>JAYKKM010000489.1:0-601185 GCA_035772405.1 Chrysogorgia sp. JL179-B06
TCGACTTAGAAGGGAAAAACGCGAGGAGAATTCTGGGAACTGAAATAAACAGGAAGTTACACACTTGTTAATCAAGTCTCTTTCGTCACAGTCCAACATGAGCTCCTTATTATATCCATAAAATGTAATGCAAGGGTTAAGGTTACCTTTCGACGCGTTTTAACAGGTTAAACCTGAAGCGTCATTACTGACGTCCTGAATGAATGGAGTTTTATTATAAGGCTTATAAGCGAAGGGATTGTCCGGCCGTTTAAAGCCTGTAGATATATTACACATACAGCTAATAGTCCAAAAAAATCATAATTAGAGTAAAAAATTAGCCCCATATGCTTCCACTAAATCAATAATTTCAAACGACTATTTACGCCTCCCTGCCGTCAACAATACGTCAAACTTGAGAGGTCATGCTCGAATATATATATATATATATATATACACGTGTTGCCATTTGGTTTCCGATAAGGATGACACTTTAGGCGGGGGTAGTTTAGTTTATTAGATTTATCACTCTTTTTTTAGGTGAACGGAATACCCCAACAGGCTAGAATCCCAATTGATAGGGGTTCCGAGGGCCTACGATTTAAGGTCGTTATCCGCGAGAAGATCCGAAAGTCTTACCATTTGCTGATATTGTTGCAAATGCAGCACTTTCTCCTCAATTATTTTTAAGTCCCTGAGTGGAGGTCCGACCCAGGATTTGAACCTATGTCTCCCAGCTCATAGACATGTGTGGTAACCGGTAAACCACCTGGTTTAGGTTTGGATGACACTCTAGGCGGGGGATAAGGATTAGGCTGCGGTTTATGATTGGTTTAGCGTTGGGATCTAGGATATCGGTAAATTTAGAGTGGCTTTATATTTTATTGATATAATTTGCACTAGGAGCTCATGCATATATGCTGCACAGTCATAATATACGCAACAACCAATTTGGCGCATCCAGATTAATTGGGCCTGGGCACGAGAAAAGGATCGAAATAAATAAGAATTTTGGCCATAAATAATGTTCCATTTGGGGTTTTTTCAGTGAATAAAAGGAAAGTAAAAAAGGCAAACCCGTTTTCGCTTTATTAAAGCTGTTAGCAACCTTTATAAAGATAGTTGTACGAGTATGTTGGAGTGTTATATTCAAGCTCTCATTTGACGTATAGCATGATTGCTTAGAGTTTAATAGTAGTTCAAAAGATCGTACGTCATCAGAAATGTCATATATTTTCGGAGTTCGTAAATTCAAGAGGAATTAATAATAATAATAATAATAACAATAATAATAATAATAATGATGATGATGATGATGATGATGATGATGATGATGATGATCATAATAATAATAATAATGATAATGATAATAATAATAATAACAATAATAATAATAACTGCATTTATTATGGTTGGCAGTTAGCCATTCTTTATCCTGTTGTGGTCGCTTTTCTCCTGTTCAAGGGATGGACAAAACCGAGGTCTTCGCAAACAAACAACGACCAGAATAGGAATAAGAATAAGCAGAAATGAAAAAGAGTCTACATGGCGAAAGTTGGTGAGATCAAGGAGAAAATTTGGATCACTAAGACAGAAGTTGAGAGAGAATGAAGGAGACAGGGAGAAAGAACAGGGCTATCCATACAAGAAGAATGCAACATTTCTATTGTTGGCCTCATTAATTACATGGAAAAGAAAAAAATCGGTCCTCAGAAAGCTGAAGAAAGGTTTTCACAGGAAGAAAAAAAACAGGAAGAAGCTAGCTGATCAATCAACAGCTAATTTAAGACCGATCTGCGGGTTGTTAATGCGAACATGGAAGAGCTGTCGAGTAAAGATAAAGATAAAGATATCGATCGACCAAAGTACACTATAACATCAGTCAAAACGGAGATCGGGAGAAGTTTGAGAACATTGACGAGGCATGCAAGTACATTTTGGAGAAAGCTTTGCGATGAGGAAGGCAATGGAAAAAGTCTTCAAGCTGGCTTGATGAAGTTAAGATCACCATTCACAAACGTGTACCACCGATGAAGATTGGGTCATGGAGACGAACCAGGCTGTAAAAGTGGTTACAAAGAAAAGATATTGGATTGCGCCGGGCCCAGATATGCTGGTAAATTATTGGTGGAAGCGTTCGTACTCTTTAAGTGAAGGCGTAGTCGAGTGTTTTCAAGCGATTTCGAAGACGGTGCGTTGGTTACCCTATGTGGTTTACAGAGGGAAAAACAACACTCATTCCCAACCAGGTGGATTTGCTATAGTGAAAATCAGATACCAATTTGCACGTACCTGAATACTCAGAGTATAAATGGTTTACATCATGTCTACTTGGACATAATGGGACTGAATGGACAACCTGTTGATTTATAGAACTGTGACTCAAGACTGCAAGAAAGGTAAATGTCAAGAAAGCCTACGATTCTGTAGACCATAAATGATGGAAGCGGGGTTATACGTAATTTGTGTTAAAATATAAAGATTGTGGCTACAACGAGTCGGGGATGTGAATCGTCCGAGACCCGGCATAAGATTTAACAAAGGTCTGTCCCAAAGCGATGCTTTATGCCCAAGGTTATTTACTTTCTGCATGAATCCCGTCAATGATTAAAAATGAGAAACTTGTTAAACTTATTTACAATGTGATTAAAATAAGTAACTTATTCACAATGTATAATAAAACACTAATATATACACTAATAAAAGTACGTAAAATGTCAATCAAGATTAAAAAAGCAACGAGTTGTTTAAATCTGTCTGTGGTAACTTAGGAAGAATACATTTATGCTTTCGCTCTCTCAGTCTCCTACTGAGCTCTCTGGGGTGGTACAACACCTTTTCCCACTTGAACTATCTTATGACACCCCAAATCCAGATCCCAACAACGTGTTAGAATTGCCAAGGCACCAGACTGTTCAGACCAAAAATATCTGAAGCCCTTAAAGCCCAAAAAAGAATCAGACGAATGACACAAGATGTGAAGATGAAGAAGATTGACTGTTCAGGAAAATTAAATAAAAATTAGGAACATTTTAGGGACCATATAAATTAAAACTAAGAACGTTGAGATTAGTTATTGTTCGTGAATTTTATGCAACACAGGTTAGTCTCCTGAACTACATATAACTACTTTGTGGTTATATGGGGGAAGAGTGCGAGGGACTGCAATACGCCAGGGAGGCGTTCATTGACTCGGGCTACTCATGATTGGTTACAGAAAAGTACAACGTAGCGAAGCCGTGAAGACATGAGGCAAAAATAAAAGAAAATACAAATATTAAAGTTACCTGAATAAAATTAATGTTTCTCGATGTAGCGTCTCTTGGATCTCATCAGGTATAAATGTCAACACAGCATATTTTCTTGTCCTTTGGCTTTGCAAGTTGTCCATTCTACCAACGTTCTTTGTGTTTCTCTCATCTTGGAGTATATTTGCAATAGTTTGCAGGTTTACAGAATTGGAGTAACACTTTTCAGTGCAATTCATTGACACATTTAAGCAATTTTCGTATAGGGTTGTTTTCAAGTTCAGTGTACTTGCGTTTACTTTCAGTTTCTCTTTGAGATCGCGGACAAACCCGTGCCGAAATCGCTCGTCATGCTATCTTTTAATTGGAGTGTGCAGCTAGTAGTTAACCCCTCCCCCATCCAGCGGATTCATAATTAATTAGATAAAATTAATTTTAATTAGCGTTACGAACGCGTGACGAACGATGTCACGAACGTTACAAAGGGACCGTTACGAACGGTACAATAGGATAGAACAAAGATAAAGCAGTGTGAATTTAAGCATTTGAAAGAAGCCATGGTAAATTGACTTACCGTATATGATCGGTTTGAAGCTTGTTTTATAACTTCCAAAACGCTCACGTTCTGCTAAAACGATTGTAGTGTTTAAGCTGAAGTCAACATTAAGGAACAGCTCTCACCTCTCAGAGAGTTCACGTCGTCCTGAAGACGTGAAAATGCTCAGAGTTGCATTGAAAATAGTACGAGGACGGTGTTGAGAATACTCGTGGGACTACAAATTATTCATTCTAAGAATTCTTTGTTTTGAAGGTCGCGTCGTCGAGGTTGCTGTGTCGTAGATCTTAAAGTCCCTAATAGATGAAGTCCCTAATCCATGCAGACCAAGTCTCCGTAGCCAAAGCTGTTCTCGCAGATTGAGACCATTTTCACCGATGCCTTAATGGACTAGACATCCCAGTCAAAGACAACATGATTGCTTAATGTTAACAGAAGTCTATACTGAAGAGGAGAATTCAATGAAGCTCTAACGGTGTTGAAACTGCGATACCATGGAGATGTTTAAAACATTTGAAAAGAACTTCAGAATCAATGTTATACACATTGTGGGAATATTGTCAAAAGCCAATGACTTCTGAAACTAAATGATTCTATGTTATTTAAAATATTGGCGTGAAATGAATCAATAAAAATATATTTATATCATGTTGTTCAGTTAAAGTTACTCGTTAAATTCTTATTAAACGTTGATAAGAGGGCATGTCTTGCTGCTGTCTGCCTAGAGGGCTACCTCATATAACCCTTCTAATTATTTTTAGACGAATCCGTTGTATTTCGGCTTGTTGCGGTGGAAAGATTGTGATTCAGCAATCGGAAATTGATGGAGGAAGAAAGTCCGGCAAGTTTAGGCGTGTCAATGCCGCTGTTTACCGTGTTGTAAAAAATGACGGGAAATTTAAATTATCGCGAAAAAAATAAAGACCTGCATAAACCAGTACGACACCGATTTAAAATAAATAGTTATTGTTGAATAGTTAATGGACGAAGAATGGGAGGCGGATCTGGTCATTATGGATTCGTTGAGTAAAGAAAACAATGGTTATAGATTATGCGTGGGTAGAATCGTTGACTGAAAGCAAAATCTGGAGAAAATCTGATTAAAACCTTTAAGAAGATATGTAAGAAAGGCAGACGTCCCGAGAAACTTCATACCGATAAAGGGACTGCATGAATTTACCAACAAACCATTCCAGAAGCTTTTGAGAGAGAACAACATATCGTTTTTCAAACCAAAGCGTCTTTGAATGAAACAATTTGGCCCCGCCCACTGAGATAGTCTTGAAAGAAAGACAGCGCGTTATCTCGGATCCCATAAATTTCCAATTTTTCAATAAGTATTTGATGGTCCACCAGATCAGATCTAATATTATCACAGTAACCAAATCCCAAGCAGCCATATCTTTACTCCAATAGTCAATAAGCTTGGTCAAGGCAGTTTGGCAGGAATGAAAATTGGGTCCGCGGTAATTGGCTCTAGCTGTTGCGGTATCCCTGCCATGTATGTATAAGTCTAAGTAGTTAGTTATATGTCTGATTTATGTCTTGTATTAATGGCGAAGCTAATAAAAATAAAAATAAAAATAAAAAGCACGAAATCCAGATTGTTTACTATAAATCAAGTCATTAACATTCAAAAAGTTGGCAAGATGGTCATACACATGCCTTTCAATTATTTTTGACAAGATAGGCAAAATACTTATTGGACGAAAATTACCAGGGTTTTTTTCTGAAGGACTAGACTTGTGAAGTGGAGTAACCTTTGCGCATTTCCAAATCGAAGGGAACTTCCCTGTCCGGATAAATTTATTCAGGATACCAGTGAGACTAGATGCAATCTCCGTTGCTGAAGTCGATAGAAAATAGGCATGTATTCCATGCAGACCGGCAGACTTTTTTAAATCCAAACTTAGAAGATGTTTTTCAACAACTTCAACAGACATTTCAGGCAATGTAAATTGTAAATTAGTAACTTACTATTAACAAAATTCGTCAGAATCTCAATAGTATGCACATTATTGACATTCACATCATCAACATATTTGGAAACAACTGATGTAAACCATTGGTTAAAACCATTTACAATACCATTAGGATCATCAACTATATTTTCATCAAATACCATCTGGCTTGGACAGGTGGATGTACGATTTGGTACAAGTTCACGAAGATAATTCCAGACCTTTTTCACAGATGATACACCTTTTGAAAAAAGCACACGAAAATAATCCTTCTTGGCATGAAAAATAAGCTTTTGTACCAAAAGAGATCATCAGACCACCAATCGGGGCGCATTTTATACTTAACATGTTTATCTTTCCAGGGTGCATGCGAATCAACACAATCAGTAAATAATTTTAAACATATATCAAGAACTGTCACAAACTGACCATGGCTGTGTCGAAAGATCCAAAAGAAAGTCCACCTTTATGTGCTAGTGGGGCTTGTAGCAAACGTAGGAAAATGATCACTAATTGAATAGTTAAGAACTGCACACTGGGATATCTGATCAGGGTGAGAAACATATACATGATCAATTAATGACTTACCACGGTCAGTGACATGGGTTGGCTCATCTATTAGTTGAAGTAAGTCACACTCAGCATCAAGAAATTCAACACATTCGCATGATCCTTGATTCAAAATGTCAACATTAAAATCTCCCTGTATAGAACAATAGATTTCTTTTCACCATGAGCACTGTTAATTATTGATGTAGATAATTCAGCAAGTCATTCATCGACATTTCTCCGGTCATCTGGAGCACGATAAACAAAAAATACTATTAGTATTATTGTTTTGGATTTAGTCGGACGAATTTCCAAAGATAACATTTCGATATTCGAACTTTCAAGGTCTAGTCGCCTAGAAAACGACAAGGTCTTATTAATAAAAGCAATAACTCCGCCGCCTTTAACCTTGTGGCTATTAGAAATATTGCGGTCGTTACGAAGAAAGGAATATCAAGGAACACACAGTAGATTGCCAGTAAATGCATCGTTGAGTCATGATTCTGTTAGTCCCATGATAGCTATCTTCTTCGAATTTGATACAAGAATATTTTTAATCTCATCAACTTTATTCTTCACTGAACGAATATTGAGGTGAATTATCGTGAGTCCTTTCTTTGGTATACACTTGAAAGCATCAATATCATTTGAGATATTAGTTAGATCACCAACAGGGCCAGGATTAGTTTCTAGATCACCAGAGAGCAGACGAAACAGGAAGAAATATAAGCGGGTAGTTTAACAGAACACCACCATCTGTGTTTCGAGGTGGCTTCACTGAGTCGTCCAAAATGTAGCAGAACAACCAATTTCATCCATTTCTGAAGCATTTATGATAAAAGGGCACTACAAGTATCACAGCTATCAAGACTAAAATTAGGTTCAGGGTGGATAATAATAAATTAATTAAAATAAGCTTCAGGAGTGAATAATAATTCAGGGGTGGATAACAATAATAAAGAGGTTTTGGGGTTAATGGAATCCAAGATAGAATCGGGTAAACCCTGAACAAACTGAATAGCCGGTAGAAGTAGCTCTATTCAAGCAAACGTATCCTGATACTCAAAATAAAGATAAACGATGTCCGGAGGCAGAACATTTATCGCATTAATTGTGTTTGCCAGTAATTGTTTGACAAATGTTGTCTTTCCCGTCTTGGTTCCCTACCGAGACCATGAGCCCAAAAGGATGAGCTGACTGTATAGCGTAGGTGTTTAAACTGATCAGATGTAGTTTACGAGCCCCCAGTATACCATTTTCGACATTTAGTATTTCGACGCAATAGAACGAGTTCTTTTAAAAGTGCTTCGAGGTCTAAAGGAGAAGTTTTGGCTGCATGGAATCAAATGCGATTGTCTTTCCGCCAAGGACATCTGATGGACATCAGCCAAATTATTTGATAATTTGTGAGTCGCACTACTTTATTACAATCTTCGTTCACTACTGGAAAACTGTACCTCTGGAACATTTTTAGTCCCGGAGTCCCGTTTCAAAAATACACCTCAATTTCACCTCAAACACTCCCACAATTTGAAACACCTCAAAACATTCCAACACGTACGCTGCAAACACCCACATCACACCGCGAATACCCCTAAGCACCCCCACAATCCAAAATACCCCAAAAGCGCTTCAATTCACCAAAAACACCCCAAAGCGCCCCAACACACCCAAAGCACCCCAAAATACCCCCAAAGCACCGCAAACGTCTTCAACACCCCCAAAATATCCAGGATGCTTTGGGCCAAAACACACCCAAATACTCCAACACCCCCCAAATCTTCCGAACACCCCAAAGCAGCCGAACACTACCAAAGCACCCACACAGCACCCCAAAACACATGCACTCAAAACACCCCCAAAGCGCCCAACATCCTAAAACACCTCCACGATCCAAAACATCCCCAAAGCATCCGAATGCCCCCAAAGCACCCATACAACACCCCCACCACCCTCAAAACATCTCCAAAACACACCCAAAGTTCCCCACCACCCCCCAAAACACCTACAAAATACCCCACAATCTAAAACACACACGAACACTCCCAAAGCACCCACACAGTACCCCTTAAAACACCCGCAAAGCGCCCAACGCACGCCAACGCCCCCAGGCGTATTCTTGAAACCGGAAATTCAGGGCCATGAGGGACACATATGGCCCTCCGTGAGCAACATTTTCAGTTTAAATAAATATATTGCCAAGAGTGGGAATCGAATCTACGCGTGCATTTGCATATCGGATGTTAACTCCAACGCCTTAAAGTGCCACTACGATCAAATTTTTACCTATCGATATTTTTACGTATTTATAAAGCAGAGCTGCTAAATATTACTTGGTCGAAACCGTTTTGCGATTCGACGATGGTAAGTATTATTTTTCTTACTCCGAATCTGGAGTTGTTATGTCCGCCATTAATCGTTCATGTTCTTGACCAGCGTAACGAAGTGACGTCAGATTCTCAACGCGAAGACTCCACGTGGCTAATTCTTCAAGTAAATCAAGGTCGCTTTTTCAAATTCTTCGTCTGAAAGGCTGGACATTTCATCTACTTTTCGAAAAAAAACAAGAAAACAAATAACCTCGACCGAAATTCAGGCGTAGCATTGAGAATCTGACGTCACAAACAATATTACCTTTTGAAATTGCGGGCTCACTTGGAACACGTTTTTAGTAATGGTGGGCTAAATAATAGTGATTTCAGAACTCAAAATACTTACTTCAAAATACCATTTTTTAGTTTTTTTTTACATCGATGATCACTTTCGACCCTGAAATACTATTCTATGCTAAAGAAAATCTAAAAGACGGGGGAGAATTTACATCGTAGTGGCACTTTAACCACTCGGGTCTTACTACATCCCGGGCGTTCTTTGTCAGCGCCCGCGAGCACTCGTCTTCTGGACGATCCTTTTATTAGTATTAAGGAAACCCATCCCCAACACAACAAAAGATCCTAACCCTAACCCCCCGCCTAACGGGTTAGGGTTAGTTTACTAATTAGGCGCGGGGTTAGGGTTAGAAAACCCGTTAGGCGGGGGGTTAGGGTTAGGATCTTTTGTTGTGTTGAGGACGAGGGTGCTAATATCGACCGGCGTTTAGTCCTTTATCACGCGAGATACAAGCGGTTCCTAGATCTAGGATCGAGTTTATAGGTATATATATATATATATATATATATATATATGATCAACCGCCGTCCGCGCGGCTACGGAAAATTTGGTCCTGGTAACTAGATACTCAGATTTGAATTAATATTTAAATTGAACCGTCACAAGAGACATAGTTTTTTGAGGAAATAGAAATCCGAGTCTGAGTATGTATTTTTACTCGCTAATTCCAAATCTGTTTTCCGAATTGGAAACGGTTATATATTGATCGAGATATTCAAAATAATATTCGACGAAGTGACCGGCTTATCATAGCCGACCAAGCCGACTAATTTCTAAGTACAAAAACCGTTTTTACGAAGGGTACTCACGTTCTCGTAATATAGTAAACGCGTATGTTATGTATGTTGACTCGCTAATTCAAAATCTGTTTTCAGAGTTTAAATCGGTTAAATATTGACCGAGATAACGTTCAAACATTTCTTCGACGAAACGCGCTTTTGGAAATTGTGAATTTTTGCAAAACAGAAATACACGGCCACGGCGTGCGAGGTCTGGGCACCATGGATGGAGAAATTCCCGTAGGGGGGGGGGGGGGTGTAGAAAAGGCGGGCGAGGGGATTATTGCGAATTCGTATTTCTAGTACTAATAAAAGGATCGTCCAGAAGACGAGTGCTCGCTGGCGCTGACAAAGAACGCCCGGGATGTAGTAAGACCCTAACCACTCAGCCATCCAGGCATTTTTTTATATTTTCCAAGAGTGGAATTACAACCCACATGATTTGCACATTGGACATTTTACACAGATCTTCTATCAACTCAATGAATCAACAGGAGTTTTCTTTCTCGTCAGGAAAGGAATAGAACAAGCGATATTGGCATGTCACTCAGGGTCATTTGTGCAATATTAAAAAAATAAACTATTGCAAGGTGTGGGATTCGAACCCACGTTCTCTTGCAATGGAGTTAAACCCACGTTATCAACGCCTTCACCACTCCGCCACCCTCGCATCTACACTTTTTCCTCTTTCTTTTAGATTTATAATAAAATAAACGTAATGGGGGTGTTTGGGGGGTGATGGAGCCTTTGAGGGGTCTTGTGGGTGTTTGAGTAGTCTGCGCCCCAGACCAAATTATAAAAATATGTATATTATATGTACTATTTAGTTGTAAATAGCATGTGATACGAATGCATGTAAACGTTCATGTTTAGCGATAATATTGAAGATTCAATAATCTTAAAAAATCGAAGGAAAATTTTATGTGGTAATGTGGATACAACCACTAGTGTTGTATCAGATATATTAGTTCCATCATGCCACTGATTTCTTTTGTCTTTTCTTCGTGAATTATTAATGAATTATTTATATATATATATATATATATATATATATATATATATATATATATATATATATATATATATATATATATATATATATATATATATATAATCACGTGACTTATATACGCATTTTCATTGGTTCTTGCCCATGATTTATTAAAGGACAGATACTGACATGGCTGGCGTTAATTAATCACGTCAGCAGCTGTGTTTTTCTTTTTTCATGCCCCAACAGCTTTGATAAGCTTTGGGGTTGTTTTTAAGTTCTAGATGCACAAAGGACGTCAGAACGTGGTAAGAACATCAGTGACCCACTCGACTATCGTCTCGTGGGACACTTTTCTGTTCTTACCACGTTCTGACGTCATCTGTCCTCTATAACTGAACAGACAACGGCAAAATGGAATCTATTTGTTATATATATATATACTATATATATATATATATATATATATATATATATATATATATATATATATATATATATATATATATATATATAAATATATATATATTCTCGTCCGTGTAGTATCGGATGTACAATCTCTCGTCTTCGGCTCGAGCTTGTAAGTTCCGCTCATGTTGTAAATAGTACATACATATATATATATATATAATTCAATCTACAGACACGTGTTTCGCTGTACAACAGCTCATCAGTGTAGCTTGGAACAATCTGAATGAGTCTGACTCGGTAATTATACACTTGCGATCGTCATTGACAACCGCTTGTGGGACAACACCGGCAATCAGAACATCCAGATAGCGTGAAGTAGAACAACCTTACCTCAAAACTGGTCTGCTACAACTTGTTTCATCTGTCTGAGTTTTGGTTCTATAAATAGTTAACGCGCTCCGCTATTGCCGACCGATTCGTTTGTCCTATACTAGGAAAAGAATAATCAGGACCGTTTCACACACTGGAAAATCTGATTTTAAGTAGGTAGTAAAATTGATGTAACTATACAACTGACAATGCCTGTTTCATTCAGGAAAACCAGTTGGTTAAAAATGCTAATTTCAGCTTAGAGTACATTTAGTGTTCACACGAGAAAAGAAATGGCAAATACAGTACCACTCATAAGTAAGATAATAGTCATTGTTGTTGCCTTCTTGCGTGTAATCCCAAGCCTCATGTGAATAGCTTTAGGCCTGTTTATATGATCCCGGTACACCGGGACGTCCCGGTACTTGTATATAATTGGGGCGAGCCCTGAGGCGAGCCCCTTAGTTGTGGTCACGCCATTCGTGCGTAAACTACAATAATAAGATATCGTATTTCCGACAATAATATTATTTATATTTTGTTATACGCTTTATTTTGTTATATTGAACGCTTAGAACACTGAACCGTCCATGCAATATTGTTAACTGGTAATATTATTCAACATTTTGGCAAGATTCTGGTTTAACACCATTAGAACATGAAAGACCTAAACCCAGTTGTTCAAAGGGCGATTGACGCTAATTCTTGGTTAAAATTTAATCGATAAAATTCCCACAAAACAGGAAAAGCTAATAATCGCCTTTTGAACAATTGGCTGTATTTATATAATACTACATTTTTTACTTGAATTGAGAGATATTTGTTGTTTTTATTTTTTTAATCACACATTAACCAGAACAAAAATCCTTGTTTATCATTTCCATTCTCTTATATTACCATAAACTTACATCACCAAGAAAGGAAATTCAAAGTCTTATTAAATTACATAACAGAAGACAATACATTATACCGACATAAAGATCGCCCCATGATGCTTTGCATCTCCCTAGTTTAGTGTTATTTTCGCAGTTGTGTTTATATGGAGACCGGGACATCCCGCTTGACCGTACACCGGGACAGATTTTTTCCATATAAACGCAACATCCCGGTACACCGGGATGAAATGAATTGAAATTTAAAACGTCGTCTGAACCCGGTGAAGTAAAATGTGTCAAGTTCAGTTCAGTTCAGTATTTAAGTCTATAGCATTGGGTTATTTAATAAGTTCATTACCTTTTGTAACAAATATAATTTTCGAGACACAATCCACCTGTCAGTTTAAATATTTATGAATGATCAACTGCTTAAGATTGAATGTTTCGAGCACATATAGAGTAGTTTCGGTTGCATGGACGTTCTTTTAAAAAGCAAAGACAGAAAAAAATTTATACTGCTAAGTTTTTCTGCAGCTAGCAAGGTAAAATATTATTTTTATTTCTTCTAAAATAAGGTATTTGTATACGAGGGTGTTGTGTTTTTTTTGTGTAGAATGCTTTTAACCAAAAAGGAAAGCGAGAGTGCTCCGTGATATATAATATCCGTGAAATATTCTCTTTTCTAGTACTATAGTTTCGTGTTTTACGGTCTAACTAAACTGGAAATATTTCCCATTCACTAGATCAAAGTCAAGCAGTGATCATGTCTGTCAAAGAATACCTCAGCACCACCAAGATAACGTACAAAAGTGTTTTTACAAGATGTTTACTCTACAATATTCTGTTTCTCTTCATCCGCACTTCCAATGCCGAGGGGCATGACTCCTTCATAAGTAGAGTGTTCATGCTTGTAGCTAAAGGTACTGTATATATAGATCTGCGTTAGTGTTGTTTTAGTGTTGAGCCATGTCATGATGGACATATGTCGGATAGACTAAAATTCTCATGGTCGTCACGTAGTGTGCGACCGCCATTCCTGCTCCTCGCAGTTGTTTGAATAACGTTCTTACCTTATAGTCTCACGTGCTCGCATGACAAAATAATTGATTTAAATATCCGGAAATGTTTCTTAAAGCTACACTTAAATGAACGATTTAAGGAAGTTTTAAATTAAGGTTTCCTTAAATTTAATAAAAACCGATTTAGCGGAGCAGGTGGAGGTTCACATTTGCTGTATAAGTAAGCAATAAGTGCTGCAGGTTCACATTTGCTGTATAAGTATAAGCAATAAGTGCTGCAGGTGGAGGTTCACATTTCAGCTGTATAAGTAAGCAATAAGTGCTGCGTAAATAATAAGTTCGACCTATTAAATACGCCGTATAACTCAACAACTCAATTTAGTATGGAGTATGATGAGTATGATTTATTTAGAGTCGATAACGCAGGATAACCATTGGGCTCGTGTTTTAAGCGCTCGACTATTCAGTTTATCACACAGAAAACCCAACTTATATAGGGATTCCGCGAGGGTCTACGATTTAAGGTCGTTTTCCGAGAAGACCCGAAAGTCTTACCATTTACTGGTGTTGTTGCAAAGGCAGCACCTTCTCCTCAATTATTTTAAGATCCTATTATTATATGACCCTGCGCAGCGCCCATATAAAGACATGTGTGCTAACCACTAGACCACAACAGCTGGTTTGTTAGGTCAACTCAAATAACTAGGAATATAATACGACACATGAAAAATACGCCGTCTATCTGTCATTCATATACAGGCTCTAGTAAGGTGTCTCTAAAAGCACACCAACAAACCATTTAAGGACGCATCTTTAAAGGTCATTATATTCATCTAAACCGGTAGATTTAAATTATCTTAACTCTTTCCTGTCCGACCAAGTCAAAAGGGGTCATAGGAGACCCCCGAAGTCGTCAATCGAAAAACACGGCACACGGTAACGCAAGATTAAAAATTGAAATTCGATAACCGCCAAGGACATGAGATCCACTCACATGCCAAATTTGATTTGATTTCATAAACAACTCTGTGATTGGTGGCATTTTGAATTTTCATGATGAAAAATGGAAGTTTTTCAACCTGATTTATGATAATTAATGCTAATTCATTTTAACATAATGTTCTTGTTCGGAAAATTCAAAAGCATGGGTAACAGCCGGTTTATTGGGCTTTCAGAAAAGGTATAGGTTTCGCAACAGTTATGGATATTTCCCGAGATATCAATAGAACAAAGAGGTAGTTCAATTTTGCATGTTTTTCAGCCGCACTGCAGGAAAGAGTTAAAGTGTTATAAGTTTCAATTTAGTTACAGATCAAAACGCTTCCAAATATAAATCTTTCTTTATGTACCGTTAACTTGAATACATAAATGTTAGGAAATGTATCGTTTTTTACCTAAATTCTACGAAACATAACTTAAATCCTATATGGAAGATAACTTAAATTGACAACTTTTATTATCCGTTTAAATTTTACTCTTGGAACTACATTTATTATATAATACCCTGATAAATTTGGTTTAGGTTGCATTAGACCCTAAATTATCTTTTGAAAATTATTATTAACTTTTCATATCCACAAAAATAAAAACTAGAATTACCATGTAGCAAGTATTCCAATTTTCAAAACTGGCATTTGCAAGACAAATCTATTTTCTGCGATGAATATGCTGAACGAAACCGATCGAGGTTCAGCAGTATAGTATAATAAAAATTAAGTATTGAAACAGACAAACAACGGTTCAAATAATATTGTCATTTATTACTGAAATAATGAGTAAAAATATAGTTTATTCAAGTATATAATGTGAAAAAAATAAAAACATGGTTAATTGCTATAGCACTGTATATATCATGCAGTGTTTATATTACAGTTTTGTTCTGTGCTTAAATTTGTTGTGTTTCCCAATCTGGAAACAGTTCAAGTGCTGATCTTGTATTTAAAGTGGTTGACTCTCTCCGTGGAAGAATTCTACAGTCCTGACTCCTTACTCCTCTGAGCAAGACCGTTGTTATATTTGTTATCCAAGTCATGTTTAGCCTTTCCGATGCACTTTCAAATGGGAATTTCTTGATATTGTATGCAACTGAGTTTTCATGTTTCTATTTCCATCATCCTCTACACAGCTGTCTTCACTTGAAAATACTTCGTCAACTGGCACTTCTTCTAATCTGACGCATTTTTTTTTTGTCCAGTTCATTTTCTCCAGAGATATCAATCTTCTGGACAATTTCAGTTAGAACATGTCACTGGTCATCAGGTTATACACATGTTACCTTCGTCATCTTAGTTCATGAGGTCAGCGGTAAATCATGATCTGGTCATCAAAATGTTAGAGACTATATATGATATGCATGTGTTATGTAAGATATGCATGTGTTATGTAAGATATGCATGTGTTATGTAAGATATGCATGTGTTATGTAAGATATGCATGTGTTATGTAAGATATGCATGTTTTACGTGCCGAGCTAGGCGTTAGCGCACTTTACGCTACTGCTCCGGAATAGAAAACTAGACATGGATATAACCCAGAGTCAGAATGGAGAACAATTTAATAGAGTAAAACATCATCTTATATAGCTAGTAGTACACTATTGCGTGCAAACCTCACTCATAAAATGAACTACGTCATTTACATTCTGCGTCATAACAACGCCTAAAGTTTCAACACCTAATCTGATAACAAGACGCCTGCTAGGCGTTAACTCGGGTTACTTGGGTTTGTGTGCTTGCTACGCCATAATAATGTATAGGCAAATCTCATTAATTTCGCCAAGTTTCTCACAAAATTCGCAATTTATTTTCAGGTCCTCTACCTCTTCATTCTATATTCGACTACCAGTTTAAAACCCTCTTACTGGTAAGATGAAACAACAAAGGGGCTATGGCTATGAAGTGAATTTTTGTTTTTCAGAGATATGTCTGTTTGTTTGATAAGCAAATTAAACACTTTGACGTCACACATGAATAATGAGTTATCGGAATGTTATGTAGATTTGCTATTATCAAATGAAGGTTCTTCAGCTGACTGAAACTTACTTGAAACTTCGAAATATGGCAATGTTGATAGATAATGCTATTCATCGATATGACCCAAATAAATATCAGTTGGTTGCTGTGTTGAAGATACCGCTCGTATCATACTGAACTGACTAAAATGTTCATGCGACTCAGCAATAACAATTCTTAAATTAAGTTGGTCAGCAACAGCTTGTATAATCAAATCATCACACCATGTCCCTTGCATGGACATACCATTAAGATATTGTAACCCGAATAGTACTCTGTATTACTTTCAACAAATCTATCTGGATTCTCTCTCATATATGCAATACCAGCATCTCTAATATCTAAGTGACGACTTGGGTCACCATATAACTGATGAGATATAGCTCGAAAAAAGCAATCACATGCCAACCTCGTTCCCAGGGCATTTTGCCTCCGCGGTGGAAGGTCGGCGAAAATGGCCCTGGGATCGGCTGGTCACATGACACCCAGAATTTCTGGGTGTTTAGAAATGATAATTTTTGTGGTCTTTGTTCCATTGCCTTTGTCTACTTTGTTGACCTGAATTGAGAAATATTCAATGCTCTTCAGAGTTGTTCATGTCAGCATTCGTCAGCATAAAAGAAGCTAACAAGCTTAATAATCCACCATACATCCATAGTTATCTCTTACAAAAGGTATGAAGAAGCATATATACAATTTAGCGAAAGCTATCACTTCAAATTTGCTGTAAAATTTGAAGACAGCATTCAGATTTAGATGAATAAATTATACTCGGCTGAATTAATTGCGTTTTATGACAAGCCAATCGGATTATAGAATGGACCAGCCGATCCCAGGGCCATTTTCGCCGACCTTCCGCCGTGGAGGCAAAATGCCCTGGGTTACGAGGTTGATCACAAGATCCAACATCACTTGATCCAACATCAAGTGGCCTCAATTGAAATTGTTGTAACCTTTGTTCTACTCGTACATATGATGGTAGTGTTATGAACGCTTGATTGTTTTTGTTTTGCAAAAGCTTTTTGTCAGAAACACAACATTGCTCATATTTGGCAAATTTATAATTGACAGTCATACATGGACTGTTTATAACATAGGGCAATGTCAATGTTGTTCTGAATTTTAACAAAATTAGTGACAGGTGTAATAAAGGTTAAAAAATCTGTTTGGTAATTCGTAGCTGACTTGCTTAAAATAGATGACATGGGAGCAGACCTTCTAAAAACAGGATTAATAGTTTCTCGATTTTTCAACCTTTTTTGCATGGTAGACTTATGCTTTCTTGTGAAATAATTTCCTTGGTCATTCAGTAGCCTTTTTCGTTCACCACTAAATGCACAAATCAAACGATGGATATGAGAAGATATGGGTACATTCTTTTTGATATGCTTTCGAACCAACTTACGTATTTTTCTGCTTTTTGTCAAAAGCCGAGAGTTTTTTGCAATGAATCTTATCACACTGTGGTTTGAGCGAACACTCGAGCAATGGCGACCAAAGAAGATGACTTGTTTATGATAGACCTTTCCGCATGGCAACTAGCACTCATCCGTGTCGCCTTTTGATTGGCTGTTAAATAAGTTCGGAAACGCGTGTTGCCATTTGATTGGCTATATCAAATAAGTTCGGACAACAAACAGCCAATCAAAAGGAGACTCATGCGTATGAGTCTATTGCAATTTACGGACTCGAAAAATAAAAAAATACAGGAATGCCACCGAAAGCTAGACTCGGCTACCACCACAGGTGGTAACCCGAGTAATTACCAATTGTGTAAATTCTAAAATTCAGCATGCAATCTATGAACGCTACACATGCAGCATGCGTATTATAATCTTCACTCATCATCTTAGTTCATACAGCTCAAATTCACCGCGGTTCAGAATGCTGCGAGTTTAATCCCCTTATGGGTCTCTTGAAAGGATAGTGTCACTGATTCTTCTTTTCTCTTTTTTAATTTCTACAAAGGTGCTCGACTTGAGAATAATGTGATGAAAGAAAGTGAAACTTACAGTGAGATTGAATGCGCTCATCTATGCCTCGTGTCTGATTATCCTTTGTGTAAATCTATCAACTATGAAATCAAAGAAGAGATGCGCCCGTCGAGCTCCAGACATAAATGTCAACTGAACAACGCCACCAAATCACTTCAACCTGCAGAAAACTTTGTAAAAGACAAAGCTTTTAACTATTTTGAAATTATAGAGGTAACTATAACTTTCTTTATGATTTAGAGCACACCTGTTGTAAATATATATTTGCCTTTATACTTTGATGTAAGTTTTAACTCAAGTATCAAAGTTTACTTTAATAGGCAAAACTCCTGGTTCTCGTTTGAGCAATTAGAGACTGAAGATTAATATTTTTAATTAATATTTCTTGCCTCCAGGATAATGTCAATGAAAATAATCCAGTTGAGAAAAACGCTTTGCCAGGTAATGTCCTTTTGTTCTATCTTTTTGTTCTTCTTTTTGTTCTATCTTTTTGTTCTTTCTTTTTGTTCTTTCTTTTTGTTCTATCTTTTTGTTCTATCTTTTTGTTCTATCTTTTTGTTCTACCTTTATGTAAATGTGTGCATGGTAACGGTTAGTGAACACATTGTATTTTTGGTATAATGAAGCAATCATCCAATAGCAACGTTTGGGTTAAATCGTTCAACCATGCTGTTTAAATATTAATAAACCTAAAACAAAGGGTTTGTGCATGGTGAGGTACCGTCCAACATAAATCAAGCTCATTTGTTTAACAATGTTAACCGCTTTGAAGTTTGCGTTTCTAGACTATATCTTGATTATTCTCAAACTCATTAATAATTCATGAGCCAATTAGCCAACGAAATCACTTTATTTTATCACATGACTGAGGCTGGATACTCGAGTAAAACACGTAAAAATCATATACCACCACAGTTATTAGATCAAACCCGGTTTTGATCTAATTGCTGAGATCTTAATTAATAATTCATTTTTTGGAGAACGAAACGACCTGCCTCCGTCTTGACTCATCCTCAACTGAACAGAGTCTGTTAATTTTCTGAAAAAATTTTACACACCCTCGTGAGTTCAGTCCCATGAGGGTTTGTTCTCAAATGCGTTTTAAGTAAACATCCAATTAAATCCGTGTTCGATTGAGAAGCCATATAAACAACTCGTTTATCGTGTTTCATCAGGGGATCCAAACACTCGAAAACAATAATAACACTCGCGCTTCGCGCTCCTGTTTTCATCATGTTTTCTCGTGTTTGGATCCCCTGATGAAACACTCAAACTCGTTTTTCATAAATTACTTCTAAAACTCATTAATAATGCATGAAGAAAATTTAAAATGAATTAATATTTAATCAGTATTTAGAAATAAGAGAAAGATTACAGCCGAATTTCCCCAACTTTAATCTTGATTTTCTCTTGAAATATGGATTTGTTCGAGAAGCAAGTTCTAACACTCGTAATTGTTCATTAAAAAATTTCGGCTGGCCTCAACCTCGTTCCCAGGGCATTTTGCCTCCACGGCGGAAGGTCGGCGAAAATGGCCCTGGGATCGGCTGGTCCATTCTATAATCCGATTGGCTTGTCAAAAAACTAAATTAATTCAGCCGAGTATAATTTATTCATCTAAATCTGAATGCTGTCTTTAAATTGTACAGCAAATTAGAAGTGACAACTTTCGCTGAATTGGATATATGCTTCTTCATACCTTTTGTAAGAGATAACCATGGATGTATGGTGGATTATTAAGCTTGTTAGCTGCTTTTATGCCGACGAATGCTGACATGAACAACTCTGATTATTTCGCAATTATTCAGGTCAACAAAGAAGACAAAGCTAGGCAATGGAACTAAGACCACAAACATCATATCTAAACACCCAGAAATTCTGGGTATCATGTGACCAGCCGATCCCAGGGCCATTTTCGCCGACCTTCCACCGTGGAGGCAAAATGCCCTGGGTACGAGGTTGGGCTGCGCCTCGTATTTTCAACCGGCTTGTCCGTATTTAGAAATCGGAGGAAGAATAACGCTTACTCGTGTTAGAATTATTACATATACAAGGCAGGCAGGTTGGATGTAGAATGCATGGTATTAACAACAATGACGAATAGTCGTTATGCTCCTGTAGTCCATGGGTGATTATGAGTACATTATATTAATAACCTTTTTACGCAATACACAGTTTATATGTACTATAGTTATACATTAAAGTGCCACTAAACTCAAAAAATTTTATTGTTTGATTTGGAAGAACTTTTAAAATGATAAAGTAACTTCTTTTGAAGATTTTCGTTCCTTCGCTTTCTTTTTGAGATATATCAGTTTGTTTGATATGCAAATGTACGGAATTTGTGTATCTCTTCATTCTCGAACGAAATCCTTTAAAATCGAGAAGTTTGGTGCTGTGGGAGAAACGAACGCAAAGATATATAACATTCTCTGATAACTCATTATGCATATCGGACATAATTTGCATATCAAACAAATTGATATATCCCAAAAAGAAAGTGAAGAAACGAAAATCCTCAAAAGAAGTTACTTTATCATTTTAAAAGTTTTTCCAAAGACAATAACAAATTTTGAGTTTCGTGGCACTTAAAGATGCTGTACCACTGTACAAGTAAGTTCTTGTATCACTCGACTTATTTCTGTTGGTAGAACACAGTTGTGCTGATTTGTACAACAAAGGTGTAAGAGCAAACGGTGTCTACACAATTGATCCTGATGGTCTTGGAGAATTTGATGTTAGGTGTGATATGACAACAAGTGGAGGAGGTTGGACTGTCTTTCAAAGACGAGCTGATGGAAGTGTTGATTTTTATCGTGGATGGAGCGAGTATAAGAAAGGTTTTGGTGACTTAAATGGTGAGTTCTGGCTTGGTCTAGATAAGATTAATCGATTATCAAAAAGTGGTCAAAATATTTTGGGAATTGATCTGGAGGATTTTGAGAATGAAACACGCTATGCAAATTACTCAACATTCGCAGTGGCGAATGAAACGAAAAAATACAAGTTGACTGTTGGAGGATATTCTGGTGAGTCACTTTTGAGTTTGTTTTTATTCATTCATAAGTTGACCGGAATACGTGCAGTATAGGACAAAACGAGTGTAAATCTGTCAAAACGAGTGTAAATCTGCTATTCCCACAGGCAGTGGTCGAGAACTAAGTGCCCCGAACCATTGGGTCCCTGCCAAAAATGCCGGAGTGGAAGATTACAATGAAAAATTACGGCTTAACAGCGACATTACTGACATATTTATTCGTCAAATTTAGTCAGAACTAATTTACGGGGGCCCTGATAATCATTCCCCAGACGACTCCCGGCCTCCTGCGAATCTGTGATGAATGGTGAAGAATCATTAATGTCCTGGGTGGGAGATTGACCTTCAGTTCATAAGAAAGAGCCGATTTACCAACGTTAACATTGTACTGTATAGCAGTAGCGTAACTACTGGGGCCCCCCAACCCTCAATGGGGGCGGCCCCCAGGCTATCACCCCATTTAATACTGAGAAACGAAGAACGCACGCACGTAAGAACAAAATATGCATGTGGTAGTGTGATACTAACATTTTTGTAAAATTTTACAAAATGTTATATGTCGTTTTCTGACCATCATAATTCTGTATAATCTTACCCCAAAGTGCATGAAATGGCATTTCAGAGACTCTAGATTTCAACATTTTCTGGGGCGGAATGCCGCCGGACCCCCTAGAGGTCTCGTGCTTTCGGCACTCGCCCTGGGGGCCCTCACAAACTTTCGCCCAACGCCACTGATGTATAGTGTATAGTGATAATATACAAGTTATAATTGAGCCTTCATGGGGCCCCCTCTATTACGCCACTGCCGGCAGAAGTTTTCCCATGATGTCTCTTACGTCTCTACGATCTTATGTATCATTTAAAGTGTAAACGATATAGCGCGTTGTATATTACAGGGCCTTCTTCAACACGAATATTAGATCATTTGGTAAATTCTGCCTTTACTGGAAAACTTGAGTTAATCCACCTCCCGCAAGCACCTATCCTCCACTTCACAAATATATCGTTTTTAATTTTTTAAATTCAGACAATTTAGATATTAAATTCTTGACTGCGGCGATCGACTTTTTTAGGGAAACACAAACGACATTTTTGGCGAGTACTGCGAAAAGCGATATTTTTCGCGAGTAATTGACGTTGAGTTCCCAGCAACAGTCATAATTAATATCTCATGCGACGGTTTAGCAGATAATACGGGCAGACATTTTGCTCGTTTCTCTCAAATATATTCAAAACTCGTAAAATACCTGCACGTCTGCCAAACCATATATATATATATATATTGTCTCATATGAAGTTGTCACCGACGATTGCAGTTGTATAAGTACTCAGTCACTCTTACATATAGATTGTTCCATGACTGCATGGATGAGCTGTAGTACAGCGAAACACATGTCTACAGATTGAACTATATATATATATATATACCGTATATATATTTATATATTAAATTCTTGTAATTATATATATATATATATATATATATATATATATATATATATATATATATATATATATATATATATATATATATATATATATATATATATATATATATATATATATATATATATATATATATATATATTTATTTATAAAATAAGTCGTGTCTTACGCACGCTGTGATTGGTCAGTTACCGTGTTTATATCAGGCTATATAACATGGATGGATTACGCCATCGTGATACGCCATCAATTAGCCATCATACGCCATCAATTAGCCATCATACGCCATCAATTAGCCACCATACGCCATCAATTAGCCATCATACGCCACCAATTAGACATCACGGCGCCATCATACGCAGTAAGGAGAATTTACGTGTTGATAAAAAATATATTTGTACATTTTATTTGCTTTCTACGGGTTATTTTATAAAAGAAATAGAAAACATTTTTATCCGTGTTCCCATACGTTATATAAACACTCGTGGAAGTTTGGGAGAACTCGAAATCGCGTGGAAACACTCGCCCTACGGGCTCGTGTTCCCACTATGATTTCTCGTTCTCCCAAACTTCCACTCGTGTTTATATAACTGTATGTAAACACGGAAAATGTTTTCTATTTCTTAATTATGTATATATATATATATATATATATATATATATATATAGCAAAGTGAAAAGGTGGTAAACTGCCAAGAATTTAGTGACGAGAAACTGACGTTTCGAGCGGAGCCCTTCATCAGAGTAAGACGAGATGAAATGAAATAAATAGGGCTTAGGGTACGGCTTCAGTATCTCGTCACTAAATTCTTGGCAGTTTACCACCTTTTCACTTTGCTATATATTCAAAACACTGTCTACGCAGCACTCTACTTTTATATATATATATATATATATATATATATATATATATATATATATATATATATATATATATATATATATATATATATATATATATATATATATATATATATATATATATATATATATATATACTCATCACAGTCAAAGACTTGATGTGGGATATACCACACTGCATAAATTATAAACCATCAAGAATGCTATAGTCTATAACAACTCAGTATGCCTTTTACTGGCTGAAATTACAAAACATAATTATATTTTTATGTTATAGACTATAACATTCTTGATGGTATAACATATCTTTATTTTTGAAATTAAGACACTCATTCTCATGATTTGTTTTCGTCTTGATCTTGTAATTTTGCTTATGTCACTAGTAAAAAGCAGTGCTAGTGGCAAAATATAAAAATGGGTATAAAGATTTTATATATCCAGTGATCTCAGCTATAGCCTTTCTTTTTAGATAATATTAAAATGCAAATATCTGTATTTGTTCAATTTACAATACAGGTGATGTGGGTGACTCATTCAGCTATCACAATGGAATGAAGTTCACCACTAAAGACCGAGATAATGATAAGTATGGGGCAAGGAACTGTGCTGTCTATCGCAAGGGTGCTTGGTGGTACAATTCCTGTCTCCAAAGCAACTTAAATGCCCTATACCTTCGTGGTAGTCACTACTTGCATGCTAGTGGAGTTAACTGGGATTTGTGGAGAGGAAAGAATTATTCCTTGAAAAAGACCGAGATGAAAATTAGACCTCGTTCATTTTAGAATTATCCTGGCCATTCGAACAATGTAAAGTAAATTAAAGGAGCACGGTATAGCAACATAGTATGTAAGACCTAGTAAAATAATTATAAGTAATACCATGACATGAGGGAAATTAGTGATTAAATGTCCCCGAAATCCGAGGGAGGATTTGTTTTTTCCTCCCGGGTATTATTTGTAATACCATGTTTACCGACAAAATATAATTTATATTGTTTGAAATTCATCGTGAACTGTCAACCAATGCATGTTCGCTAATGAGGGAAAAATTAGAAAGTGAAAAATTAGAACTTTTCACTGTTAGAGGAAAATTAGCGATTAAATTCCTGGAGAGAACAAAATAATCGGAGGTGATCATGGTATTATAATTATTAAAATAATATTATAATAATAATTAGTTATAATTATAATAGTCATTTCTGGGGGCAGTTTATTTAATATTCATAGTGGAAGAAGTCTCAGCACAAAAGACACAAATAAAATGTTTGGTCAAGTCACATTTTGCTTTGTGTGAAACTTATTTGGAATATGTGATGTCTGGCATGTTATAATGTTATAATTCATGTTAAGATGCCGCGTTACATTTTCAGCTATTATTTCATGTTAAATTTGCCGCCATTATCACTATATATATATATAAATATATATATATATATATAAATATATATATATATATATATATATAATTATTTTTAAAACCCTGAGTGGTGGTTCGACCCAGGATTTTAACCTATGTAACAAAGTCGGGTAGATGAAGTACCAACCTATGTTCGCTCGCAACATGGTTTCCTTTGAAATTTAAGGCTATGTCTAATTAATTGTCAAAATAGGCTCAAAATTAAAGTGTATATGAAATGAAAATTAAGTTTGTTTTACTACGGGTGTGCAAACGGTGCGCAGCACCGGGGCCCATGATCAGCAAACTGCCTCTTTTTATTAATGGTGCTATTAATATAATTTTCTTAAAAATAATGGATACACTCCAAAAAAATGATTTGTGGTCTTTAGATTTTATTCAAAAGTGCTCTCAAAATGTAGGAAATGCCATTTCAGAGACCCCAAATTAAAACATTTCCCGGTGAGGTTCCCCCCGGACACCCTACATATGTCGTCACTTTGTGGGAGGCAATGAACTCTTTAAAGTAAGGGACAATGTCGTTTAACGCACTTCTATATCTCAATCCGTTCTGGAAATATTCAGATTTGAAAAATATGCAAATGAGATAACCAATGATGTAAAAACCTTTACACAACGTTTGGATTTACTCATGTATAATCCCGTTTATCTTCAAAATTATTTTACCACATGCAGTTCCCATGGTTACACATGGTTACAGTTTCCAGACTCTGTTCTTCATAAAATGACATTGTATTATTTCTGTCATGTTGAACAAAATTTTCAATGTTCAACAATATTCCATGTTAAACTTATGGGTGATATAAGTGATTATAGGAAAGCAAATATGCACACCAACAAGTAATTTCTGTTTTTATGTTTGAGAGGGCCTGGAATCTTAAATAAAAATCTTAAAAGGCTAGCAATGTTCGATTTGATGGTTTCTATCTATGTGCCAAGTTTCACATAATTTGGTAAAATAAGTTTGAAGATATACTGGATTAAATGTTTAGTAGTGTCAAGGTTTTTACGTCATTGGTTATCTCATTTGCATGTTTTTAAAATCTCCAGAACGGAGTGAGATATAGAAGTGTGTTAAACGACATTAAACGACCCTTACTTTAAAGAGAGTTCATTCTAATAAGACAAACTTAATTTTCATTTCATACTTACGTAGTAGGGGGCGCTTATTAGGCGCCTCATACTTTGTTTTATATACTTTTCGAGATTGCATTCACATGGGAACCGGGCCAGCCCGGCTTGCCGAGATCCGACTTTAGCGAACCGGGATCCCGGGTGAAACAAATCAATTCAAACAAATCCATTGCCGGGGAAGCCGGGCTGGAAATCGTGTCACTGCGCATGCTCGCGTTCCCCCCCCCCCCGTGGTTGGGCGGACAAACAGAAAAAGAAGAATTTTCGCTGGTCAACAGAAATGGTAGAAAACCTGATTGACTGTCTATAGTCGTATAAAAGCAATATGGAATACCTTAGCTTGGATTTTGATGCTGATAAGCCAGCACAGTACAAATATTTGAGGATTGAAATGGCGAAGTTGTATGTTGAGCAATATGAAGCTTTATAGTATGTTTTGCATGTATTTTCCAAGCCAAAAGAACTCCATGCAATTGAAAAATTAACGAAAATAATCCTCCGAAAGCTGCTGCGATTGCCGGTAGTAACATATTGCAGAATAAACACGATTTGTATTTTCCCGCCAATGCGCGCGGGAATAATTACCGAACGCTCTCCGGGAAAGCTCCAGAATTTTTAACAGTGGCCGGGCTAGGTTGACATTGAGATCTGAAATAGCGTTTCTGAAATACTGCTTTGTTGTACAATACATGAGTGCATATACCTTAAAGTGCTTATAAACCCAAAATGGGTTTTTGGTGATTCGGATAGAGCATAAAAAGTTAGTTAATAAGTTCTCAAACATGCAAATTGTGCCATTTTTTGGAAAAAAGTAGCGCCACTGCAAAATAACACACAGGGACCTGGATCCGAGGAACCCATCTTCAACAACAACTCAATCTCGTTCCCAGAGCCTACGCCGCGAACGAGATTGACAACAACTAGCCTGTTGTATAGGAGAAGACAGCTATCTTAAGAGTTTTTATTGAAAAATGCCCAAACGATGTGTCTTTACGATGTTACCTTGTCTACTCGAATTGTAATATATTTTTATAAGTATTGAAACATAACACGTTCCTCGGGTCCAGTCTCCCGGCCTGCGCTCCTTTTTTCACAAATTGTGACTTTGAGCCCTTATATCTCCGAAATTAAAAGTTTAACGCAAAAACTAATCTAGAACTTACTAACTAACATTTTATGCTCTATCCGAATCACTAAAAACCCATTTTGGGTTTATAAGCACTTTAATACCATATTGTGCTACAATATGTGTTATTACCAATATTACGAAATACGAATCGGAGTGTTTTGGTTTAGGGAATTAAATAAGACGGCCCTCTCGAATAAGCGCCCCTCTTCTAATAAGACCTCCGAAATTTAATAATCCGGGTGCTTAATAGAAAATTTACGGTATACACTTTATAGTCTAGTCGGCTACTGTTTAACATCAAACAAATTGCAAAAGAAATTATTTTAGCTTTCTCATTACCTTGATATATTCAGAAATCACATACCAAAAGTCCCTAGAAATCAACCTAATGGCAAGTTCAGAAAATCAAGTTTTTCTTACAATTTAACTTCAAAAGCACTATTTTTCAATTTCTTCAAGAAATGAGGTTATAAGGGATAATTTAAATGCACATAAAAGAATTTTAAATTGCAGCCATTTTGGAATAAGGTATATAGGATTACAGCTTATTGGGACCCAGGGCATTTTACCTCCACGGTGGAAGGTCGGCGAAAATGGCCCTGGGATCGGCTGGTCACATGACACCCAGAATTTCTGGGTGTTTAGATATGATAATTTTTGTGGTCTTTGTTCCATTGCCTTTGTCTACTTTGAATAATTGAGAAATATTCAATGCTCTTCAGAGTTGTTCATGTCAGCATTAGGCATAAAAGCAGCTAACAAGCTTAACAATCCACTATACATCCATGGTTATCTCTTACAAAAGGTATGAAGAAGCATAAATCCAATTTAGCGAAAACTATCAGTTCTAATTTGCTCTAAAATTTGAAGACAGCATTCAGATTTAGATGAATAGATTATACTCGGCTGAATTAATCGAGTTTTATGACAAGCCAATCGGATTATAGAATGGACCAGCCGATCCCAGGGCCATTTTCGCCGACCTTCCGCCATGGAGGCAAAATTAATTAAAGTGTATATGACACGAAAATTTAGTTTATCTTACTTGAAGAACTCTTCAAATAACGAAGAATATCAATTTACAACTTTTCCATATTTAACTTAGTTATTGAGATATTTAGACTTATGTGATATTCAAATGAGACGACCTATGACGTCACAATGTTTGCACAACATTTTAACATTTTGGAAAATATCGTATATTTTTTTAAGATTATTGAACGAAATCACTTGAAACTTTAAATGTGCATACAGATTGATACAGACCACTAAACTGGAGAAAATCGTTCTAATTTTATGGTCGTCATGGTAAATGATTAGATTCCAGTCCTCAAATTCCTCGCTGGGGAACATTTTCAAATTGGTACTGGTTGAGTAGATTTGCACTAACTTAACTAATTTGAAACGGAAGTTTGACGTTGGTGCAAAACCTACTATCTCAGAAAACGAAGATTTTCTTCAAAGAGACGTAGAGGTCTGGAAACTGTACTATTACTATTTTAACATTAAAACTTAAACGATGTTATTTACTTTAGTGGTCTGTATCCACATGCAAAGTTTCAAGTTATTTCATTCAATACTCTTAAAGATATACACGATTTTCCAAAATGTTAAAATGTTGTGGAAACAATGTGACGTCATAGGTCACCTATTTGAATATCACATAAGTTTAAATATCTCAAGAACTAAATGAAATTTGGAAAAGCTGTAAATTGATATTCTTCGTTATTTGAAGAGTTCTTTCAAATAAGATAAACTTAATTTTCGTGTCATATACACTTTCACTCTTTCCTGTCCGGCTGAAAAAACATCCAAAATTGAACTACCTCTTTGTTCTATTGATATCTCTGGAAATATCATTAACTTGGGAAACCTATACCTTTTCTGAAAGCCCAATAAACCGGCTGTTACCAATGCTTTTGAATTTTCCGAACAAGACACATTATGTTAATATAAATTAGCATTAATTATCATAAATCAGAATGAAAAACCTCCATTTTTCTAGAAAAGTCCATCTTGCACGCCCGCGTAGCATCATGAAAATTCAAAATGCCACCAATCGCAGAGTTGTTTATGAAATCAAATCAAACTTGGCGTGTGAGTGGATCTCATGTGCCTGGTGCTTGTCGAATTTCAATTTTTAATCTTGCGTTACCGTGTGCCGTGTTTTTCGATTGACGACTTCGAGGGTCTTCGATGACCCCTTTTGACTGGGCCGGACAGGAAAGAGTTAAGGCCATGTCTTAATTTGAGATTTTTTGACAATTAATATACTGTCACTCGATTAGTTAAGCGTACCGGCTTCGCTGCATATACAAGCAATGTACAACACAAACCACAACCGTTATTTTCAGCCACCATGTTGCACATCAGTGTCACCACTTATCTCGTATTCAATCAGTTTTTCTTTTTGTTCCCACTGTGTTATTCATGTTTACTACACTACAACCATGTTGGTAATACAACGCCGGTGGAGGTTTAACTACCTATTTTTTATACAAAATATGATCCATTCTTATTAACAAATTTGCTGAAATTTGTCTGTCTTAGTTCTACTCCAAATGAGCACAAGTTCTAGCCACACACATATACAGTCATGGTAGGAGTTTCTTTTTTCTTCAATTCTGCTCTGTTTTTCTCATTATTTAGTAATAAGTATAAAAGTTCAATAAGTAACAAGTATTAAAGTTTCTAGTTTTCGTGCTAGTTTAATCATAGGTTTAATCAGAACTTGTTAAAGTTATTTGTTTCTCTCATAGTCTCGATCTGATAATGATTTCAGCCAAAGTTTAGAATGTATTACGCCATGACTTTAGTCCATACCCTATATTCCCCGATTTTTTCGTGTTAAAATAAAGTTTATGTATGTATGTATGTATGTATATTTCGAAATAATTTCGGATCTTTTGTTCAGTATAGATTTTTTTGACCAGCTTTCATGATGTAAAGTTTCTCTTCCAAACAAATATTACATCTTTTTGCTCCACTCGTGTAAGCAGCGGCTCTTTTCAGGATAGCCCATTTCATATTGAAAGTCCGGTTTTTTATTTTCAATTCCCATACGTATTTAGATAATTCGGTTTCGTTCGAGTATTTTTTGTCTGTGAAGGATTTCGTGTGGTTTCGGTATCGTTCTTTAAAACTGTTTCATGTTTGTTTTGTTTCTCTGGTGTCTGTTGTGGTTACGTCGGCTCTGTAGACAATGTTGTTTGCTAAACAGTTGCCTTGGAGCGGGCACTCGTCCTTTATACTATACAGTTGCAGTCTTCTTTCGTCGGTAGCTTCTTGGTTTGGTTACGCATTCGGGAGTTGTGTTTTGTGATTGCGCTCTTCATATTATCCATGCAGCTATAACTATAATTTTGATAGTGTTCCGGTTAAAAATTTTGTGTAGTTTACTGGATTTTGGAAAGTGCTTGTCGATTAGCTCAAGAAAATTATGACCAATGTTCGTTTTAAGATTTTTACTGTATGGTGGATTGAACCATATGATTTTTCGGCGTCGTTTTTGGGAGGCTCATGTAGTTGAAGGCGGATCGTCGCTAGTAGTATATAAACTGGGGGTACCAGCACACTTTTTCCATTTTTCATGTCTCAACTTTTTTATCTGGTGAACGCAGCACTTTTTCCGTTTTTGGATTCCACATATATTTTTCAAGCAAATATGTGGAACCAAAAAACAGAAAAAGTGCTGCGTTCTCCAGAAGAGTTGAGACATTCAAATGGAAAAAGTGTGCTGTTACCACCAGTTTCGAGACTACTAATAGACGATGTGTCGCATGGTTTGGAGCCTATGAGACATGTCTCAGCTAGTAGGCTACAGAGTGAGGTGTCTGGACGTGACGCTAGACGTGGGGCTGCTGTGGGTGGGGATGTCGCTCGTAACAAGATTATGTCAAGCAATATTGTGTATGATCCTGATATGGGCTTTGTTTTAGGTCATGAGTTTAGTGGATTCCTTAATTCGAAAAGGTCTAAAGACTTAGCTATATTAAATAATAAAACGACTCTTATGAGAAGGCCCGAACGTAAACGTAACCCTATTGTGGGTGGTAATGTCGCTCGTAGTGGTACACTATCGAGTGGTGGTGCACGTGATCCTGCTATAGGTTCTGGTAATTTAGTTATACCGAATGTTAAGATGAGTTTTTTAAATAGGATGTCTAGCTATCTAGCTGATGCTAAAACGTTAGGGTATGAGTGGATGGACCTTATTAGAAGAGGATCTAGAGAGAACGTCATTAATAGAGTCACCAGAGTTAGGGAGGTCAGAGAAATTCGAAAGGCTAGACGTGATCTTAGACGATATGTGAGGAGGTCACAGTTAAGTCAGGAGGTTTCAGACAAAGAGTACGAGAGAATCACTAGTCTTATTGCTAAGACGAAACGTCCTACTGTTGTACAAAGGAGAGTTGCTCTTAAAGGGTATACCAAATCGTATAGTGTTGAGGTGGTCTACAATAAGGATCCACTAAAACAACTAGTCAAGACTAGGGGAGTAGTGAGCTCGACTTTACAGAAAGAGTTAGAGAGACTGAAAGGTTTAAAGTTTTCCGAGACATTGAAAGTGACTCTAGAGAAACAAATTGGTGATGGAGAGTCTGTGTTTAAGACAGCATTCTTCAATAGTGTGGTCAAAACAGTGGTTAGTAGTGATGATGTTAGTGGGACTACGAGACAAGCTAGTGAGGAGATAGTAAATCGTATAGCTGTATGGTTGTCAGAAGGGTCTGGGTGGGTTGTGGACAATATTAGTGACCACTTTATTAATGTGGTAGTGTATAAACCTCTTAAAGGATCGCGTTATATCGAGCTACCATTACAGTTGAGGAACGCGTCGAAAGGTTTAGTCAACATAAGGAACAACGATGACAAGTGTTTTATGTGGTGTCACGTGTTGCACAAGTATCCTGTAGGAAAGAATCCGCAGAGAGTGTCGAAGCACAAGAAGAACGTGGGTTCTGTCAATTATGAGGGAGTGAGATTTCCAGTGAATACAAAACAGTACAACAAGATAGAGAGGCAGAACGGTATTAGTATCAACGTGTTTGGGTACGAGGACAAGCAGCCATTCCCTATCTACGTTTCTGAGGAGAAGTACGAGGATCATATGGATCTGCTACTTATAACGAATGGTGATAAACGACATTACGTATATATAAAAGATTTCGATAGATTCATGTTCAATCAGTCTAAACATAAATGTCATAAGAATTTCTGTAGGTACTGTCTTCAATGTTTTACTACCAGTGAGATTCTAGAGAAACATAAGGAGGTTTGTATGGTGGTAAATGGTAAACAAGCGATTAAGATGCCAGAAGAAGGAGACAACACTCTTGAGTACAAAAATTACCACAAACAATTAGAAGTGCCATTCGTAATATACGCAGACTTTGAGGCTATCACAGAGAAGGTCGACAACGTGACACCACTTACGCTGGGACGCTGCTCTAAAGATGACAGGAGTGAAACTAGAGTTGATGACTAACATTGATATGTTTCAGTTTATCGAGAAACAATGCGGGGTGGTGTCTCCTGTATAACGCATAGACACGGAGAAGCTAATAACAAATACATAAAGGGGTATGATAGTAGTAAACCATCGAAACACATCATGTACCTAGATGCGAATAACCTTTATGGTTGGGCTATGTGTCAGTATCTACCGACTGGTGGATTTGAGTGGGTCGAGGGTTTTGACATCAACAATCTAGACAAATATAGTGACAACTCAGACAAAGGATTGATACTCGAGGTTGATTTAGAGTACCCAGAGGAGTTGCACGATCTTCACAACGACTATCCTTTAGCCCCTGAGAGGATGAAAGTAAGTAGTGATATGTTGTCAAACTATTGTAAGACAATCCAAAACAAGTTTAAGATATCTGTAGGAGAGGTTGCAAAACTTATACCTAACCTAAACGGTAAGAGTAAGTACGTCGTTCACTATAGAAACCTACAATTATACAAGAGTTTTGGGAATGAAGATTAAGAAGATACATAGAGCACTTCAATTCAATCAGTCACCATGGCTCAAACAATATATCGACTTTAATACGGACAAGAGAACCCAAGCAAAGAATGACTTTGAGAAAGACTTTTTCAAGCTTATGAATAATAGTGTGTTTGGAAAGACTATGGAGAATCTACAAAAGCGTGTGAATGTGGAGTTAGTAACAGACGAGGAAAAACTGAAGAAACTAACGTCAAAACCAACCTTTGTAAGCAGTAAAATATTTGACAATAACTTGGTAGCAGTTCACAAGATCAAAGAGACACTAACTCTAAATAGACCAGCATATGTAGGTATGTGTATTCTAGACCTATCGAAGACATTGATGTACGACTTCCACTACAATAACATCAAAAAGGAGTATGGCAACAAAGCCAAACTACTATTCACAGACACGGATAGTCTAATGTATGAGATTGAGATGGAGGACGTGTACAAAGACATGCACGCTAACAAAGAAATGTTCGACTTTAGTGGATATGATAAGTCATCTCCCTACTTCGACCCAACTAACAAGAAGGTTATTGGTAAAATGAAGGATGAGACATTAGGAGTCCCCATCGTTGAGTTCGTTGGTTTAAGGTCAAAAATGTATAGCTATATAAAAGAGGACGGAAAAGGTGGGAAGACTGCTAAAGGTATCAAGAAGAGTACCATTAGAAACAACATAAGACATGACAACTATAAAAGTGTCCTAACAAATGGTGATCAAATGTCTCACATAATTAAAACTATTCGCAGCAAGAGCCACCAACTAGGAAGCTACGAAATAAATAAGATATCCTTGAGCTGCTTTGACGACAAACGACATATACTACCAGACGGTGTGTCTAGTTATGCGTATGGACATTACAAAATAGTTCAAAATTAGATGTTCAAATTTATAAAATGTTTTTTGGTCTTTAGGTGTCTATATTTAGAGGTCACATGGTATGACCTATCGCATGTCTCACACTCCCATTTATGAGTTCTCATCCACTCTTTAGCTTGCGCTCTGGCTGCTCTTAAAGCTTCTTCTTTTGTTTTGTAAATTCTAAGTCTTACCATTATATATTACTAAATGTTTTGTTTGTCCACTCGTTGTAGTATGGATCTCCTCTCCTGTCCCAACCTAGATCCTTGTATACTACACTATACAGGTTGTGCTCGAATCGCACCTTGACCTTACCAGGTTTGAGGTCGTTAAAACTACCTCTCAACTCTATACCTCTTCTAGAGCATATTCTTATGACATAGAAAATATATTTCGATATATTCTTGACAATCAACTTGTTTCTTTTAAGAGACCATATTATCTCTATAAAATCACTGACCACTATTGGTATGCTATCCTCACTAACTAGTCTTTTGCTAGTCAACATTCTCTCTAGCCACTTACTATAACTATGAGCCGATTTCTTGTACATCCAAATATAGGTACGAAGTTTCTCACGCGTCCGTAGGTAGTCTCTCCACACTTGTTACAACTAAATACACCATCTTCGATTTGTGTTCTGTGGTTACTACACTCGTAACAGTATGTGGTGTCATGCCACTTTTTTGGTGTTGCGTTCCTACTTCCGTTCTTGATCTCGTCCAATGTGTACCCTAATGTAGTACCACTCCACTTTTTTGATGTCTCAATCTCATCCAACGTATACCCAGCATAGAACATTCTCATTGTACGTTCGTCAACCATCTAAGTTACTATACTATATATATCTTTAGACTATAGTGTGGTAACTTTGTGGTTGTCGGTTAGTGTCTCGCACTCACACTTTATTGTTGTGACCTGTTTTAGAGCGTCTGACAGTAACTGTTCCAACTCTTCTATCTGACGAGTTTGGTAAAAGAGTGCCTCTATCGAGTTACGCTTTTTATCAAATTCCATAGCCATCTCCTTCAAAGTTTTAGTGCTCATTACTATAATACTCTATATATTAAGTAACCTAAAGGTAGTCCAACAACTCCAACGAATACCATTTGATACTCTTTCATCTTGTCTGAGGGTTTGTAATAGTCTGACAACTCAGGCTCTTTACTAAATGTCTTCCCATCATACTGTATCGTCAGTACTTGTCTTAGTTGATCCAGAGCGTGGTTTGTGTCGTTTATGTCTGCATTAGCGTCTGACAACTGTTGTCTTAATTCCTGAATTTTGTCTCTCTGACGAATCTCATTCTCGTAGAACTTTTCTTTCGCTCTTGCAAGACTCTCCAATGCTTTGTTGTGTCTCTTTATCTCTGTCTCATAGCCGGTGTGGTTTAGCTTGCTGAATATAAATCCAGCTCCTGCGAATGCTATAGCGTTGAACAAACCACCCGCTATCATACTAGCCATTATATATTACTCTATATTATTTTGAAAATGGATCTACAGGTAAGTATTTCTTACTCTGTGCCCACTTGACAAGTAGCGTTGAGACACCTACAGCAGTCGCTAACTTGAGGGTGCCCTTCACTGATTCAGGGGTGCCTATAACGGTTCTTTTAGTACTTTCTTTGATGCCATGGATACGGCTACAGCTCCAGCAGTCACGATGGCTGCGTCGTATAGCTCGTTCATCAGTTCTTTTCTGTCTATTGATGCCATATATTATACGACATGTTTTAATCGAGGCTGTCGAGTTTACGTGATGGTTTTATAACGACGTTCTTAGGCTCTTCGGTCACTACTTGTTTGTCTTGCCTCATCGTGTAATACAGTGAACCAGCGGCTATTACCACTCCTATAGTACCTATGATGTATCCATAGTTAAAACTATCGTCCTCACTTATCACTCTCTCTCTCATCTTCCTCTCTTTTGCAGCTTTAGATATAGCAGCCAAGCGTTTGCCTGCCTCTACTCTCTTGGGGTCTTTGGTCCTTGTTGTCGACGTTATAATAGGTACGGACTCGCTGTCAGTCATCTATATTATACGTGATATCTCGTCACAGATCATCTCACAGTCATCTCACAGATTATCTCATAGATAAAGTATTCGATGAAAATATCTTTAAATATGATGATTAGATAGTGTGGTTTCACTCTTAAATCTTCTATTACAGTACTCACACAGAACTCTAGAGTCTCTCATATATGTCTCTATGAAATGTATTATCTCATGTTGGTCTGAGGATAGTAATGTGTTGTACCCTTGTGATCTTAGTCTCCTTAATACCCTCATCTGGTTATTCCTAATAACCCCATTACCTTTCGGTGTTTTTAACTCTATAGCAAACCCATTATATCTCTTGTGTAGTTGCGGAACTATCAAATCTGGTTGTCCACCACTATAACCCTTCTTCCATCCATCTATTATTTTAGTAGATGTGTCTTGGTACTCTCCCAACCCTGGGATGACTATTGTTGGATGGTACTCTCTAATGTATTTCACAATGTCGTAGTGTAAATCTGTCTCATTCATTATTGATAACTGGTTGCATTGTGTGTACTGACCCGTCTTTCTAATAGACGGTAGGACTTCTGTGAATACCCATTTTTGAAACTTCTTGGCTGACTCGAGTTTCGATGAGAAGACTAGAGAGTAAACTCCTGGCTCCGATATGAGTATCATGTTTGGTTGCAAGTTTAAAGGGGGGCGTGATTCGCGCCCCCCTTCAAACACCTCTCGTTTGACCTTATACATATCGTCAACGTGTACACTGATAGCCCACTTCGCGTTTTTATACCCTAGTGCCTTAGCGACTTCTTTTCCGTGGAACCATATATTATCTCCATCTTTAATAGTCGTGACTGACATGTCGTTATTTCTAAATATTTTAGTGATACTCATCACCTATACTATACCACGTGTTTTATTTTGTGTTTAAATAGTAGTCATCTTAAGAAAGTAACCACTTAATAGCACAAACACATGATCTGACCAAGGTCCCAAAATGGGACCTTGGTCAAAATGACCCTTCTATCGATCACAAACATACTATCAGTAGGGGGTCACATGTAGTGTCTTAATATTTTACTACTATTTGCACGCTATTAGGACATCTTAATTGTAGTCTTCAAAGTAGCAGTTATTTTTAAGAAAAGCTGACACCCCGTTTTAGGGTGTCAGCTTTTCTTAAAAAATAACTGTTCAATACAAACGTTTCCTAACCAACACCCCGTTTTGGGGTGTTGGTCGAAACGAGCTAGTATGGTAACACTTCTAAGCACCTACTCTTGAAACTTGCCGACTGACTCCAGTTTTTGTGAGAGCACACACCCCTAGTTCTTATGTGTGGACCCGTGTGTGGTCGTGTGGGGTGAATCACCCCTTGTATCTTTACCCTATTTTGGAGCACTGGTCTCGTCATATACTTTATTGTACTTTTTCACCATTCCGTTAATTGGTGGACATAAGTCAGTCACAATATCGTCTAATACTTTAACGTCTGATAGAAACATTGACTCATCGTAAGGAAGACCTCTCAGATATGATCTTAGTTGTGTCAATATCTTTTTGTAACTGGTGTACGCGAACTTACAATGTTCTACTTTGTTTACCAGATCAGATTTAGTCAAGTAGCCTTGAATAAGCACACCAGGACCACTAACGCAAGCTATGACTAAAGGGTTAGCAGTCACCGATCCAGCTACAATTCCTACTGTTGTTAGTCCTATACTAGTCATGTTTAACAACAGTTTGGTTTTCTTCAACCTTTTATATTTCCATTTATAACAGGTCCCTAGTTTGTGATAGTATGTATATAACTGTTTGAGTTCGTCCTCTCTTTCTACTGACATATCCTTTGATATGTGATTGAAATCAACAACTGATTTCTTCCTCATTAACTTACCCCATGTTCCTCCATCATATCTCTACCAACTAATATTATGTCTCGGCTCGTCATGTAACCAGAGACAACCTTCACACCGTAGAACTCTATCAAAGACGGGTACTTGTAGGGTGCGAGTGGTATTTTTGGTCGATGCACTCCAAAGATCGTTACGTAAGGAGACCCTATCTCTTTGTAATTAGCTGTGAAGTCTGAGTCTGTTGATCTTATGTTGTTCACCTTAACGTAGGAGTTACCCATCCGCCAATGTATTGATATCATATGTCTCTTGGTGGTGTCGATGTTATTTGGGATTGTACACGTGTACTCCTTTGCTGGAGCTCCACCACCATACGATAATTTATCATTATCACCTCCTTTGTATCCTATGTATTTGTCCCACGCTCCATCATCGTTTGAGATAATCGCCTCCCAATCTGTCGTAGAAACCCTCGTGACTAACCTCACTATCATAAAAACGGATATGTCACAGTATTGCATACGTGGACAGTTAAAATGCATTCCAGCTTCAAATGGAATTGGAGTTAGTTCGGGGGATAGGAAGCTATGACCATTGTTAACACCAATAATAGGACCATACGTTGGATCATATTGTACTAACATGTTTGTTTTATCTCTAATAGTTTTCACTTTATTTGTTCCATTGTGGTATTCCACCATACTCACAGCATGCTTTGTGACGTTAAAGTCAAATAGAACGTTATAGGACTGCGTTCTAAAGTATTGCGATAAGTATACGGACTCCAACACTTTTTTACTAATAGCATCCAAATCGTCAACGGGATCTGCTATGTTTTTGAGTGCCCCGAGCGCCATGTCTATATCTCCAGACATCCTCCCACCGCTCACGCTTAATTTAGGGTCACTGTCTAAATGTCTCTTCGCTCTTCTTAATATTTTGTCGCTCTCATAGTCTCTGTCCTCAAATCCATAACTTAGACTCATTATGTTATAACATATATTTGCTTACTAGATAGCCAGACACAGCCGAAACCACTAGAACTAGCCCCAACTCTGTCGTGTTGTCACCTGGTGTCACCTCTAGACGACGTTCTTGATGTGTCACCTTTGGTTGTTTGTCAAGTGTCTCCAGGTGCTCTCCACCTTCCTGGTGTGCCACGTTTGGTGTCGTCAGACGATGTGTCACCTTTGGTTTGTCAAGTGTCTCCAGGTGCTCTCCACCTTCTTGGTGTACTTTCTTGGCCTCCATCGTTTCTGTGTAGTTTAACCCACTATTTACTCCAAACTTCATACTCTGTGTAGCAGTCTTTAGCAGGTTGTTGTACCCAGCGATTTTGTTCTTGAGGATTACCACGTTACTTGGCATTAACCACGTAGACGGTGATAGCGCAAGATTTTGGATAACGTTAGTGTCTCTAATCGACTTGTTCATGTTGAGAATCCACGTTGACACGTCATAGTTTATGACGCTATCCTCCACCAACTTGCGGAACTCTTGTTGAGTCTCTAGACTGCCTGCGGAATCACCAACGACTGACACACGTGTTCTTGCTTGTGCACCAAGTGTGGAGTAAACAAAGGCTTCTATAGATTGATTTAGGTATTGTCGCCCAATGTTGGTAAAACCATTCGACACCAGAGGAACGTATCGTTTGTAGTCGTTCTTAACGTCGTTAATCGTGAAGACTCTCTCCTCACCTGTTGTACCATCAGCAAGGACTTTACCCTGGTAGTAATGTTTTCTAGGAATCTTGTCTGTCTTACCATACAATTCTCCAGCATCAAACTCTCTACTTATCGATCTCATACTCTCACCACCTTCCATCCTTCTGAGAAGTCTTCTAACAGTAAAGTATAGATGAAACCTCATTACACTCGTGATAACAGGGTGAACTTCTTGCGAGGGTGACAAGTGTTGTAACGACACTCCACAACAGAAACTTGCACAATACGTTGCAAACACGACCCTATAGTAGCTCTCATTATCGTCCCACTTTGACTTTGTCTTTGACGTGGTGATTTGTAATATTGGTAGCTTTGAGAGAAAGTAACTCTTTTGATTAACGAAGACTCTAAAGTTATTCACTGGGTAGTTCAACACGTTTTCTGTTGGATAGCCATCCCAAAGTCCCCAGTGGTTCTTGCGACCTTTCGGTAATGGTTGGATAGTTCCACCAGATAGCCATATTTCTGGAAACTTGTCGTCGTGACCTTTTGGAGACTTGTTGTTGTGTAACCAAACCCACATACTCTTATCGTTTTTGAAGGTATCACTAGTTATGTTCGTGCTTATTATTTAACGTTAACAGAGGACTGAAATACATACAAGTAACATCTAATATTGTGGACAGATCTAAAAACATAGTTAATGGCAACAGAAGCGATTGTATCGCAGTACTGCCAATAACTAGCACACAGACATTAAAGGGCTCTGTACAACATTTCTTTGGTATTGAGTCAAAAATCCTGATAAACAAAGGAGTCATCAACCAACTAGAGCTCAAGATAACAGATCAGGACGATAACAGTATTAACGTTGGTGAGGTGCTGTTAGATTTACACATCATGTAGTGTATATGGACATAGAGCAAGAACTAAGAGATATTTACTATAATCCATCAACTGGTTACCAATCTGCTGAAAGACTGTACCAAAGAGCGTTGGAAGATGGACTAAGTGTTAGTAGGACAAAGATAAAGGACTGGCTAAAATCCCAAGACACATACACTAGGTACAAACCAGTTGTTAAGAAACACAAGTTTAGACAAACGTTTGTTGACTATCTGGGTGAGTAGATACAGATGGACTTGGTCGATATTGGTAAGTACAAGCACAAGAACAACGGGTACTACTGGATACTAACAGCCACTGAGATCCTTAGTAGGTATGCTTTCGCAGTACCCGTCTATAGGAAAGATACGAAAAACATGACTAAGGCTGTAACAGAGTTACTAGAGAAGGTTAAGGTTAGATTTGGTGAGTATCCTAAGTTGACTCAGTTTGACGATGGTAAGGAATTCTACAACGTTGGTGTGAAAGATCTATTGGAGAAACATGATGTTAAGTACTTCAGCACGAACTCTGATAAAAAGGCAGCAGTCGTGGAACGGTTTAACAGAACACTCAAGACGTCTATGTGGAAGTACTTCTACAGTAAAGGAACGTACAAGTGGATTGACATTTTAGACCAACTCGTTGAAAATTACAATAATACCAAACATAGTACTATTCTAATGAAACCTAAAGACGTTAACAAGAAAAACGAAAACGAAGTATGGACGACGTTGTTTGGACACCATTTCGGTGACTACCCACTACGAAAGTTTAAAGTAGGTGAGACTGTCAGGATATCAAAGTACAAGAGCATATTCGCAAAAGGGTACGAGGCTAACTTCACTGAGGAGCTATTCAAAGTGACAAAGGTCATACGTGGTGACCCTACCGTGTACGAGATAGAGGACCACGAAGGGGAACCTATCATTGGTAAGTTTTATGAAGAAGAGTTGTCAGCTGTTGATAAAAAAGACGATGTTTACAAGGTCGAGAAGATACTAAAGAGAAAGAAGGTGGGAGGTAAAAAGATGGCTTTGGTTAAGTGGCTTGGCTATGATAGTAAACACAACTCATGGATACCAGAAAGCGATATTCAAAATATCGAGTAGTATATAATGGCTGAAGGAGGATTTGATGAAATCGAAATGCAAGATCGTGATGAGTTTAAATCATATGATGAAGAACAACTAAACGATGAACTTTCCGATACTATTGAGTATTATGTTGATATTGGTAGCGAGTACGCTAATAGTAGTATGCCTAGTGAAGTCCGCGTTGAATACGACAAAGTTAATGTCAGGATAACTGAGATAAAAAAAGAGCTAAATAGGAGACAACAACACAAGAATAATGAGACATCATTCACAGACAATGATGATGGAAAAACGGTGACAATCACCAATAAGGGCAGCGATGTCACCGCTGAGGCCTCAGCAGTAGTGTTTGCTGAACCGGTGACATATGGTGACGTCCACGATGAGAGCTTCAATTTGGCTTTTGAAGAGGCGAACGAAATCGAAAGAAGACTGGAAGAACTAAAAGAAGACAACAAAAAGTTAGTAGTAAATGGTATAAAAAGAACCAATCTAATAGATAGAAAAATACATAGATTGTATAATAAAAGACTCAGTAATGATGATGTGTCAAGGAAAATAGTCAACAGGTCGTACGTGACAACCTCAGGTTCTATTATTTTCAAACCGATAAACAAAGATGGTGAATATTTGAGACCTAAAATAATTCTAAAACCTGGAAAAAATGGTTTAATCTACAGTAAAAACATTAAAAGTAAAAGTGCGATTGAGCAGTTTAAAGAGCTAGTCGGTCAAATCCCCGACACAACAACAACTGACGTTAGAACAGAAAATGGAGACACCCCAACAACTGACGATAGAACAGAAAACGAAGACACCACAGTTTCAAGTGAAGACTTCCCAGTAATTGAAACAGAAGTGAACTACGATAACGTATTTGGGTTAACAGAAAAATAAAATAGCGAGTTAAGATGCGTCCTAAACTCAAGTGATACAATCGATCCAGACACTAGACCACAATTTCTAAGAGCGCAAGCCGACTATTTTCAGGACGCTATTAATAAGACTGTAGACCTTCTCAACAGAGAGGAAGTCGATTCCACAGAGGAGTTCGAGTTGAATGAACGATTGACAGGTCTCAAGACAGCTATAGGGACAGAACCTTAGACCAGTTGGAACGTGAGACTGTTAGGGAGCGACAAGAAGAGGACATCACTCGGTTACAAAAAATAAAGGAGTGGTTTAAGGAAAATTGGTTAGGTGCCTCGGCTTTAGGAATAACCATAGCCTCTTTTATCACCACAATTATAATATCTGCTAGAAGTGTTGTCTTCAAAGGTGGTCAAGCACTTGGAAAATTAGGAAAAGCTATAGCTAATCTAGCCACAAAAGCTGGCCCTCTACTGTCTGGACTGCTAAACATGGTGGCGACTGTGCTAAAGTGGGGAGCTACAGGTATATCTTGGTTAGCGTCTAATTTATGGATCCTAGCGATAGCACTAGCTTGGTTCGTCTACGATCAGTACAAACAGAGGAAATAAAACATGTGTTATAATATATAGTATGAATACTAATGAAAAAGAGTTGCTTCCTGGATATAGACGTCGTGAAATATCTTCTATCAAAGGCACAAGAACCCGTCATGTTGTAACGCTAAACCCCAACAAAGCCAATCCAGGGGAGGAGTTATACATCAACATCCCGAAAACGAAGGGTAACACTTGTTTGGTACCCTCCAGTCTCCATCTTTTATTCGACTTTAAAAGTTCGAACGCGAAATCATGGTTTCTTAACAACCTTTCGAGATTACTACTTGAGAGACTGGTGATAAAATTAGCTGGTGAGTCCGTGTACGACAATAGTGGTGAAAGCGTCATCGGTACGTACAAAGACCTCTGGAAATCTAACAGTGAGCGAGACCAGATGGTCGAATATGGTATAGCAAACGAGAACCTTCGAAAGTTAATCTCAAAGGACGACAGTGGCGCGGCCAGTGGAGACACACAAAAAGTTAGCGATGGTCTGATGTTATCTATCCATGACACTAAACAAAAGGTTCAAATCGACAAGATTCTAGAAGATCACGGTCTATACGCACCATACAACATGAACAACAATTTCAGGTATATAATTACACTCCCTAAAGCGTCTGATATTATGGTGGCTCAATCTGGGTCAGCTGTGGCTGGCTATACGTTAGAGAACCTTGAGTTGGAGTACGAAACTATCGAGAGTCAAGAGATTGCTGATAAAGTATCATCTCCGCTATACGCATCAGGTAGATCTCTGTCATATGAACACATCACACTAATGAAGACTGTGGAGTGGGATAAAGGAATCACACTCGTGAATGAGAATATTAATCTGCCGAGAAAATCGATGAAATCTGTCGTTTTACTCTTCACAAACAAAACAATAACTGATGGTGAAGAGTTCGTCTATCCAAACATAGAGTCATTCAAACTCACCATAGAAGGTGTGCCGAACATGGTCTACAGTCAAGGAATACCGAAATCAAGACTCTGGGGAGAAGCGAAAAGACTATTCGGACAAAAACTAGACTCCGACCAGCATATGACTATCCAAAAGTTTTACAAAGACGGTTTCGCTTTGGTTGTTGACCTTAGATCTATCGAAGATAACGCGAAAGTCGCCACTGGAAAAAAGATCGTGAACACTCAGTCAGGAATATTGATGGAAATCAATAAAGAAGCCACAACAGCGAACGTCATGTGTAGAATATTCGTACTCTCCGACGGACTCGTAAACCTTATCAACAACGCCCTACAATCAATCCAATACTAAAACATGTAGTATTATATATGAAAACGCCTTTTAACATGCTAATTGTTGGTATGACAGCCTGTGGTAAAACACACTACCTATTGGATATGATAGAGAAAGAATATATGAATCACTTCGATTATATCATTCTTATATGTCCAACATTTGAATGGAACAAAACGTACACAGAGTGGAAATACTTGAGAGACCCAGACTTTATCGCTATTCAGTGTGAGCAAGATAAGGTCGACGTATTTCTTAAATATGTGACTGATATTTATAAAGGCACCAATTCATTAATAATATTAGACGATTGTGCTAGTGGGCAGGACGTTAAAAACAGGACAAGCGAACTAGTTAAACTAGCCTTTAGCGCTAGACACTACAACCTATCCACAATAGTCATAACACAACAACTAACCTCAATTAGTAAACCATATCGTGAGAACATCTCAAAGTTAGTAACATTCTACAACCCTAACAGAAACGATATGAAACTATTGTAGACGATTATCTTAACGGAGTTAATAAAGCGGAAATTCAGAAAATAATAAAACAGTTGAAAGACAACGAGTACGTAAGATTGGAGATACTCACAAGGCATCCATACTCATACGAAACAGTTATTCCGCAAAAACAAAACAGTTGAGAGACAACGAATACGTAAGATTGGAGATACTCACAAGGCATCCATACTCATACGAAACAGTTATTCCGCAAAAACAAAACATATCGTATAATATAGGACATGCCAAAACGCAAGACAAAAAATCTTGAGACAATTGACGAACTCATTGAAGACATACAAGAAGCAGAACAGGAAGTGATCGACGAACCACAAATCGACACACCACAAGTTGACGACACCTTGCAAACTGACGTAGACAAGAAACGAAACGAACTAAGAAGACTCTCAGAGGACGGTGAGATAGACCAATCCGTCGCTTACCTTAAAAAGGCCTCAGCTAAAGTTATCAATAAGATCTATGAAGGATGGGAGATAAAAAGAATGGAGAAAGCGAACGTGTTCCTCTGTGATCTTTTAATAAGCAAGTTCGCCCACGCGTTAGGAGGATTCAACGCTATCTCCAGGGCTCAAGCGCTCACACACAGTAATGATCGCTGGATCCCTGGAGAGTAGTGTAGAACGTGTGGAATCAGTGGGGGAAGAGATAACGAGACTCGACAAAGAGTTGTTGTTTCTTTACCAGATTAGAGAGCTCAAACGACAACTATTTGTTAAGAGTAGTGCAGAACATGAGGAATCAGACGAGAAGTCTAAACATACTGAATTGAAGAAAAGGATAAATAGTCATAACAGAGAGTTGTGGTTTCTCAACTGACCATCTTAAATAGCTCAAACGATCTCGACACATACCAAAACAACTAATCTGGAAACATACAGAACGATTTAAGTCTAATTTATTTTGTTTCACTTAACGAATTTTATTTTGTCTCGTTTTAGTAGTCTTGAAACTGGGGAGTGACAGCACAGTTTTCTAATTTTGGGTGCGAAGCATGAAAAATTGAAAACTGTGCTGGTACCCCCAGTTTATATACTACTATCGCTGTCGGGGATGTAGCTACTGAAGTTTGGAGTTGAAATCGCTGTACCTATAGGGCGTCTTCATATATAGGCGCGCCGCTGCTGACTCGAAGATTGTGCGGTTGGATGATAGTTGTGAAATGACTTCGCTTTCCGTGCGTGTTTTATGACGGTGATGTGTTCATCTGTGATTGTGGTTAGTTGTCGGGCCCAGGAGATGCATGGCTTTGTTTAGAAAACGTGACCAAAACCTACAAACTAGGCGACGACGAAACCGTAGCAGTCATCAACAACGAACTAAAGGAAATAGCGAGTAACCTATCTATCAGCGACAGAATCGAAACAATCGCAAAACGTGAAGCGTTCATTTCCCTCAAGGACCACAAAGAAAATTTTCAAAACAACCCATCGTGCAGACTGATCAATCCGGCGAAAAGTGAATCAGGGAAGATCAGCAAAGTACTCCTCGACAACATCAACGAGACCATCAGACGCCACACCAACGTTAACCAATGGAGAAACTCTCAAACATGCAGTAATCGACTGATACAAAAACATATAGACGACAAGAACAGACACTCATTCCTATCCTTCGACGTAGTTGACTTCTATACCCATCCATTTCTGAAGAGCTGCTAAACAAAGTCATCTCCTGGGCCCGACAACTAACCACAATCACATGCAGATGAACACATCACCGTCATAAAACACGCACGGAATTGCAGTCCTATATTCAGTGGAGAAAGACCATGGGTAAAGAAAAACAACCAGACCCTGTTCGATGTCACAATGGGGAGTTACGACGGTGCCGAGGTATGCGAATTGGTTGGCCTATATTCATCCTCGATGAACTAGCAAAAAAATTTGGAAAGGACATCGTAGGACTTTATAGAGACGACGGACTAACACTTTTAAAGAACACTACCGGACGACTGCATGGCAGACAAAGCAAGGAAGGACTTAATCAATATTTTCGAACAATTCGGCCTAAAAATCACAGCTCAATCTAATTTACAAATTGTAGATTTTCTCGACGTCACGTTCAATCTACAAAACGGTGATTATCAGCCTTACAGAAAGCCAAACGATGAACCACAATACATCAGCAGCCACTCCAACCATCCACCATCCATACTTAAACAACTCCCAACCTCTTTTAATACTCGCATTTCACAACTATCATCCAACCGCACAATCTTCGAGTCAGCAGCGGCAGCGCCTATATATATGAAGACGCCCTTAGGCACAACGATTTCAACTCCAAACTTCAGTACATCCCCGACAGCGACGATCCGCCTTCAACTACATGAGCCTCCCAAAAACGACGCCGAAAAATCAACCCACCATACAGTAAAAATCTTAAAACGAACATTGGTCATAATTTTCTTGAGCTAATCGACAAGCACTTTCCAAAATCCAGTAAACTACACAAAATTTTTAACCGGAACACTATCAAAATTAGTTACAGCTGCATGGATAATATGAAGAGCGCAATCACAAAACACAACTCCCGAATCCTTAACCAAACCAAGAAGCTACCGACGAAAGAAAGGTCCGGTGTTATTTAACTTATATGTCAATGATTTATCTGAGGCCTTACCAGAGGGAGTGACTTGTCACCAGTACACAGACGACACGACTTTTTATTCGCATTGCAAACCAAGCTGCATACAAGAATGTCAAGCTAAGATGCAGAAGGCCTTGGATGTGTTAAGTGATTGGTCTGTAGAGTCCAATTATTATTATTATTATTAAGAAGACTGCAACTGTAGGATAAAGGATGAGTGCCCCCTCCAAGGCAACTGTTTAGCAAACAACATTGTCTACAGAGCCGACGTAACCACAACAGACACCAGAGAAACAAAACAAACATGAAACAGTTTTAAAGAACGATACCGAAACCACACGAAATCCTTCACAGACAAAAATTACTCGAACGAAACCGAATTATCTAAATACGTATGGGAATTGAAAACAAAAACCGGACTTTCAATATGAAATGGGCTATCCTGAAAAGAGCCGCTGCTTACACGAGTGGAGCAAAAAGATGTAATATTTGTTTGGAAGAGAAATTTTACATCATGAAAGCTGGTCAAAAAAATCTATACTGAACAAAAGATCCGAAATTATTTCGAAATGCCGACACAAGAATAAATTTTACATTTCAAAGATAGGTCGCGTGAAGAAAAGAGCGATGAACTCATCGCGGGGTATGGATAACTATCCACCCCCCGCAGTTCGTGACGTCAATCGATGACTATAAAAAGAGATATTAAATCGGTGTTCCTCCAGTTGCCTGAAGATCGCATCCAGCGTGAAACTCCGAGTAGCAAACAATTTAAGCGATATTTTCCTATATTAAGCTCTGCTTCATATGGTATCGAGTACTCTACGATAGATCGTGAACTGCAGTTTTATCTTATTTCTATATATTCGCACCTGGCTTCTAGTTTGCGTAAACCGTGCTTAAATAATGAAGAAATTCCGATTTAACTACTCTTTGAAGAACATCGCTATACCACCAAGAGACGCATACACGAGAAGGTTCATCGAGAAAACAGAAAATGTCATCAGACGCATGAAATAGAAAGCTCACTTCTTCCAACACGGCGAAAGAAGCAACACCGAAAACAACACATTTGGATTAAAATCTGACAAGACCCCTCCACAAATCGGAAGACCTCGTCCAGATGTTAACGACTCTTTTCAAGCCTCTTTGTCCAATGACCTAAAGAATATCCAATCGTCATCTAACGTCTTCATATTCGCCGCCGACAAGACCAGAAACATCTACGAAGCCCCGCGCGACACATACAACAAACTATTGACAGAAAACGTGACCAAAACCTACAAACTAGGCGACGACGAAACCGTAGCAGTCATCAACAACGAACTAAAGGAAATAGCTGACAGTTTCAGTTTCAGTTTCAGTTTTAGTTTTAGTTTAGTTTTAGTTTTAGTTTAGTTTAGTTTAGTTTTAGTTTTAGTTTAGTTTTAGTTTTAATTTTAGTTTAGTTTAGTTTAGTTCCGATTAGATTTATCACTCTTCGGTGAACGGAATGTCCCAATAGGCTAGAAGCCCAATTATAGGGGTTCTAAGGTCGTTATCCGAGAAGACCCGAAAGTCTTACCATTTGCTGATATTGTTGCAAAGGCAGCACTTTCTCCTCAATTATTTTTAAGACTCTGAGTGGAGGTCCGACCCTGGATGCAAAAATAGCTGACAAGGTCTTTTACAGTGTTCGATTTCTCTCTTTAAACATTGCGAGTGAGAGTGAAGGTGGATCAAGAGAGTTAGTGAGAGTCAAACGTTTAAAAAATAGGCACGCAATGCGTGCATGCGTCTACGTTTTAGAACTATTCACACGATCTAATAGCATCCAATTTTTATCCTGATACAATAAAAAGTAGTGACAGTAATTCATTGTAGTGTCAAGTAATAAAGTTTACATATCAATGATAATATTCAACTGATTAGCAATAAATCATTGTAAAGAAAGCTTAATGAAAACCATGCTTTACACTGCACAGAAATTACAGTATATGCACTGTCTACGGGATTTAAAGTGTATCTAGACCAAAAATGACATGTTATTGAATTGTTAAAAAATTACTTAATTACACAATCTACTTATTGGATAGACTAGAATTAGGTAGTTAAATTTTACTTTACATGACCAAGAAGTGCTGTAAAGTTCATTTGGATCTGCTTGTCAAGGAGGTTGTCCCTTATCTTATGAAAATGAACACAAAGTTTCATATGGTGTATATTTTGTAAACTGACAAAGCGAATAACCCTTTCATTAACTTTCCCAATTTAATTGAGCATCTTTGGCTTCTAAGCAATACGTAAAATGAGGCGAAATAAATGCGCTGTATAGATATTTTTTGACGTCCAATATGGCAGTATTTTTTTTCAGACATTTCAGGGCAGATATTATATTCATTTTTGGTTTCCTGCATATTTTTATTATTTGTCCCTCGAATTTTAGTTTATTATTAATCATTACTTCTAGCAAATAGCAATTATTGATTTCATTAGGAACGGACCATTAGAACAGTGATGGGGGGACAGAAAAAAAATCCATGCAAGCAAAAGAAGTTAAAAAAAAACGCAACAGAAACGTCATAGAAAAAAATTATCATCTTATCCAGAAAAAATTACACGCATATAGCTGACCACCCAAAAACGTGGCAAAAAGCCCCACCCGACTATCACTTTTCTAATGGTCCGTCCCTTAGTCGTTGGCATTGGGATATCTTTATATTCGGTCTGGAAATTTAGAACCCAATAACCGTCCATCGCCTGGTGTTTTGATGCATTACTTTTCATGCTATTTTGGTCTATATATCACTCTTCGAGCAGATGTTTGACTACATGCATGCGGTAAGATCAGTAAAGTGTAGTATGCCAATTGCCTCTAGCTGTGGTGTTATACTGTCTGAACGATTTTACTAATTAAGACATCTACAGTATTTACTCGAATAAGTCTTAAAATTTAATAAGAGCCGCGGCGCCGCGCTTATTATGGTCAAAACAAGACATATTCTGAATGTTTCTATAAATATACTTGTATGATTCATTACTTTCTAATAAGTACTAGCCTACGTAAGCGGTTGCACGCAGACTAAATAAGTACCCGCGGTTGATCTTTAATTATTAAATTATGATGGCTAAGCTTTCGTGAACTACCAAATATTTGACAAACTTACATTTATAAAATAAATTAAATGATTATTATTATTAAACAATTTGCATATGGGGACAAACAGATTACCGTGTCGTCAGCATACGTTGCACAATTAACAAAATTAAAAGCAATAAATCACTATAGCTGAAAGCATACCTATAATCTGAACCTTCTGAACATATTCCCCGATGTCTGGTCAATGCGATGTCTATCCTCATGTCTATATAGCCAAAACTGCGGTGGGCCACAGGTTTAATTGTATATGGTACTATTTATTGGTGATAATATCCACGAGAAATAAAGTTTAATCAAATCAAATCGAAATGACAGACCTATTTATTAATTTTTAGGTTACATATATCAATCGAACCGGTGCATCATTGCAACCTTCGCTCTCCATCTGAGTCTCGGTCTCTCGCCGATGGTTAGCTTGACGATCGTCCATGTATCGTTTATTAATTTTCTAGATATTAAGACCCCACGAGCGAGCGTCAAATCATAGGTAGCCCAGACACAAATTTCGAGTATGAATGTACATAGTTATATTATTATTTTTTTATAATTCATTCATTTACTGCATAAAAATGCATACTGTTGGCCTATAATTGTTCATATCTTCTTTCATAACATCAATATATTCTATATGACTTGTTTATAGATCATAAAGCTTAGCAGTGTTTCAAAATATTCATCAAATACACTGCTACTCTATATTACCCCCTGCGGTGTTCATCTCGCTTTACCGTCAGATAAACATTGTTATATTACTATTTTTACCGTAAAATATACAGGAAAATCAAATTTACTGGTAGGACTAACTGCCTACTCAATATACCATGTAAGAGGGAAAATTCACGCATATACTTACGATTAGACGGCTTTAAATCACGTTGGTTGTCGACCAGGTTTTGCGGGCGACGCTCTGGGGTCTGCTCTCCCGGATTTTTTATTTCTAACTCTCTGAAACGCGATTTCCTGCGTACAACAAAATATTATGATCATAAGCAACATAATTTTAGTGTACATAATTTTATGTAAGGACATCCTATAGTGAGAACGCCGGGAAGCGCGCAAGCTTTATGTATATTAAAGCATTGGTGATGTACTGATGCATAACCTGATTTGCAATAACTGCGAGGTTCTTTGGCGCTTTCCGGCGCATCAGTAGCGTTAACTGTAAAATTAATCTTGGTTAACTTAGCAACTTCAGTCCTTGTTTCTTGCAAGTCTTGCCGTGACAAAGAAAGATCGAATCTTCCTCTGCGCTAATTTGCAGCGGGAAAAACTCGTGCTTTCACATCTAATTTTTAGGGGGACTCTGGCCACGCGGCCCACACGAAAAGAAATCTGAACAATTACAAGTTACTTCAATATACTACAGACGCATTCTGAGCACTATTGACGAGATCAATACATGTATATATACAATATTAAATGTCACTTTGGTAAAAGAGCGAGCTACAGCTTGAAAGCGATCAGCGCTTGAAAGCCATTGCTTGTCGATCCTAACCCGTAGACCATCATCCACCCCCCGGCTGTATTTCGTTCCGTTGATGCTGTAATTTAATTGCTAGGTCTACGTCGATGTTTACAGACATACTCTTGCAGTTTCCTACTGAAATGGTAAGAATGCATTTGCAGCAAAGTTAACGTAGAATCCGCAGATCATTAATCCCTGTAAAAATGATTTAATGCGCACCCGCAAATGACAAAAACTTGGCCTGTGAGTGCGAAGCTTCTTCACTAAAAGAAATTATTTTTGGAATAAAAATATTACAAATCCTATTAATCGTCCCTATTTCTTGATTGTTTAATTTTAGATGGATGTACTTGGGTACCTTTGTCCTAAATCAGCGGTCAAGATTCCCAATAGAATATTTGTCGGTGGAATACCTTACAACGTAAGTGACTATAGATGTCGTTCATGTACTTTTGTCCAAATATTTTACGCTAACATCAACTTTTTTTTACAGTGTACATCAGAAGAGTTGACAAACTTTTTTTGTCACTATGGTGTTGTATCCCAATCTAACATTGTTAAAGATAACAAGGGAATTTCGAAAGGGTAGGAAAATACACACATCGCCGTGTTTATTTATGGTTCAGTGATTTTCATGTTTTTGTTTGTTTAGTTATAATATGTATGGCTATTCTCATGTTTACAAATCATCTTTAAAAAGTAGGAACATCAACGCAAAAACACACGCTTTTTTGTGCAACTTTTAACGGAAATCGATGAATTTTATTCAGTCAGAAAATCTCCAAGGGACCGTTCTTTAATTAATACACGTTGGAGGAGAGCCAGCCCTCTTGGTAGGGCTAGCCCTCTTTGAGAATTTCTAGCCCTCTTTGAGAATTTCTAGCCATCCTAACCGAGCTGGCTCGCTGCATTTATTTTCGCACGAAACCCAGAATCTCACTTTTGCGGACAAGTGTTCAATTTGTAACTTAAACACAAGCAAACAGGTCGTGCGAAATATAAAGTTGTCCAGAAAATACTGGTAAAGATAAACTTTGTCGCTGCCAGCCCTCTTCAGTGCATTTATATGAACAATTTCCAGCCCTCCTAGGCGAGATCTCGGGTTGTCAATAGCGAGATCTCGCCTAGAAGTGCTGGCCCTCTTGTCATGTAAACGCAAACAAATTTTTAGGAATAATACACTGAGACCAAGAGGGCTGACCCTCTGCCATATAAACACCCCCTTAGAAAATATTTCTTGCCCACCCATTAAATTATAACCTTTTTATGCCCATCCAATCTTCCTAGGATATCTTTTAAGCCTGCCCCCACCAAGTTTTTAAGACTAATTATTAAATTTATGATAAAAGTTTGTTATGAAAGTTACAAATTAGCCATGAAGTGAGAAATGTGCATAATTGCCACCATTTATAGTGTATATAAAACTCTTCCATTGTTCAATATCTCAAAAGTTACTAATTTATAAAGGTGCTTCGCCACCTTTGACGAATATACTCGCTTTCGAACTGTCGCAAATCTATTCCATTGAAGTTTGTTGACATATGGAGTCCCGCACATTTGAAATATCACACATGCGCAGAACGGACTGGACGGCACCTTTAAGCTTATCATTGATAGTTGACATTATTTGAAATAATATATAGTTGACATTACTTATGTTTTATGATATTTCTTTATGTTTAATGTATTAACAGTATCAATAAGTTAATGAGTTAATCATGATTAAAATAATTCAATTAGTTTTTTCAAGCCCCCCCCCCCCTATCATAATACAGAAATGTTTGAGTGCTGCCCTTCTTACTACAGTTTTTTTACACCCCCGCTAATTTTCCTCCAACCCCAGTGTTGTTATTGTTCGGCACTGAAAGGTGAGTTAATGAAGAATAAAATAAATAGTGCCGTTGTAACGTTTCTGGCAAAATTACCCCAAGGCAATTTAGACTATAACCAAAAAGATTGCCTGATTTTCATGTATTGAACACCCTAGTGCAATATGTGGAGAATTCAAATGAAATTAATCAGCCCAAGTGCAATTATAGAAAATAGAAATAAAAATTACAGTATTAATTCTATCCTATGCTATTCTGGTACAAAGAGTTTTCAAGAGGGATCGAGGGAACCAATGACAAAATAATATTAAAGAAATACCTAATGGTTTCCATGTTTGGATGGCCTGATCCAAACACGCGGGATGTTCAGTGAGACGTAATTTTGAGAAAAGCGTAAAGAAACATGAGCCGCTTAGGCGAGTGTTTTTTAGCTTTTCGAAAGTCGAGCAACATCCCAAGTGTTTCGATCAGGCTATCCAAACACGGAAAAACCATTAGGTATTTATTTTATAAAATAATACGAACGAACGAGAAACACAAACTTGAGTAAAATTTTGGTGGGAAATTTCCATGTTTGGATGGCCTGATCCAAACATGGGTATTGACCAATCAGAGCTTGCGTAGCATACATGTTATGTTATAAAGTTAATTATAAAATAACATATACACAACAATTAGCTCTCTGATTGGTCAATACCCGATTGTGCATATGTATAGATTGTTAACAGATTGTTTAAAAACGATGATGGGTCGGCATGATTTGCTTTTTGTGTGTACAAGATCATCTTGTGCACACAAAAAGCAAATCATGCCGACCCATCATCGTTTTTAAACATTTATTAACATTCTATACATAATGCACAATAACTATAAATAAAATATAGCAATCTTCCCTACAGTTAATTTATACAATATTTTACAAAAATAGGCCGAAATTATAAGTATTTAAAGTGGACAAAGCAACGCTAAAAGTGAACGAGAATTTCCATTTTATTTATGAGGGTGACGTTTACCTTATTGAAAGTTTCAATAAAACCCAAAAACACAACACTTTCATAGATATAGTCCACCAAGAGAACATGGAAAAGGTGTAAAATGGCTTATTGCATAAAAAATCCACCCCCCCCCCCCCCCCAGTTGAGGACATTCTCGACCAGACATGTCATTACCCCTGGCATTTAACCCAAAATGACCTCCCCTGGAAATTCCAGGTAAAATACTAAAATACTACCTCAACCTCATGGAATTTTGTAAAACTTTGACCCCCTCCTGGAATTTGCAAGGTCCTCAACCCCCCATGTCAGGATAAAACATGCAATAAGCCAATGTTTATTTTACCTCTCGTCGGACAGTATATTCACGAAGAAACCATTCATTTTGTTCTTGTAGCCAACAAAAAATCACCGAACAACACTTTGACAGTGAGAGAAAACCACAAATAAAATATAGCAATCTTCCCTGTTAATTTTCACAATTGATTTTGTAAAAATAGGCCGAAATTATAAGTATTTAAAGTGGACAAAACAACGCTAAAGCGAACGAGAATTCCCGTATAATTTGTAACGACGACGTTTACCAATATTGAAAGTTTCAATAAAATCCAAAAACACAACACTTTTATAGATATATGAATGTTCACCAAGAGAACATGGAAAAGGTGTAAAATGTTTATTTCACCTCTCGTCGGGCAGGGTATTCACGAAGAAACCATTCATTTTGTTCTTGTAGCCAACAAAAAATTACCGAACAACACTTCGACAGTGAGAGAAAACCACAAATAAAATATAGCAATCTTCCCTGTTAATTTTCACAATTGATTTTGCAAAAATAGGCCGAAATTATAAGTATTTAAAGTGCAACGCTAAAGCGAACTCAACGTATTAAACGCGACGTTTACCTTAGTTATTGAAAGTTTCAATAAAACCCAAAAACACAACACTTTTTTATAGATATAGTTCACCAAGAAAACATGGAAAAGGTGTAAAATGTTTATTTTACCTCTCGTCGGGCAGGATATTCACGAAGAAACCATTCATTTTGTTCTTGTGACAGTGAGAGAAAACCACAAAAAAGATTCTGTGTTGTAGGATATGAAGGCTAGGCAAACTCACAACATCACAATCCAACATAAAGTTAAACGGTATATTTTCGCGATTAAATCCATCTGGAAATATCTTTTTCATCTTTCTAAGCATGTTTTCCTGATGTTTTTACCAACTTCAAACTTATTTTTGGCTGTCGCTGTATCAGCATCATAAATCATAATAGGAAACCATCCATGATTGGCCGATTAGCTTAGAAGGACATGAAAGACCTCCCCTGATTGGTAGTTGACGGTTTTTGGGAGAATTGCAATGTTGATCTAATTATATTAATAACTTTTAGTGATATTTCTCTGTGGTTATTTTATCAAAGAAATACTAATGGTTTTCCGTGTTTGGATACTCTGATCCAAACACTTGGGATGTTGCTATCTCCAGTGAAACTAAATACTCGCTTCTCGCGAGCATTGCGAGTCTGCAGTAACGAATAATCAGTAAAAAATAAGAAACTAAAATGTATTTTGATTTTTGGAAAGGGGTAATCATTATAAAAACGATCCGAGTTACCATGTAATAAACCAAACAAAACTACGAGGTCGAGAGCATTTCGACACATTTCAAATTTTGTATGCACGACCCATGTTTTGTTTGCTCGAACTCAGAAATGGTGTTTGGAAATCAACATTGATTGGTGGGGGGTGGGTGAAACAGCGTTATTTATCTCACGGTAGTAAAAGAAGCAAGAACGAAGGTAATTAATGCTTTAGTGTCCAATTAATTATTCTCAGTACAGTACTAACCTCCACTCGCGAGTACTCGTTACGCGCGCGTACTCGCGAGTGCTAACGAGTACTCGTTCCGTATGAGGTGCCATTCCCGCCAAAATTAAGCACTCTGCAATTTATAAAATGCAGCCTACAATTTTATAAAATGCAACTACAATTTATAAAATGCAGCCTACAATTTTATAAAATGCAGCCTACAATTTTATAAAATGCAACTACAATTTATAAAATGCAGCCTACAACTTTATAAAATGCAGCCTACAATTTTATAAAATGCAGCCACAAACTACTGGAATTGTTAAAGCATTGTAAGCAGTAAATTAGGGGGTTAGGGTTGATTACAATCCAATAATTTACTGCTTACAATGCTTTAACAATGCGCTTCGAGTTCAACTTATTTGTTGAAGCGATCAAAGTTATATGCCGATAAATAAAATCGATCCGTATTTACTGTTAAGGTTTTTTCATGAACATACTTACAATAATCAATATCGTTAATCGCGTGGCGACTTTTCATAACTTTTATCGCTTCGAAATTTTAACGCGAAGTCTAATAAAGCGCTTGTCACTCGATAAACGCGTGAGGTGAAAGGCACATGTGCTATAACCACTGCTGCAACCTCGGTTCAGTACCTGCTCAGTTCAGTAGCTGATTTTTGGCTGCATATGAGGAGAGTGTTTCCAGTTTGACTCTAAGCAAGGACCGCAGGTTTCCACCAGGTCACTGGTCTCCTCCTGTAGTTAGACTGGAACAATAAGTGATGGCCCTGATACTGGATCTCTCTCTCTCTCTCTCTCTCTCTCTCTCTCTCTCTCTCTCTCTCTCTCTCTCTCTCTCTCTCTCTCTCTCTCTCTCTCTCTCTCTCTCTCTCTGAAAACCTGCTTAATAAAGATATTGAGAATTTGAATATTTGGCTTAATGCTAACAGGCTTTCGGTAAACGGAACTAAAACAGAGTTTATCATCATAGCTTCTAACTACAGATTAAAACAATTATTGGGTGACCCCAAGATAAAGATGAATCATGAAATTATAAAACGTGTTTCTAAAGCAAAATTACTACGAGTTGTTATTGATGAGAAACTAACTTGGGAGGATCACTTAAATAAAATAATTATACCAAAGGTATTGAAGGGTCTTCGTATGCTCAGAGAATTACGATCTATTCTAACATTCTCTGGTGTTACCTCATTTTGATTATTGTAGTACCATCTGGGGTAACTGTGGAGTAGTCTTAAAAAATAAGCTTCAAAAATTGCAAAATAGGGCTGCTCGGATTATTACCAGGTCTGGATACGATGTCAGATCAGCTGAGATTTTAGCATCACTTGGGTGGTGTGACCTCGAGACCAGAAGAAATCGACAAAAAGCCACAGTGATGTACAAAGTAATCAATGGTATTGCTCCAGATTACTTACAAGAACTGTTTCTGCCAGTAAACGAGGCACATAATTATGATTTTCGTTTCTCTGATACGAACGTTAAAATTCCACAACCTCATACTGAATACCTCAAGCGCAGCTTATCTTACGGTGGTGCTCTCTTATGGAACAGTTTACCATTTCAAAATATAAAAAGTCTTTCAACTGTAAATAATTTTAATAATATAATTAACACCTATACTTTTTAACTGATGTATTGTAGCTTTTTCCATTCACAGGTAGAAAGTAGCCAATCAAATGCACGGGGATTAGGCGATAATAATAGAAACAAAGACTTGAAAAGGAATGAAAGTGCATAAGCTAATAATAAAAAGTTCCAAGCAAACTAAAATAACAAAAAACTTTTAGGAAATTAAATAAAAGAAAAACGTTCGTTAAGACCAAGAGGATGTGTGGTGCCAAGTTTAAAAATGAGACGCTTCTCTTGCCGCTTGCGGTTATCGTTGCCACCGGAGATGGGAAGGATGGCACAGACTTTCATGTCTGAAACCAAATGGTTGGAGCTGTTGAAATGGCGGGCTACAGGTTTGTCACCATCATTGATCCTTATCTTCTATTTTCATCCTCTCATCCCAACCACACTAAGCAGTCCATCCCTTACTCTCAATTCTTGCGTCTTCGCCGCTTATGTAGCGACGACCAAGATTTTCAAGCCAAATCAATGGAATGAGATCTTTTTTTGTCCAACGTGGTTACCCTACCAACCTTTTAGACCTCGCCGTTCAGAAAGCTTTTCTCGTCCCCCGTTTAGACGCCCTTGAACCATCTTTTACCAGGGTCTTCTCTTCTCTTCCCTCGCTCCACTCCCCTCCCATCCCGGGCGCCCCCTCCCCGGACACTGAGAAGACCCTGGGTATATATATATATATATATAGTGAAAGTGGTCTTACCTCAAAATGATAAAAGCCGCAACTGTCAGTTTCACGCAAGGCGATCTTGGTAAACTGTGTGTGAAACTGACAGCTGCGGCTTTTATCATTTTGCGTGAAACTGACAGTTGCGGCTTTTATCATTTTGAGGTAAGACCACTTTCACTATATATTCGCTCTACCTTTATGGTATTGAGCACTTTCAACGTTCCGTGAACAACATCACATTCGTTTTAGTATATATATATATATATATATATATATATATATATATATATATATATATTATATATATATATATATATATATATATATATATATATATATAAAATTGAACAAAAGGCCAGCTTTCTTCAAGGTTCCACGGTTAAAATATAACATCAAATAAGGAACAGTTAAAAATCTTTATTTACGTTTCGGGGCAAGCCCCTTCTTCAGAATCAAATAAAATGTACAAGCCAGAGTTCTTATATAGCCTATCCAAGAATATTTACATAATAATATGATAATTTAGAAGAAGTCGCGTAAGTTCAATCCTTTGGGAATAAAAGTATCTAATTTGAATGTCCAGAATGCTTCTCGTTCTGTGGGATTTAAAATATTTGTCCTATCGATAATATTTACAGATAAATCGGCAAGCCCATTATGGCCTTCGCTAAAGAAATGCGCATAAAGATATATATATATATATATATATATATATATATATATATATATATATATATATATATATATATATATATATATATATATATATATATATATATATATTTATATTTATATTTATATATATATATATATTATATATATATATATATATATATATATATATATATATATATATATATATATATATATATATATATATATATATATATATATATATGAAGATATATATATATATATATACGATCGCTACGATCCCTCAATTTTAAAACCGGCGATCGATCGTAGCGATCATATGGAAACCACACGCTCAGCGATCCTGGCGATCCTGTGATCTCAGCGATCGGTACGGTCCCAGCGACATTCGGCTATATATCTATAAAACACATTACTGTGGTAAGATTAAACGCCGGTTCCTTCATTGTATATACATCATGCAAATTTAGATGAATGACATGAATCAGTGAAACTAAAGCATTTTATGTAAATATTTTATGTAAATATCTGTAAAAGAATTATATCTGTCTTGAAGACGTAGCTGTGCCCGAAGCTGTGGGACGAGAGTGTGAAAAGCTCCAAGCTCTTCTCTCATTCGAAATATCTGTCGAACCCAAAAACGATGTTTCCTTGGCGCAAGTTCGTCTAAACAAACTGGAACGAGATTTAAGGCAGTACTTTTAAAATGCAATCCGAACGAGTTATTTTTACGGGAGGCCGATTATATACGTTCGACACATGATAAATTCGATGTTTGAAACCGACGTCGAATTTTGTCGAACCTAATGTGTATTAGATTCGACACATGATAAATTCGACGTTTGAAATTGGCCTTACTGATAAGAGCAACTAGAATAAAAAGCTGTGCTTGCGATAGTAAAAGAACGTTGTCTTTGTTTACTTCGTCCATAACGATCGCCGGTTTTAAAATTGAGCGATCGCAGCGATTATATGGAAACATGACGATCGCCGCGATCGCGATCGAGATCGGTTTTAAAATTGAGCGATCGTAGCGATCGTAGCGATCATATGGAAACCAGGCTTAAGGTATGGCACTATAGGCCTTTCTCTTCCGGCATCAACTGACTTGGCCGCGGAGTTAACGCATGTTCCCTCGTGAACGCGGGAAGGAACTCCTCATATAGGCTTCCTTGGCGCGTCATTTGATATATGTATTCATTGATTTGAACGTTGCTATTTGGTATTACAAAAATTAAGATTCTTGTTGCGTATATCTGCATTTTACACTTGGTGTAACAAACCGGCACGCGTCATATATCTATACTTTCCGAATTCACTCGTCCGTACAGGTCTTGCAGCATGACCTGAAAAACGCCGTTGCATGCTTGTGAAGTTAAGTTGACACAGAAAATATAAGTCAGCCAACTCAATGCAACGGGGAGTGCTGTATTCCTGAACTGAGTGAACCCCATCAACCAAGGTTGGATTACTTGAAGGCGACAAGAAAAATACAGGGAGCTCAATGCCGCGCCTTTCGCAGAGAATGGTTTGCCGAGCATACTTGGTTTCGACATTTTGACATTCTGTGTTTCAGAAAACAAAGTGTTTTGCTTCTATTGCCGCTTTGTGGTCTCAAGAAACTTGCTTAGTTTTAGCAAGAAAAGTGAAGATGCTTTTACCACAAGAGGATTCGATAACTAGAAAAAAGTTTAAAAAAGTTTGGAGACCATGAGAAAAGCCAAAGTCATCGTGAAGCAGTGGTGAAATATGTAGCTCTTCAACGACCAAGTGTGTCAGCTCAAATTAATAAGCAGGTAGCAGGAACAACTGACACGAAGGCAGGCGTTTTTTAAACAGCTCTCCTTGAGATACGTGGTGCGACAGGGAATGGGAGTGAGAGGCCATAAAGAAGAAGAAGGTACCTACATCAGCTTTTGAAGTGTCGTGTAGCTGAAGATATCCCAAATCTGAAGCTAAAAGAAATGTTAACCGATAGTTTGTACAAGTCCCACGATATCGTGAATGAATTGATCCAATTAATGGCGCGTCAACTTCTGAAGAAACTCCTTCAGGTTGTCCGTGAAGCAGAGTGGTTTGCACTTATAGCTGACGAAACGAGAGATATCAGTGGTTTTGAGCAACTTGGGGTTTCCGTGCGATGGGTTGACAATAATTATGGTGTTAATGAAGATCTATAGTAGGCCTATAGTGGATGTCCAAATGACCGATGCTGCAACGCTGACCTCGACCCTGAAGGATGTCCTGTTATGCTGTATAACCTGCAGTTATCTCAGTGTCAAGTCTGGCTGGCATGGTGGCTGCTGAACTGGCAAGCCTAATTCGTGCCTCGCCGAAGCAATTAGCCCTTTTTCAAAATTTGAAAGAGGAAATGGGTCTAGATACGCCTGGTATCAAACCTCTCTGTCCAACAAGATGGACTGTTCGCACAGGTGCCCTTGATTCCATAATCAAGAACTACGAGGTCGTTTGCGCTGAGCTGGAGAAGATCGGGGAAGATGCAAATGATGAGCCATCAAGAAAAGCTTCTAGCTTATTGGCTCTGATGTATAACTTTCAGACATTATTTGGTCTGAAACTTTCTTTTATGGTGTTCAGTGCAATGGAGCAATTGTCCAGAACATTGCAGAGCAGTGACATCAATGCACATCAAAGCAAGCTCGGCAGCTATCAAAGCTGGGCATTTTCTTAAGAGGCAAATATCTGATGAGCTCTTTACAGCTTTCTAAAGTAGCAAAATATCTCACCCAACCTCCAATACCGAGAAAAAGACAGGTGGCCCACGGAGAGTCGATGATGGAGCGCCCAATCATCATTTTTCCACACCAGAAGAGTACTACCGCAAACAGTACTTTGATGTTTTGGATCTACTTGCTGCGGAATTAGAGCGCAGATTTGACCAGAACTCCCTCAAAATCCTCCAAGAGATCGAGAAAGTACTGGTGGAATCATGTAATGGTGAAAATGTCCAGTTCTCCCAAGACTTCGTCAAGAAGTATGCAACGGATTTCAAGGTTGACCGCCTCACAGTGCAGCTGTCAATGCTCGCAGACATACACCAAATGGGAATAAAGAGAGTTACATCGATCAATATACCATATGTGAGGTGATGAACACTTGTAAGTTTGCAAAAAACATGCTAAGCGAAGTTGATCGTCTCCTGCGAGGGTACCTAACCATCCCCATGGCAACGGCAGAAAGAATTTTCTCTGCACTTCGACGCTTGAAGAATTACCTGCGCTCAAGTATGACACAGAAGAGGCTCAACCATGTCATCATGCTGCACACCCATAAGCAAAGAACGGATGACGTTGACCTCATCAGCATTGCAAGAGCATTGCATTTTACCCAAGTATAAAGTGATATGCTCTGTTTGATGATGGTAATTTTCAAAATTAAACAAAACTTTTATGAAAGGTAGAAAGTGCCTATATAGTGAGATTTTTTATATATTTATTATCTTTGGCACTTTCTGCATGATAAAAAAATGCCATTCACAGAAAGTGACTTCAAACCCAGCCACCAGCAGCATGCAAAACACATTGCAAAGTGATTCATGTCAACAATACCCTAAAAACCTCTGGAACCATGTCAACAGTTAGCCTCCTCCGCAGGCAACTCTGTGGCTTCTTTTTCCCGAGTCAAATATTTACCTGCAATCCCAGCCAAAACATTGCTCGTACAGCCTTGGAAGCGACTCGGAAAAAAGAAGCCACAGAGTTGCCTGCGGAGGAGGCTACCTCAGTGTTGAGAAAACATTCATTCAATTTGTATTTTATTGTTGAATCACTGTGCAGGAGGAAAAGGCATGAATATGAAACTTTAGTTGATGATAAAAATTAAACAATATTAAACAATTTTTATCAAAAAATGTCGTAGATAATAAATATATAAAATCCCGAACATGCGATATGTATTTTCACTACTTGTCTCCGGATACATCTCAACCCCTTACCCAGGCCAACTTTAATCATATAGTTGTAGCTCAGTTACTCTTACGCAAAACTTCCATACTACCTGGTAACCAACCAATTGATAAATACGATCCGCAGGCTGTGCCTAAAATAACTATAAAGAGTGAGTGTCAGGGTAATGCATTGCGCGCTTGTGTTTTTCTCGCCGGCCATTTTGTGGGACGCCTAATTCAAATCGTGATCCGAATCCATCGATATCTTTGCAATCCTTTCATTAAACATGTTAGTTTGTCGATTTCCAAAGTGAAAATATACTAGACTGAATATTTTTATTGCTATTTGTTGTAAACTTCCGTATTGATCTATATGAAAACAATAACAAACACCCGCAATGCATTCATCCACCACCGGCCAGGTGGCCATGTACACCGATAGAGTACGTTACACCAGCTATATCCATTCAAGTCAGTCCTAATTTAGGCGTAATTATGTTATCCACATAGCACTTGTTGTTGTTGTTTTCATTATTATTGTTTTCACTATTATTGTTATTATTGTTACAAGTATTATTTTCAAATCCAATAATTTAGACCAGTAAAACACATTAATCATTATATAGCTTGGCTCGTGCGTGGTCTTAACGCAGCTTTTCTGAAATCTGATTGGTTGCTGAGCGGTCTTTACAAACAGGTAAAGACCTGTCATTACATAACAACTGAAAAGGTTTTTAAAAATTGCGAAAAAATGGGGAAATGTGAGAAATTTAATATAGCCATATAATAAAAACCTTATTAACGTCGTTTGGTCTTTTCGCACAGACCCCGCTCCTTCGTCGCTCGGTCTCTTGCGAAAGATTGCGGGTCGCTTGGTCGAGGGTATCGGGTCGCTTGGTCAATAAGTCTTTCAACAAATAATATCCAGTTATCGGCTGCAATTAATTTAGGTAAATTGACGTTATTACGTCTTAAATTATTGAAATTTAAGTAATCGATTCTTGTTTTAGTTCATTATCCTTTTTTAACTTTAGTTTTGGCTTTTACAGATATGGTTTTGTAACATTTGGACGAAACATCGATGCTTATAATGTATTACGAATGGTAATGAAAAATAAATTTGTATGCAGAGCTGGATTAAGGGTATATTGGGCCTGGAGCTGGCGGGCCTATATAGATCGTTTTCGATCATTATAAAATATATATAAAGCTGTCTTTTTTTCGTGTTTCACAGATCAGTGTTGTAAACCTCTATCGAAAATTGATTTAAGTCTAGTGACAAAAGGGCCTATTTTTCTCCAGGGCCTGGAGCTGCCGTCCCACCCGTCGCGCAAATTATGACCCGGGGCCCGTTCTGGCTCTCGACGGCCCTGCACTTTGCTCTGGATTTCCATATGTCCTGAGCGTCGGTTGGATTGCTAAAGTAGTTGAAAGAATCATACGCGTAGGAACCGGGGGACATTTAAATGAAAAGTGCATTTTTGAACAATGAATATACAGACAAATAGTATATAATTTGTCCCCCTTTTTTATGCACCCCTCGTGCGGCCGTGCCGTCGAGCGTGTACGCGGGAAGTTCGAGTGTAAACATGGCGGAAAGAAAGAAAATTCTTGCTGTATTATCGATTTTAATCTCTCTACTACCTGTGCTTACTTCTCTTCAGTTAGATGGCATTCTTCTTTGGTATTCAATCATGTCTATAACTGTTAAACAACTAACACTCCTTCACGCGGCTCTACATTCCAACTCTGCCCTATCTCGACGACTTCGTCGAAGAAATTTCTTGTCAAGGCACAGATCGATGATACGTAGGCCATGATTTTTGACATACATTGACATATGCGAGACTTGCGAGTTGATATCTAAAAACTTGACCATATCCCTAGACTCCTAGTGCTAGGGTTTCCCTAGCTAAGTGATAGGGTGACCCTACTAGTAGGGTAACCCTAGTTTGCTTATAAACGCAAGGTAGAAAAATAACAACACTAGGGTCATCCGGGCAAAGTGATAGGGTAACCCTATTCCTAGGGTAACCCTAGCGCCTTATAAACAGGCCCTTAGTGGGTCTTCGTCAGCAAAAAACAATTACTAATTAACGTAATAATAATGGTTATTAAAGTGCCTATAACCTCAAAATTGTTTATTGTTTTATTTGGAAGAACTTTTAAAATGATAAAGTAACTTATTTTGAAGATATTCGTTTCTTCGCTTTGTTTTTGATATATTTCAGTTTGTTTGATATGCAAATGTATGGAATTTCGTCACACATGCATAATGACTTATCAGAAAATATTATATATCTTTTCCTTCATGAAATGAAAACACTAAAGTGTGAATAACATGTGTGGACGTGTTTCTCCCACAACACCAAACTTGATTTTAAAGGAGTTTTCGTTTGAGAATGAAAGTGATACACAAACTTCTCCAGTAAGTCATCATTATGTGTCACGAAATTCCAGACATTTGCATATCAAACAAACTAAAATATTTCAAAAACAAAGCGAAGAAGCAAAAATCTTCAAAAGAAGTACATTACTTTATCGTTTTAACAGTTCTTCCAAATAAGGCAATAAAATGTTTTGACGTTATAGGCATTTTAAAACATTAAAAAGTTAACAGATCTCTCCAGCGGCGGTCTCTACATCTAAGTCGACTTTCATTCCCTCACCAAGTTCAAGGTGCGATCTCAACGATCGTAACCAGGATGGCCCGTTTTCCATATATGAACACAAAGTAATTTTTCACATAAAATACCAATTGCCGTACCCATATATTGCAATACTGCCCACTCTATACAGGCCTCCTCGTGGCCCCGCAGGACTAAAGGAATTAGATATACGGACACTATAAAATGGCTGACAGAATTACACAATCCCGGTGTAGCGATTTAGAAAAAAAAAAGGTTATACGAACGACGACAACTGGAGTAAATAATATTGCTGGCTCATATTTAAAAAATAATTAACCGAAGACTTTCAACTCATTTGTTTAGGGAACAGTATTCTTCAGGCAAAAGAAATTAAAAATTGCACCTGCTGTTAGGAAAATGCAGGTATTTGTCAATAGATTGTTCCAGTTTGCTAGGTAACCTTTGTCACTTTGATCTATTTGAAAATGTTTCCCTATTTTTTTCTTCGTGAAAATGGAACCTTAAATGACTCATCAAAATTTGTTAGAAAATCAGAAAACAGAAAAACACGTAGAGGGAGCACTGTTTTCAAATTACGTGGATAACCAATTTAACGGCGCCATCTTGGATAAATTGGAGGGGAAATAAACGAAGCCCCAGCGAAAATGACCGACGCCCTGAGATTTTGTGAATGATGACTGGTACAAAACATGAGTGATTCTTCGTTCATCGACAAAAAAGTGCCTGGAACGAAGAGGTTTTCCCCATTTGGCTCAAAAAGGCGGCATTCAATCGATTATACATTTTGACTCCAATGTCCCCTCCAATGTCCACTCTAATGTCCCCTCATGCAATGTCCCCTCATGCATTGTCCCCTCATGCAATGTCCCCTCATGCATTGTCGCATCATGCAATATCCCCTCATGCAATATCCCCTCATGCAATATACCCTCATGCAATGTCTCTTCATGCAATGTCCCCTCATGCAATATCCCCTCATGCAATATCCCCTCATGCAATATCCCCTCATGCAATGTCCCCTCATGCATTATCCCCTCATGCATTGTCCCCTCGTGCAATATTCCCTCATGCAATATCCCCTCATGCAATGTCTCTTCATGCAATGTCCCCTCATGCAATATCCCCTCATGCAATATCCCCTCATGCAATATCCCCTCATACAATATCCCCTCATGCAATATCCCCTCATGCAATATCCCCTCATGTAATATCCCCTCATGCAATATCCCCTCATGCAATGTCCGCTTATGCAACATCCCCTCATGCAATATCCCCTCATGCAATATTCCCTCCAATGTCCCCTCGTGCAATGTCCCCTCCAATATCCCCTCATACAATATCCCCTCCAATGTTCCCTCATGCAATATCCCCTCATGCAATGTCCCCTCATGCAATGTCCCCTCATGCAATGTTACCTCCAATGTCCCCTCATGCAATATCTCCTCATGCAATATCCCCTCATGCAATGTCCCCTTGTGCAATGTCCCCTCATGCAATATCCCCTCGTGCAATGTCCCCTCATGCAATGTCCCCTCCAATTTCCCCTCATGCAATCTCCCCTCCAATCACTGATATCTCTAAGAGACTGCATGAGCATCTATTGTTCTGAAATTGAAGTGGGAAGTACCTCACGACCGCCATATTGGAAAGACCACCTTCGAAACCACGTTCTGGAACCCCGCTAATATATATGTTTTACTATAGGGGACAGAGAATATCTGTCTCTTATTTTTTAAGATGCCAAAATGAATCAATTGTCGAATGTTTTCGCGCACTTTAACACACAAACTACGGTGACAGAAACTACATAGCGCAGCTGATCTCTCCAAGATGGCCGCCGCGAAATGTTTTGGCTTTGCAGTATTCAAACTCTGATATTTTACGATGCTAAAGTGAATCAGTTGTCCAAGGTTTTCACGTACTTTAGCACACACACAGCTATCGAAGAATGGGTTGCTCTCTTATGCAAATCAGTGCCTCCAATGGCTATCCCCTCCAATGTTCCCTTCAATGTCCAAAATGCCCACTCTGTTTTAGTTAATGTTTTAGTTATGATCTCTATGATAATCTACAATCCAGCCACGTACATTAGTTGCCAAAATACAATGTTTTTAATGTGCCCAAATTTAGTTGGTAACAGCTTCTGAATTGTTCAAATTATTGTTGAAATTATTGATGGATATTTCATAGCTCGTAGTATTTTTAGATGCTCACAACTACGCGGCTGATAAAATCATTAAAACGGAAAACGTAGTCGAAAAACGGAAAACGTAGTCGAAAAACGGAAAACGTAATCGAAAAATGGAAAACGTAGTCGAAAAACGGAAAACGTAGTCGAAAAACGGAAAACGTAGGCGGAAAACGTAGTCGAGTAATAAATATTATTGCCCAGCAAGTAATTTTCAAAAAGTCCATATTAGACATGAATACATCAAGGAATAAAGATTTTATAGAACTAACGTTTCATCACTTCACGAGTAACATCATTAGATATATATATTTATAAAAATCTCATTTTTTTACAAAAAATATTTTAATGCTAACACTATAGTATACGTCGTTTCTTCATATCTAGTTCCAATTCCGTAAAACTTGTGTTTTGTTTTAATTATTTATTCTAGGATAATTTGTCAGCAGAGAATCCAAAAGAAGCTAAGCGTATGTGATTTGATTTCAATTAAATAAATAATTTCATTTAATCTTGAATTAATTCTTTTTAGTAACTCCTGCTAACAATATAAAGATTTAACTCTCTCCTGTCGAACCACCTCTTTGTTGTATTGATATCTCTGGAAAAACCCATAACTGTTGCGAAAGCTATACATTTTGTAAGCTATACTTGGCGTGTGAGTGGATCTCATGTGCCTGGCGCTTGTCGAGTTTCAATTTTTAATCTTGCGTTACCGTGTACCGTGTTTTTCAATTCACGACTTCATCAGTCTTATACACAAGGGCGGCGGAAGCGGGGGGGCAGTGGGGGCAGCCGCCCCCACGAAACCTAAAGTGTGGGGGCATCGCCCCCACGATTGAGACTCGCGTGTCTTAATGCGAAAAACTAATGTTCAGGACTTCAGGATGAATTAAGAGTACATTGATATACGTAAAAAGGAAGATTTTATTAAAAACGATTAAAATTTAAAACATCCACAATAATCAATAAGAAAAGCTGTGCACATATAAAACCTTGTGTAATCCACGTAGATTGCAAAATTTTGTGATTTCTTCTCCTTATATTTCCCTGAAAACTGGCCCCAAATCGCAGGAAATCCTGTTTCCGAGACTTTCTAATACAACATTTTTCCGGGGCTCCGGATCCCCTTCTGCCCTCGCCCCCCTATATTTAAACTGTTCCACCGCCCTTGCTTATACGACCTATATTGACTGGACCAGACAGGAAAGATTTAAAAGTGTTGTGTCGTCAGTATAGAAATAGAAATACTGTAAAAGGTGCAGAACGAAATAGTGTGTCAGATAGAAGTGAAGAAATGCTCAGAAATTTACACCTCCTATACACTATTTCGGCAGTACACCAACTTTGTACAGTATTCTAATTATAAACACAGTATGCTGCTAGGCGGGGTATTGTTATTCAATTAATGTCTCTGTGACGCGAACACAAATTACGATAATTTTATCCGGAATAACGCTTAGTGGAGACACAAGGCGTAACCGAGTAATTATTTTTCAATTTGAAATGACGTCATTCATGTTTCTATCACAGTTTATAAAATAATTTTACTCTACGCACGCTGTGATTGGTCAGCTTGTCGGTCTCGATCACGCTACGGAGACCGGAATGACGTCAGTAACTAATGTGAATTTGCATTCAATCAAAATCAAAGCGTTATATATCGTAATTATCCAAAGTATAAGAAATTGTTTCTAAATTAATTTGTAAAAATAATAGAATACGTTTGCTTGGGTCTCTATAACGTGATCGAAACCCTCGTGAAGTAATAAAAACACTCGAGAAGTTGGGAAAGCACGTGCCTCGGCGGCTCATGCTTCTCCCTACACTTCTCTCGTGTTTTTATTACGTCACTCGGGTTTCGATAACGTTATAGAGACCCAAGCAAACGTATTCTATTGTTTAAACAGAGACACAAAAGTTTTTTCCATTTAATATAATAATAACAAGCGTCTTACGACAGAGGGTAATCTAATACAAAATGAAAATGACGTCATTCATGTTTCTATCACAGTAGGTTGAGGTGACCGTGAGGTACTAGGTCTGAGTCGTCTTATGGACGATGTTTTTTAGTGCGAGAGGTTGGACGAAATGAGAGATTGTTACGATCGGACATGCCTGTATGATGAAATACATCATGGAACTGCTAACCCCAAAACAACTTAGATCCTAACCCTAACCCCCACCTAATGGGTTTTCTAACCCCCCGCCTAATAGTTTTCTAATACTAACCTTAATACTTATAAAAGGATCGTCCAGAAGACGACTCAGACCTAGTACCTCACGGTCACCTCAACCTAGCCACGACCATAGTCATTTTCTATTTGTTTTATAAACTCATTAGTATTATTCATGAAGAAAACACAAAGGAAAATCATGACCCTATCGTGTCTTTATATGTTGATAAAGATTCATCCTGATTTTAATACATAAACTTTTCCTTCGATTTTCTCAGCGAAAATGGCTTGAATCACTGAAATAGTTGGTAAACATGGTTATTTAAATGCAGTCGTTTTTGAAGCTATTCACAACACTCGCAGCAGTGTTTTATCTGGTCTAAAATACTCAGCTATCGCCTCGTGTTTTATCACCTGATAAAACACTGCTGCTTGTGTTTTAAACTATACTTGTAAAATCATTAATAATTCATGAAGAAAATTCAAAAGAAATTAATATTTAATCAGCATCTTTAAGTAGTAGTTAAAATATGAGCGGCCGATGTTTATGGGCAGTTACATCGACCGCGAATGTTTTAACGAACTTGTAAAATGAGTAGAATATATAATACATACTTTGTTTGGAAGTTGTAGAAACGGTACAAACAAATTATTTTAACTCCGAAAAAGCTCAATTTGTGCTCAATTTGAGCTCAAGTTAACTTTGATAAAACATTGATGTTTTATTAATCAGCAAGTTAACTTTGATAAAACATTGCCGATGTTTTATTAATCAATGTTTTATCCTGGGTTAAAGATACTGATTAAATATTAATTTCTTTTGAATTTTCTTCATGAATTATTAATGAATTTTACAACACAGGATAAAACATTAATTAATAAAACATCAATGTTTTATCAAAGTTAACTTGAGCTCAAATTGAGCTTTTTCAGAGTTAAAATAATTTGTTTGTACCGTTTCTACAACTTCCAAACAAAGTATGCATCATATATTCCATTCAATTTACAAGTTATATATAATATATATATATATTATAAAGTATTCGCGGCCGATGTTTATGGGCAGTTAAAACGGCTCGCCATTGTAACTGTCCATAAACATCGGACGCTCGTGTTTTAAACAATATAATTGCATCGCAGTACTAGTCTTTTTTACATATATGCTAAATTCCTTTAGAAATCAACACGTGCGATTGGTTCTATGCATTACATTCCAATCCAACGGAACCGCAGATTTCTTCTCAGTTGAACCCTAGTACCCAGAACTTATGCCTATTGTATCCTGCTCAAACTGCTCAATCAACACCGCAAGTCAATTTCCAGCACCACCAATCTACATTTTCCAGTTTTGTCCCTGTACCACAGGTAAAGGTATAGAAGGTTTTTGTTCATTTTAAACAGGGGGTTGTGAACCTACTATAATTTGGGGTGTCTATAGTTAAATTTCCCTGACAAGTATTTTATTTTTTATAACATTTCCTGAATCTTATTTTAAACGCTTTCAGACGTCACAGTTATGAATTCAGCAATTTCAGCAAACATGAACGACAATGTAAACTCTTTTGCTTACGTCTTGCCAAACTAAATGTCTTTTTTATCCAATAACTTGCTTACTTTCAGTCCTGCTTTCACAGACCAGATTTTGCCGAATTTAATCCATCCACTGTTCATTTTTGTCCGAATTATATGGTTTTTGGAACACCCCACACCTCGCAGGAGTGACGTCGCTACTGATTTTAATATACTGAAGTATTTAGAGACTACGCGCGGTATCACAGTAAAAAAGCACACGAAGGTCGTGTCTTCATCGAGTTATAAAAACACGCGGGAGGTCGCTAAAACATAACTGTATGTGAAACACTCTTGTAAAATAACCTAAAACGTATTTGCCGAAGGGCCTTCGCTCGAAACCTTAGACAGCTTACACGTTATATTTCTGCAGTATACCAACCTTTTTAGATATTATAAAATGACATGTACACAACAAGCGCTCTGATTGGCCAATACCCGTACAGGATCAGAGTATCTAACACGAAAGTCTCGCAACATCCCGCGTGTTTGATTCACATTAAGCCAGAAAGCACATGCGCAGATGTTATTGTAATCCTCGACAGATTAGTAATCATTTCATTAAAATTACGTTCTAAGATTTCTGTTTTTTGTTTTTCCTAGCTACAATATTACCCAAACAATTCACCTTTGCCTTTTTACGGCGTGAAAGATTATCCTGGTACAACGTCTAACGTCTTTGGGCCATCATCATCTCATCATCCGCACAAAAGTACACAACTCTCGCAACCAGTCCAATTAATTCATCTATGCTAGCATATAAATAATGTATCACGAGCCAATCCATCGTGTTAAATCATCCTAGTTGAAAGACATTTTTATCTATATCGTTGATATTGTTCACAATAATTCTTGACCACAAATTGTCGGGATAAGTATCATATAGGGGACAAATGTTTTTGTCAATGTAAACAACATTTTTATGTGATAAGCATCTCAGACTGGCAGCTTAAGGGTGAATATCTGAAGTTTATTAATTATGTTATGCGGTAAGACCTACACGAAAATTTCAGGGCACGTTTGTCCTAACTATTTACTAAATTATAATAAATATACATTGCATTTACCGCATTAATGAAAAATTCAAATGTATCAATTGCCCATTTCTTTAAATTTGAACTTTATCTAAAATTTTAGCTTAAATAAGGGTGTATTTCGTAAAAATATTGTATAATATTTACTTAGGTTGCTGTAGTTTCTATTACCTTCATAAGCTGATTATCTATTCATTTTAATAAGCTGATATCTTCCAAAAAGCTGCCAATTGGGAGAGGTTATCACCAATAGCATTACTAACAACGACACTACTAACAACTATGTGGCATGGATATGTGGTTAATAATATTTAAAACTGCCATTTAAAGGGCATATGATTCGAAAATTGAGATGACTTTATTATTGATTTATTTGAAAGAACTCCTAAAACGATAAAGAATGGCTTTTTGCAGTTCTTTCATATCTTATCTCTTTTTTGAGTTATTCAAGATTGTGTAATATGACCTATGACGTCACAATTGTTGTACCCACCATTATGACGAATCTGAAAATGAAGTATAAACTTCAAAACTATTGAATAAAATATCTCGAAACTTTGCACAAGTATACAGTTCACTAAATTAAATATCCCCATGTCAATTTTATCGTTACCATAGTAACAGACTAGTTTCCAGACTCCTTCCTTTAATAAACTGCTTTATTTTCTGCTTTTTATAAAACTATTTTTGACTGTGGACTAGTGAAGTTTATTTTCGATAGCATTGCCAACAAAGCACGGCAACTTGAAATCAAAATCTTTGTAGGGCATGGTAGAAAATAGAATGTCTTGCTTTAGGAACAAAGGAGTCTGGAAACTAATTTAGTGAACTGTATACTTATGCAGAGTTTCAAGCAATTTTATTCAATAGTTTTGAAGATATGCTTCATTTTCAGATTGGTCATAATGGTGGGTACAACGTGCGACGTCATAGGTCATATTACAACCTTGAATAACTCAAGAACGAGATAAGATATGCAAGAACTGCGAAAAACCATTCTTTATTGTCTTAGGAGTTCTTTCAAATAAATAAATAAATAAGTCATCTCAATTTTCGAATCACACGTCCTTTAACATTCGTATGTTTAAGGTGTCTAGGAAGTGAAAAATACAGTTTGAAATAAACTCTTTTATTTGAAAGAACTCCTGAAATTATAAAACACTTAAATTTACACTTCCATGTCTCACATTGTTTTTGAGATATGAAGATTTGTTTGATATGTAATTAATATCACACTGCATAATAACTTATTGCAAAAACCTGCATATCTTTGGGATTATCACTAAATTAAATCACTCGAAAGTTCACATGCTTAGTGTTTTTCACTACATGATTGTTCAGTACACTGAATCAGTATGCATATCAAACAAATATTCTTCATATCTCAAGAACGAAGTGAGACATGGGAAGTGTCGTAAACGGCAATCTTTATAAGTTCAAGAGTTTAAAAAAAAAAAATTTTCACTTCAGAGACACTTTAATGTGGCTCAATCACTGATCTACAAAGAAGACTGGATCGAGCAATATGTTGTCCTCCGATGCCAGAAAATGAAGCCCGAAAATTTTTACAGGCGCCATTAAGGTCATGAATCGTTTTACCCAGTAATTTGAAAAATGTCTTCTGGTCCTCTTTATAGTAAAATTATTTTATTTTGTGGATGATATAGAGCACATAATCCAACAAAATACCTCGTAGGATCCTCAGTTGGTCCCCTTAGTAATGGCGGACTTCCGGCTTCATTTTCTGAACAATGCTTGCTCGGTCCAGTCTTCTTTCGAGATCAGTGGGCTAAATTCATTTTCTTGAAAAGTGGAATAAATGAAAAATGTGAAAAATGTGCACATTTTTTTCGCAAGAGAATGAAACTCATTGTCATTTATAGAAAAACATTCAGGGCATGATCAGATACTGCTGATATAGAGTTTCAGAGGTATGCTATGCCATAACAATGGCATTTGAAAAAATTACCATTCAATTTTGTTTCATTTGAAAAGGAAATTGTTGACTCAATTCCTGGATCAGAATTGTATTTACAGAACTTTTTTTAACAAGATGCCTATTTGTAATTCAAGCCTGAATAAATTCTTCAATGAGACTGATTTTGAGGTTCAATTTTCTGCGTTTTTCAAGTAACCATGCAGCATATCCAGCCATTAGTTCAGTTGTTCCATTCACTTGTCAATTCTATGATTGATATATTAACATAGTCAGTTATTTTTATTTAATAACATTTTTATCGATACATAAATATTTGTAAAAAATTCATATTAAAGTTATCGAAGTACGCGCATTGTGCCTCTATAATACTGTAACGTTTCTTCGAAGAGATGACAAATACACACAACTGATTATTTACGCGCTTACACAAGTTTTTTAAATTTACATGATTATATTTGCAATATTCACAACACCACTCCCCTCAGAGTCATGGAATTCTTCAAATGCATTACAATAATTAAATATTAGATATTGTTCTAGGTTGTCTCTTCCGTCCACTCCTTAACTAAAGGTTTGGTTCGTAGAAAGAACAGTTGATTCAAAAGAGTTCTCGTTCGTCAGAAGACTGCTAGTTGTCTCGTCAGCCCACTTTTGATTTAGCTTTGGTTTAACCGAATGCGGTAAACCAGATCATTCAATATTTTAACAACGATAAAAGGACCCTGCCAAGTCCTACTTAACTTAGGTGTTCTTCGGAATCCGTTCTATCACACTGTTTACAATTAACGTTATTGGAGATACGGACGTCGCGATAATGCATCGGCATTTAAATGGTTCTTTCCTGGCCTATATGTTCTATTTGGAAATCGTACTGTTGAACTTTCTGCAGCCAACGGGCGATTTGGCCTTCTGGGAATTTAAAGTCACTGACTAGCCAATGAAGAGAGGAATGGTCAGTTCGGACAATAAACTTTCTCCCATACAAATAAGGGTGGAAGTGATCCAGGGATTTGACAATTGCTAAGAGTTCCGCCCTTCTCGTTAGGCGGCACTATTGGTGTTGACATCGATATACTAAAGTATGCCATAATTATGTTTTCCACCCGATCTCCCTCATCTTTCTGTGATAATAAAGGGCCAATTGCAACACTGCTTGCGTCTGTATCAAGTATAAATGTACCTTCGCGATTTGGAAACGACCGGCGGGTTTACCAACGTGTGTTTCAACTTTCTATGATATTTTTTTGCGCCTAATATGCAGTTAAATATAAAAGAACGCAATCCTAGGAAGCTCTTTAACTCTGCGAGGCATTCGGGTCGTGGCCAGGCTTGGACGATATCTCAATATTTGCCGGATCAGTGGCGACTTCATCGTTGCTTACCTTCACTTTCTGACGACTGCACTTACTTGGAGAAAGCTCTAACTTAACCTTCCTTGGAGAATCAAACACCTTTTGTAGACTTTCCAACTTCCCAACAATGTTTTTCCAAGTACGATTATTTCATCAAGGTATTCCGACTAACAAGCACGTGATCCATCAATAAAACCGAAATCATGATGGCATCACTCGAAATTGCCATTGCCAATCACAATTCAAACTTTGCCAATAACAATTCCAGGTATTCTTCTTGAGAGTTGACCGGTTCAATTATACCCAATTCTCTTCCTCCAGGGTAGTCCACCATGGGCTGGCACGATCACTTCGGTATGAGGTTCAGTATAGATATCTCAAAGTGCGATAACGCGATAACATGGAAAACAAGAACAACTGTTTACTCACTTCGAGAGAGGCACTCAGGTGTCTCCCATCACCATTACTTTGCTAACAATGTCAAGGAAACTCCGACTTGCTGCTGCAAGAAGTCTAACCCCAAAACGCACTCGACCACCCAAAAAGTTTGAAGGATTTCTCGACCAGCAAGTCTCAAAACAATTCAGCCAGACATGTACATGCATTGTCTGTTTTTCTCCTGTTACGGATCGTAACCAGTTGTTAACGGCCGGCCGGGCTTCATATTCGATGGGTTCACGCCAATTTTCTCCATCATGGGATACCTTATGGTGCAACTACTATTTCCATGATTGTTTACAGTCATTTTTACGTTTCTCTTTATTCTAGTGTTTCTTGCACGTACGTTCCTTCTTGTAACACGGCATCTTTCTTTTCTTTGAGATTTAGGGCTTCTGGAGTTACAGTCAAACCCGCCAATGGACTCGACTGTTTCATTCTTTCCCTCCGGATTCTTTTGCTCTCGTTTCCGATATTTTCACTGCAATTAATAACTCTCGGAATCAGAAATGCAACACATTCCCTTTTGAGGAAGGCGAGATCATGGCCGCGTTCCTTGCCTTCATCTCCCTGACGAATTGGTATTTCACTCCTTATCTCTTTTATAATTCCGACAGCATGACCTGTATTCTCATCCCGTTGATTCTCCACTGCGTTACCTGATTCTTTTTCAGAGCAGCCATAATTCAGGTTCTCGTGGATTGGTACGTCCAGCGCTCTCACGGGTCTCGTTCTCCGTTGCGCGGGCAAGCTGAAGGATTCCAATTTCAACGCCTCGAAATCCAAGGCAGTCGTGATATAGTTCAAAATTGCAAAAATAAGTGGTGGGGGCTTATTGAAAAAGGTTATTTCCAGCACACAATATGACATTCAATATTTCAAAATCGATGAATCTCATAAGATTCCATTCACACTGCGACTATCTGTCTTACATTGACAAAACAATCTTTCACGCTGCTAGTACTATATATATGTTAGTCGAAGCGCGACTTTATACTTCTCTTTATACTTTGATGACAACTTTCATAGTGCGTGTCGTTTTCGTGTCTCCAGTGCTCCTGGTGGTGTTGACGAATTTCGAACATGTGTATCGGATTGCTTCCGAATGCTCGTTGCAAGAAATACGTAATAAAAATATAAAGAAATACGTAAAATGCAAGAAATACGTAATAAATCGTCATCTATGTCAAGATTAGTGTCAAGATCCATGTCAAGATTAATGTGCTGCCTGTCGGCAGCAATAACAATAAGACACAAAATGATATGGAAAACAAGCTTTATTTTGTTGATTAAAAACATTTCTTCTTGCGGAAGTTTGAATGTTTGGTCACTTGAAATTTGAGCACTAGTAGCGTTATCCAATCTTATAACTGGAATATTCCTATCCTGACCAATCAGAAGCCACGACATATTCACGCTGCAATCTAGGCCAAATATGGCGTCCAATAAAATTTATATTCGAGTGATGAAATCATGAAAACATTGGCCAGAAAGTAATGGAAAATTGTTCAGTTTGACATTTTTGAAAAAGAAAAATAATTCGCTTATGCTTATGGAGTATATCTACACCAAATTTAAAACAAAGTAATTACAATCTCGTTTTTTGCGAGCGATTGTTTCTCTACATTTTGAATGGGGAAACTTCTACGAACAAAAAGGTGAAACCATCTGAAAATTTGGAACAATGTTTGATAAAACTTTGTTGATACTAAAACAATTAGACAACTCGCCCTCGTTGTCTAATTGTTAATTGGTCCACCTTTCATGTAAACCTGTTTCAGTCATAAGGTCGGCGAAAATGGCCCTGCAGGGATTGCCGGTCACATGACACCTGTCACATGAAATTTCTGGTGAACAAATGTATGGCACGCTCTTCAGACTTTATCATGTCAAGCATTCAGCGTTAAAGAAACTAGCTAGATATAGCATAATTCATCATACATACATGATTATCTCGTATAAATATGCATAAACAAGTAGATATCAAATGCAGTCCTTGATAATTAACAAATTAAAATTCATGATATTTCTAACTAGCAAGACCTGGCGGTCAACAATGCGCAAGAGCTCGCGGCCCGTTGGAACTTCCACGGCAGGAGGAGCCTGGGAAAGAGCCTGTTGCTGCCACAGCAAGCGAGCCTGTAGCCAGCCCCCCAAAAAATCAGGACAAGCGTTGCTAAATTTAATGGTTTTTTTCTCAATTGTATTAATACGACTATAGAGGCTAGGAGAGAAGCTACTTAAGAGTTAAGGTAATCTACCTACGGGCTTCATCTATACGAGCTAGATTTTACAAACGGGTATAACCTGAAGTGTTAGCCAACCCCTAAACCCTTGCCACGTGAGTGTTAGATTGATTCCCAGACCCTTCTGTCAGTACTAGGTGCAAAAATGGCGTTACCTGGTAAGAGGCAGCAGGCAACTCTTGGATTCATTTGAACTATGATCGCTGTAGAATTAGATGAAAAAGTTTGCTCAAATTGCTGCAAATTGTCTTTCCGAGCTTCTAGATTTCAAAATTTTCCGGGGGAGGACCCCCCCACCCCCCCAAAAATGCGGTCACTTATTATCGACTTCAGCCTCCCCAACTTTAAATCCGTTCCTACGCCTCTGCCTGTAGCAGATCTAATTTTCGCCTGCAAACGCAGCTGCGTACTCGACTGGAAAAATTCCAGTGATGACGTTAATGATTCGGGCATCTTTTGATTGGTTTCTTCATTATTATTCGCATAAATTAAATACGGCTTTCGACATTCAAATGAAATTATGTCTTAGGAAAAAGCTTCAAGTTCAAAAGCTAACAGTAATTTGCATGATACATTGATATGCTCGAATGATACGATAGAAGGGAAAAGATACATTATCAACTGAAATTATAAACTGAATTTCAACTGAAATTACCAATTTTTTAAATTTTGCGAAGCGCACGTACACATTGTTTAGTTTAGTTTAGTTTATTAGATTTATCACTCTTAGGTGAACGGAATATCCCAACACGCAATTATAGGAGTTCCGAGGGCCTACGATTTAAGGTCGTTATCCGAGAAGACCCGAAAGTCTTACCATATATTTACTGATAAGCCCTTTCTCCTCAATTATTTTTAAGACCCTGAGTGGTGGTCCGACCCAGGATTTGAACCTGTATCTCCCATGAGCTCATAGACATGTGTGGTAACCACTAGACCACAACAGCTGGTTAAAGCTGACGTATAAACGTTCCATGCGCGGGGATCTTCACTCCAGTTGTAATACGTTCAGTGAAAGGAAGAACCGTGTGTCAGATGCAAGAACATTGATATCAACATTATTAAGAAATGAATAAAAGTTATGAACAGCTGCCAAATGTAACTTGTAAACCTCCACGTGCACTTGCGCGCCCGCTTTAATTTCTGTCTAGTCTTCCGCTCTTTTGGGAAAAAAACACAATTGTATTGTATTGTATATTGTATTGTATTGTGTTTTATTGTATATGTATGCATGGTGTATCCTGAATAAATATTATTATTATTATTATTATTATTATTATTATTATTATTATTATTATTATTATAATTAAAAAATTCTAAAAATTCAAAAATGGTTCGATATAACCCATTGGTGGAGTGTTTGAAGAAAAATGGCTATGACACGAAACTGTTTGTACTATGTTTTGGTTCTCTTGGAACAGTTCATAAAGATGTATGGTCAAACTTAAAAGTATTTTCAAGAGACAAGGATGTTTTGAAAGGCGTTATCCGTGACTGTTCAATCTCAGCTATTATTGGGTCAAACTATATTTGGCGCCATAGAGTTAAAAAATTACTGTCTTGAACAACTAATAATGAAGCTTAGATGTAATTAATTAGAATTTGTAACTAAGCTGATGTAATTTATGCTTGGGTTCTAGTTCAGAGAGAAAAATATTATTATTTTATTATTAGAAAAGACAAAAAGATCATTGGAATTTGCAGCCGAAAAAGGAGCTTCTACTTGGCTAACAGTAATTCCAATTTCAGAGATGAACTTCAACTTAAATAAGGGCAATAAGAGGGAATTCCGTGATGCCCTTCGATGTGTGTATGTGGGGAGACGTTTACTATAGATCACGCAATGATATGTAAACGCGGAGGCTTCATAATTCAACGCCACAATGAACTAAGAGATCTGGAAGCTGAACTCTTGAACATGGTATGCAACGACGTTGAGATTGAACCCACTCTACAGAATGACAATGGAGAGACCCTAAACCCGGGAGCAAATATATCTGCTGGAGCGCGGCTAGATGTTCATGCAAGGGGCTTTTGGGAAAGACAAAGATCTGCCTTTTTTGATGTCCGGGTTTGTCACCCAAACGCAGAATCTTATGAAGATCTCACTCTCAAACAAATTTACAGAAAGCACGAAAACGAGAAGAAACGTATGTATGGCAAAAGAGTGACAGAAATCGAGCAAGGAGCGTTCACACCACTCATTTTCACTACAACAGGAGGAATGGGAGATGAATGCTTACGATACCACAGCAGACTTGCTGAGTTGATAGCAGACAAGAAAGGAGAGATATACTCACACACAATATCGTGGATAAGAGCAAAGATATCATTCTCCATCCTTAGATCTGCCTTGTTGCGTTTAAGAGGCTCGAGAACAATTAGAAGAGTACAATGCAACATTAAAGACATAGACTTAGATATAGAGACCGTGATGGCAAGAATTCATTAGTTTTGTAAATTTTTTATTATTAGTTAGTTAGATAATCCTTTAGTTTTAATTATTATTATTTTTATATTAATTTATTGTAAATAATTATCATAATATAGTTTGAATATACGGACAGCAAATTTTAAGAAATAATAACTATTCTACAGTATATTGAACACATTTTATCATCAGTACCTTGAATGTAAAATATTTTGACATTATTGTTATAAAGGAAATTAAATATTATTATTATTATTATTGTTATTATTATTATTATTATTATTATTATTATTATTATTATTAACAGTGAGTTCATTTATGTAAAGAATCTGTGCCCAAACCGACAAACGCGAAACGTTGTGAAATACCCGAATTGTCGTGTGGGGTTAAGATTAGATCACACATTTGTAAAATAACTCTTTTGTTTGAAAGAACTCTTGAAACTATAAATACTAATATTTACAACTTTTTCACATCTCACTCTTGAGGCTAGCGAAGGTGATAATCTCGCCGTGGCAGCATTCCATTTCTCACGAATAGTTCGTATATATATATATATATATATAAGCCACACATGGTAGGTCGTTTTGGGTGATTTCTTGAGAGAGAAATGCTAGCGGCCATTATCGATTTGTGTCAGAAGAACTACATAAAGAGGTTTTTACGAAGGGTATACACGTTTGCGTAAAATAACAGGTACGTGTGTTATGTATTTAGACTCGCTAATTCCAAATCTGTTTTCAGAATTGAAATTGGTTAAATATTGATTGAGATAACGCATACAGTTTATTGTGTGTAATTTGCGTATATCATACACTATTGATATATGCTGGATATTTGTGTATATGGACGGGTATTCTACGATTTAACGATATATATGTATATATACATATATATTATAATAGGCAACACTTGGCATTTCACTCGATCAAACTACATGTTGAAAGGATTTCTGGTGAAGGAAAATTTTGAGTGTTGGAATACATACATTTTAAGACCAAACCGAGCCACGGAAGCCGTTGCCGAGAGCCTAGTCACGAGTTCTGTATATCTCTATGTCTCTCTGTATCTCTCTATGTCTCTCTGTGTCTCTCTGTGTCTCTCTGTTTTACACTCGCTAATTCGGTTAAATATTGATCGATAACGTTCAAAACGAGGGATAGGTGACAAAGCCCTAAAGGTCGCTTATAAGCTTGCTTATAAAGCTTGCTTATGACCATGGGTTGTTTTATAACGCAGCCAATGGTCTCGTTATTCCTATATGCTACCAGCAATCTTTTATTACATAATATACGACAATTTTATTATAGTATACAAAAGATGTTTGTTAACAGGTTGTTTAACCAATTAACTGGTTTAGTTTGATTATTCACTCAGCTTTGCAGCTGTCGCGAAGGTTAGTTATTGGTTAATTTGAACCCTGAAGATGACATTGTAGTCTAAAATTACGTTTGGTAGTTTTTAAACTTTTAAACTTTTAACCTGTGTGTAAGACATATTATGAAGCGAACATTATGATGTATGTATTATATGTATATGCATGTCTCGATCATCTATTTTAAGACACATGCCACACCGGTTTGTGGTCTGAAAAATATGATTCATATATTCCACTTGTAACCAGAAGTGATCCATTATCGGTTGTATAGGAAGGTAGATGCAACTTTTGCTGATATGAGGGACCAAATATTTTAACTATCTGCTGCTTCTGACCTTCATGTGATAGCCAGTCAATCTTGAAATCACCACATATTATGCAATACTCTTGGGTAAATTTATCTAATAAGCCAGTTCGTAATGTCCACTGCGCGTCAAAATGACGAGTTCTGCGTCGGGATAAAACTTATTTTAATTCATGACATCAGGCTAAAACCACAATAACATTTGCATTTCTATTTACACTTGCAAATTCGTTAACTGAATTCCCCAGCCTGATATTATGAATTGAAATAAGATTTATCCGACGCACTGGCTTATTGTCTTAGAATAGTCAAATGAACACTCTTTGTCCCAACTACAGCATGGTTGTCCAATTACGTCCTATACATTTCTCTTATGAGCTCTCAGCTGGAACTAATCAGAAATATTATGAATATAGAAATTCGTTTCGCGCGAAAATATTCGCATAGTGGAAAACTCCCTAAGCGTCGAATCTCCACTAGGCGGAAAATAAAAGTTTCCTTTGTTATGTGAGATATCGCGTGGAACTAATTTTTAGAAAAGACAAAAGGAAAAGTCGAGTACAGTATATGAGCACAGAATATGAGTATGCGGGCACAGAAGCGTTCCTGAGCGCACGGCCTGAGCTTGCCAGTTGCTCCATATTGTAAACACTGTACTACAATTCATTTATGAGTGATATGCCAAATAAAAGCAAATATAATCTATTCAAATCTTGTGAAATAGTTGTAAATCTATAAGCCATTGATCACAACAGTTAGTCCTTCAAATGCAAGGAACAGTGGGTGATTTTAGAAATGTTGATCGAAACGCAAAGTTGTCAAGTCAAGCGACAATTTATATTTAGAAACGTAAACACTGAAGTAAAACAGAATCAGGGAGAATTGTGCCTTAAACCTATATGAGAATAGAAACCATTCTAAGGCTGCGTTTACACTAGAGCAAAAGTATCCGGATTCATATTGTTTTGCATCCTCATGGGAATATAAAACAATACGAATCCGATTACTTTTGCTCTACAGAGTGTCCCAAAAAAAGGCTACCTTTTCAAATTCAAATGAGCGTGTTAATTCAAACAACCTATTGTGTTTAATATCCCATGTGTATAAAACTGTGTGTTTTTACGCATTCGTAGTTCAAAAGCGATAATGAATTTCAAAGAACTACAATAGGTTGCTTGAATTAACATGCTAATTTGAATTTGAAAAGGTAGCCTTTTTTTTTGGGACACCCTGTAGACTGTAGTGTAAACGCAGCCTAAGACACATCAGTATGGAAAGAAGGGAGAGGGTAGCCAGAAATTACAAAGTGAGCTAGAAGTATTCGATAATATTAATTCTTCTAGAATTAAGTAAGGGATAGATCTTACTTCGTGTACCGGACACAGAAATTTGCATGAGTAAAATTTAGTTAGCACTGTATAGAACTGGCTCGTTCTTTAAAAATCCCGTTTATTTTATCTATAATAGGTTTAATTCATAAATTGGAGAACTCCAGGACAAAAATAAATTGGATTTTTTAAAGAACGAAGCAGTTCTATACAGTGCTAAATTTCTAAGAGCCGCTAGGTCAGTAGGAATTAGAGTGCCAGTAACGCTTATACTATTAAATGGTCATTAAACCGTGTCAAATTGTTGAAAATTGTCATAATAGAATTGCTTCGTTCTTTAAAATTACATTACTCTAGGTTTAACTAAAAGTTATTAATAAATACGATTTCACATTCTTGATTTATGTCAGTAAATTTAAGTTAAAAAGTTAACGGATATTCTATAATCGCTCCTCCGTCTCTGAGCTAGCTAAATTATAATCATCTGCATATTTTGAAAACAATATATTTCTGAATTTTGAATAATAATATGTAATTCATCTTAGAGTTTACATATCATGACCAGTTATCATGGCCTTCTTCGCCACTACAAAATACTGAAAGCTCGAGCTTGTTATCGTGTGGGGTATATACGTCTGGTTCAATTCTAAACACATTGAAAATTGATCATCTTAACGCTGACCTTATCATTTCATAATATTGACCTTATCTTAACGCTGACCTTATATCATTTGACGCAGACACGGACGCGACGCCGAGGGTATAGCAATAGCTCTTCTGCACAACGTGCAGGATATATTACGACGAGGCGGTTGGGCCGGGCTGGCTGATTGCCGAATAATTTCTAAGTACATAAACCGTTTTTACGAACGGAACGCACGTTCTCGTAATATAAGAGACACGTACGTTATGTATTTAGACTCCGTAATTCCAAAACTGTTTTCAGAATTGAAATTGAGTAAATATTGGCGGAGATAGCGTTCAAAATCTACATACCGACAGACGCGGTCTGGGCACTGGGGACCATGTATGGGGAAAAGAAACTGTAGCGGTGGGGTGGGGGGTTAGCGGTAGAAAAGGCGGGCGAGGGGATTATTGCGAATTTGTATTTCTAGTATATAAATGATCATACTTATGACATCACAATACATAATGACTTATCGAAAAATTCTGCATATCTTTACCACTATCATGACATGGATCGTTTGATGATTTGCATATTTGATCTCATTGGATACATCCACGCACATGCACCTGCATTTCAGTGGATAAGCGTTTTCAATAAGTCATTATGCATTGTGATGTCATAAGTATGATCATTTACATATTAAACAAATCTTAATATCTCAAGAGTGAAGTGAGATATAAAAAAGTTGTAAATGGCTAGTCTTTATAGTTTCAAGAGTTCTTTCAAACATAAGAGCACTTTACATAATTGTTGCACAAAAACAACAAGTTATTTACGGACAGCTCGTTAGCCAATCAGATAGCGGGATTTGGTAGGATACGACCGGAAAAAATAAATCGATATATTCTCACATCTTTGTAAATTTAATTGAAGATATTGCACGTTTGCAAACGTTAGCGAAGTAAACATGTTAAGTTTTTAAAATTTTTTGGACTTGTCTCTTATCATTAGTAGGGCGGCGTGGGAATTGATACCGGTATCCAATATTCGAAAAATTACCGCGGTATACCGGTAACCGTTACAATTTTTTTAATGAACTGTGTGATCTCCAGTGTTAAGTACAGTTTACACCCAATAAACCAAACATTCAAGGAAAAATTGAAAAAAGTTCGAGTTATCGCGAGTTTGTTTAGTCAAATTATCTAATGATTAAATGGATAAATCAGTGTTTTACTTCTAATACTATTTCAACTCCATTTTCAAAAAGCCTGGTTTTCATATACAGGTAAATAAATTAACGTTGTCCTCGACAAAGTTAAAAGGCCAAAGCGCGAAAAGTACGATAATAGCGACAAGTTTTAATTTAGTTGTGTCGAAATTCTCCATCGAAATTCTCCATTGAAATACAGGGGAGACTTAGTAGACTTACAGCCAAGAGCTAAAAGTTTGAAGGAAATCGACGCTTCGCGCTTGGCTTTGACCTTTTAGCTTTGGCCATTTAGCTTTGTCGAGGACAACGTTAATTCATTTAGCTGTATATGATCGCTACCATCTCAGCGATCGCAGCGGTATATTAAACCAATATATTACTTCGCGCACACAGTACACACATTGTGTTTGTTTCTCATTTGTGAACTTTTCTTGTCATGATACCGATTTATCTTACGGTATAGTATACCGTAACAACGGTATACCGCCATAATCCTGCATTGCAGGCTAGGAGGGAAGCACTCACCCCAGTCCCCTACCCCCTCCCCCAATCCCTAAACGCCTCTGGTTGAAGAACATATTTAGGCGTGCAATATAGTAGGCGTAGCTGGCCTATAAAACTTGCGTATATTATTTATATATGTACGCAAGTACGCAACAATTATTTGCATTCACTTTTATGAGTAATATTGATATAGCTAGAAAGAATATCTAGAATGCTACAGACCATTAAAGTGCTACCGACTATCTAGGTCACAAAAGGCGGGGGTTTCCCACCCGGCCCTTCACTCCTTCAGCAAGAGCAACGCCTGCATACTTGGTCAGCGGAGGATGAAAAAAATCGATGCAGTGAATCGTGAATGGCAGGTTCACTGTGGCAACTAGTAGTGCGAAGTTGTGTTTAGATTATCATTAAAAATGTCTTCACGCAAGAAAAATATGGATCTTAAACTGACGAAGAAGAAGTTTAAGGCTAAGAGCCAAAAAGTAAAGCTCTTCCGTTCCAACGATCCTTTCTTTAGTGTGTTTATGTGGGGCTTAAATCACTCGGTAAGTACTATTATTAAACTGTTGATACTTATATTGTTGACTAAGAATACTTGCTTAAAAATCCAAATATTCTTTTAGATAAACGAACTGGCTCCAGTTCAGGTTCCTCCTATGTTGTTGCCGGATGATTTCAAGGCATTCTCCAAGATTCGGGTCAACAACCATCTTTTTAACAGGTATGCATGCATCCTTTGGGCATTGTATGATTTTGGCTAAGCATCGTATTTAGTTAACATTAAAACTCAAATAATATACGATAAAAAACAGTGAATATTTATAGATGAATAAGGTATGAATTCAACAAGTTGGCTTAATAGGATGCCTTTGAAATATCGGTGCGATCGCGTCCAGCAGAGAAGAAAACGGTGTGCCAGGTGTCACCTTAATTTATTCTTATTTGTATTTAAACTTTATGTTTTCTTTTCAAATTTTTCTTTCAAGTTTGTTTATACTCTCAGAGCTGTGATAACGTGTTATTTTGTATGCGTAATAATACCATAACTTGAAGGTAGTCTTAAACGAGGTCTTAAACACAGGTATAGTTTTAAACACAGGATCGTGAAAGTCTACGATGTATGGTTTGTTGTTTTGGTGGAATAAGTGATTACAAGTGTTACTTGTCTTAGGTTACCGAGATTTTCTTCCGGAAATAGATTACGATAAGTTTTATGTCTTAAACATAATTAAAAATATTCAACATCAGTGTAGCGTCGTAAGTTCATCAAACATCATTTTATAAAATTGTGTCCTTGGAGCTTGTGTCGTCAATTATTCATGTCACCAGTTGGCGTGTCGCCTTTCATTGTATTTGAAATTTGGATTTAAAGTTGAGTACGTGCAATGTTAGTGGTCGTGAGTTTGTTTTAATTACTCTTTCTGCTAGATCATCTTATTAATGAACCTCAGATAGAGAAAAATTGAACATTAGTTACAGTTTGTATATATTTTTATTAAATTGTAGATCTGAAATGTTTTCAATTTCTACATTGCACTACAATTCATCATTTAGAAAAATAAATACAAAATGTTAAATATGATAATAAAAGGTTTATTAAAAATAACATTGCACCATAGATAGGAGTATCTAGTCAGCGTTTCAGGTTTTTGTGAAAGGGTCTGGAGAATGAAATTGATGACCCGGAGAATGGCCCTGCATGGTCCGTAGGACCGTCCTGCTGAGTAGGATATGAACGATGCATTTTATCTTAGATTAAATCACTACACTTCAAGGTTGTCTGATTAAGTTTTAACAAACACTTCTCTGAAGCCATGCTGAACTGCCTGAAACACGGTGAAGTAATGCTTTCACAACATGCTTGCAGAGATATGTGATAAAGTGGGGTCACGAATTGCAAAATTAGTGGCTAAATCTAAAATTTGCATATTGGACTCCATATTGAATTCTACCGCGCTCCAGCGCACCGTAGAATCAATGCCGTTCGCCGGCCTAAATCTGAAACGTTGTCTAGTACATATTTGTTATAAGGAGGTGCAAATAGAAGACATTGACGAGCAAATAGAGTGAATTAACACTTCGAATAGCTGACACGTTGCACCCTCGTACCAGCCTCATAGTTAATTGGATTGTAACCAACCCTAACCCCCTGCCTGACAAGTTTTATAACCCTAACCCCCGCCTAACAAGTTTTATAACCTAAACCCTAACCCCCCCCCCCGCCAAACAAGTTTTATAACCCTAACTCCCTGGCTGTGTTTTCAGGCCATTCATATCCCCCACCACATCCACTCCCCTATTTGGGGAGCTAGATTAGTAGAATAGTGAAACAGACTAAGCATGTGGGATTAGAAATTGACTGTTAGACGCATGCGCTCAGTAACGTGTTAACAATCCCACATCCAGTGGGCTGGTACGAGGGCAATCTATTTGCTTGTCAATGCATTTTATAAAATAAGTTGTGTCTTACGCACGCTGTGATTGGTCAGTTACCATGTTTATATCAGTTCAATATGCCCAGAATCTTATCCCGACATTACCACCACCATATATACAGAACTCATGACTAGGCTCTTGGCAACGGCTTCCGTAGCTCAGTGGTCAGAGCACTGCACTAGCATCGCAGGGTCGCGGGGTTCAATTCCAGCCGGAAGGCCTTGAAGTTGCATTTTTCGCAACTGGTCCCGGTTTGGTCTTAAAATGTATGTATTCCAACACTCGAAATTTTCCTTCACCGTAAATCCTTTCAACATGTAGTTTGATCGAGTGAAATGCCAAATATTACCTATGTAAAACGTGGATGGATTACGCCATCGTGATACGCCATCAATTAGCCATCATATGCCATCAATTAGACATCATAACGCCATCAATTAGCCATCACGGAGCCATCATACACAGTAAGGAGAATTTACGTGTTGATAAAAAAGATATTTGTACATTTTATTTGCTTTCTACGGGTTATTTTATATAAGAAATAGAAAACATTTTTATCCGTGTTCGATATCTCGTGGAAGTTTGGGAGAACTCGAAATCGCGTGGAAACACTCGCCCTACGGACTCGTGTTCCCACTATGATTTCTCGTTCTCCCAAACTTCCACTCGTGTTTATATAACTGTATGTAAACATGGAAAATGTTTTCTATTTCTTAAGTATTTGATCGTCAATGCCTTGTATTTGCTCGTAGGCCACTTCCTTATATTTATTTTATTTATTTATTTCGATTCGCCATTAGTATATTAACATATAAAATATAAGTCTGGCAGGGATACCACTACAGCTTACGCCAATTACTGTGGCCCCGTGTATAATATAAAAAAAAGGTTATATTTACATAAATACTAAGATGAAAAGAAAAGTTTGTAGCAAAAATCAACAACAACAAGTGAGGGATTTCTCAAGGCGACGTGCCAAGTTACATTTTAGGCAAATGGATTTCCACGTACGTGGGTCGTCCTGGTTATAGATGGAGTAAAGAGCGTCATAGTAGTATTCAAGTAGGGTTACGTATATAAGTACTGTACATATGGATTAATGAGCTAAATTCAAGATTAAACCAGTTGACAGATGATGTAGATTATAGAATGGTTACCAGCTCCCAGTGGAATAGAGTGCTAAAAAAGAGAAAATAACACCTAAACCCTTTAAACTACAGTATCATCATACAAATCATCTGTATTGGTCTGCAAACATTTCTTATAGTAGTCTAAAGAAAAATCAAAAACTTTAAAATAAGGACAAAAAAAAGTATTCTGTTTCTGGTCAGTGGGTCCAGAATTAACGTGGCACCACAGCTTTTTTTTTGCAGACATCGACTCCATAGTGTAGGTTTATCATGTCGATTAATTTCATTAAGATCATGTTACCCTGAGGATGATTTACAGAACTGAAAAAAGTTCCAGCCAGAACTAATTGGCCAGAACTAATTGGCCAGAACTAATTGGCCAGAACTAATTGGCCAGAACTAATTGGCCAGAACTAATTGGCCAGAACTAATTGGCCAGAACTCAGAGTATTACTTGTTGTCATAGAATAGAGTGCAAAATAACCTCTCATTAAATCGTCTGTCCTTGACAATCGTCCATGTATCGTCAGTATTAGAAATACTATATGTATATTAAAAATTGTCAATGCCAATAATTTAATTACCAGAATTGACAGTTTTTCATATATACTACTGTGGTATTTATAATACTGATGATACAGTACATGGACGATAGTCAAGCTTGTATCCATGATAGTCAAGCTTGTATCCACGATAATCAAGCTTGTATCCATGAGTCCTGGACAGGAATTGTACCTGCAACCTTCTGATTGCCATTTGCCAGTGAGACGATCTAACCATTAAGCTACCGAGACTCATGAATGATATACTGGTTCGATTGATATATGTACTGCCTATCCGGCAGTCACTATATATCAGTAATACAGTGGAGCCTCGCTATAGCATGGTAGTTGGGGTCCATAGTGGAGACCGCGTTATAGATGATGCGCGCTATTGCACAAATCTTGTTCCCAGTACTCTTGCCACTTGGTCCTGGCACAATATTGTTGAAAGAGTACTGGGAACAAGCTTGGATACTGCTAGCCTGATTATCAGACGGTACGGGAGTGAGCGAGCGACACCGTACCGTGTGATAATCAGGCTAGGATACTGCCAGAAGCACTTTCTGTTGGATTCTTATAACGACGTCTGTAATAAAATCACACAACACACATTTATTCATCTTGTTATATTACTTTAGTGAATACATGTATCAGACTATCAGTATTAAATACATGCAAAACCAATATTTAAATATACATATTACATGTAAGTATAATTGCACTAATTGCACTGCCACGTTTTAGTTCTATCTCGTAATAATCGCGATCATTCAGGATGTTCAACAATTATTAAGATCATTCAAATTGTCTCTAGTGATCATAATCACCAGGCAAAGTGAAATTTTTGGGGTCCAAGGATAAACCGCGTTATACTGATGTTATAATGATGCGCGCTATAGCGAGGCTCCACTGTCAGCTTGGGTGTGTCAATATAATACACTGCTGTAGTGAATGTGGGAGAGCTTGGAGTCTATACATACTTGGAATACTATACATATAATTTGCTTTAAAATATATTTTCCATATTGATAAACATTTTTTATCAATAGCTAATTATAAGTAAATTTCCTAAAGCTTAGTTTTGGCCAAACATTTTACAATAGTTCTTGCCAGAACTGGAACTTTAATAGAAACATCTGAGTTCTGGCTGGAACCAAGTGGTACATCCTATTTGTAATTGATGACTGTACTGTACATGCACAATAGTCCCAACATCAAAATAAAAATGTTTTCTATCTTTGTCAAGGTTGACTATATTCCTGTACAAATAGAATGTTACAGTACTGTACACCTAAAATGAAGAGCATTTAGAATTGTTAATCCTTGAGAATTATCCACATTGTATATACTTGTATTACTGTATCTACAACTTTGCTGAGAGCATTTTCATGACAATGTCTATAACTAGAATGCTTTTTGGTTGGGTTTAACCTCAACCTGTCAACTACTGTAGCATTGCTTTAAAAGTATTTGAGAAGAACATTTATAGTTGATTGAAGCATCCAGTGAGTCCTTGTAACCATAGTCATGTTAATTTACTTAAACTCTCTAGTGACATACTATTTAAAAAAGTTAAGCTGATACAGAAAAATACCTGTAATACAGCTATTTGATATCAAGTGTTTATTTTACTTTAAATTACATTCTAGTAAGCATGTTTAAATTAGGCTAATTGGGATACACTATAAGCAAATACTTTTTTTCTTCAGAGAAAAATTTCCTTCACATTACAAGTTTAAAGAGTATTGCCCACTGGTTTTTCGAAATTTAAGGGAGCGGTTTGGTATTGATGACCAGGCTTATGGAGTAAGTATGAAAGAAGTGTAAAATATATGTATAAAGTACAGTGCAGTACAGTACAGTATACTATGGAGAATGTGCAGTTAAATTGGGAACAGGGTAATAATTATGAAATGTTTTGCCACTCAAGCATTTGCTTAGTCACTCAGCAAATCCATTTTCATTCATCAAACCTGGGACCTTCTGTACATCACTGCAGTAGCTTGATACTGTAAGCTTTGGATATTGGATATGTACACAGACATATGACATGTACATGTTTGCAATGAGATATTTTTCTTGCCACAAGAACATTAAAATTCATGTAAGTGTATTTGAACAACCCTTAACCATGTAATGTTCCAAATTACCTAAATGTTATTGAAATGTGACATGGCACAGTGTTGATAAACTTGCAGCTCCTTGACATAAAGCTTTCAGAAAATACAAATAAAAATACAAAAATGTCAATAACGCAGGTTTAGAATAATGACATAATAGGTTATTTAACATGAAAAATTGAAATACAGTAAACAAAGTTGCTGGCAGTGCATACACAGGAAAAGTGATGCAATTTGTTGATATGCCACCTTGATATAGTGTATTCAGAGGCATAGCCAGAATTTTCTGTCAAGGGGGGCTAGGAAAACCTAGGGGGCAGCCTAACTGAGGTCTTAAAGCCAAATCTCAGGGGGGGGGCAGGAATTTGTGGTAAATACTCTTCTCCATGTACAGGTAGTAACGTATTGCATAGTATTGTACATTTCGTTAGGAGAAAAGAACAGAAAAGGACAAATGTTATAGATTAATAAGATCTATAGATACGGTCAGCAAGTCCTAGTGATAATCTGTACTCTCTGTAATTTGATTGTGAAATTTCTGTGTACCTGTTGGATTTGTACAGTACACATAGGCCATTAACCCAATAAAAGATTAAACACTAACCTAATAAAAAATGTATAGTATGGATTGAGCTAGTTAGATAAAATTATTAAAGCTTAATTATCTCTAGCACATACAGCCAATGTATTGTTTAATTTCTTTACTTTGGTTAATTTAGAGGGCGTTTAGTGTGCAACCATCAAGACGTAATTCTCCTGGCCATAGTGGGGCTGTTTTTATCACTTCAAGAAACAAGAAATTTATTGGAAAATCAATGGATAAAGAAGAAGTTGAGACTATGCATCAATTTTTACCAAAATATTATCAGGTATGACTCATCAAAATTTCTTAAATTTTTTACAAGACTTTATCATTAAGGGCTAGGCTACCTTGAAATACAAAGTTTGTCTTTCAGTGTTGCTAATATCTCTCACATATGAGCTTCTAGCAAATGATGATATTATGAAGATGAAAAGATGAAATCTCCAAGCAGCCATGTGAAAATAACAGCATTTAATTACAGCAATTACAGAACATTGAAATCAGTGAAATAGACATAATAAGATTGCTATAGTACTTGAGTTGCTGCTTGAATTGCTACTGCAGTTGCTAATTGAATTGCTACTTGAGTTACTTGTCTACTGGACTTGCTAATTGAATTGCTACTCAAGTTTGATAATTTAAATTGCTACTGGAGTTGCTACTTGAGTTGCTACTTGAATTGTTATTGAATTGTTATTGGAGTTGCTACTGGAATTGCTACTTGATTTGCTAACTTGAGTTGCTACTTGAGTTGCTACTTGAGTTACTACTGGACTTGCTAATTGAATTCAGGCCTTGTGATGAGAGGCGATCGATCGATCCAGATCGCCTCCGCACTCCCCTTAGCCAACGTTCTAGCGCTATAAATCGAGCGCCTAAAATAAGATGATTATGTTGCAAAATACTATGGTTTTTGTCTTTATTCTTGAAAAATTTTGTGCCTGATTGCAGGTGTGATATTGCATTAAATTCTGGATCTATAGCAGTTGAAAGGGATTTTAACGTTGAATGATTATGCACATTATCATTTAATATATTAAATAGTACCGTATTTTCCGGGCGATTACGCGCACCGCGTATGTTGCCAATTTTGGCATCAAAATAATTTTTTGAATTTTGACGACACATTAGGCATACCGGAACATAACGCGCATAGCAGTTTTATATTTTGAAAGTGTAAAAAATGTTAAACCAGTCAGTGTGACTTAATAAAAATAGTTGTTGCAATCTATTTACTTTTTATTGAATGCCGTTTTATTATACGTTTCAAAGTATTATGGTTTGATTCTTTCGTAAATTTGGTGGTTCTAAAACGAGCCGTTTTTTGGTGAAAATCTTTTAGAAGTCGTCTTCTTCGAAGCCTTTAAAATCTTCGTCTTCTGTGTCGCTGTGGAACAAGGCCAACAGATTGTCTTTCTTATTTTATTGAGCTACTTCGAGAGCAATGTTGCAAAACACGAGTGCGAAGTATATACCCCACATTCAGCCATCCACATGAACCTGACTGACTTTGGGCAGACGATACGCTTCAAGTTTCATATTACCGACCAGTGTTTCTATTAACTATGTTCCGACTAACTCAGATAAAAGTACTATTTTTAAAACTACTAGTTCTAAGATTGTGTGCGAATTTTACGCAATTTGATACCATTGAACATCTTCCCTTTGGCAAAACCCATTCAGTTTCTTGTGAAACCTATTTAACTTATTTTTGAAACTGTAAAAATATTTTTGCTAACGCATTATGCGCACCATCCTATAACGCGCAGCAAGTTTAAAAAAAGAAAAATCAATAGATAACGTGCACGTAATCGTCCGGAAAATACGGTAATTACTAGCCATGTTATTGTTCGACATTGTTCTGTTTAATTTATACTGTATTACTTTATATAATACAGTTAATATACTGACACTGTACAGTGTTAAATAAAATTGTTAATGTTTGGATTAACACTTTTTAGGCATTTGAGTTCTATGTTTATGGCCGTATATTTTGACTTTTAACCCAGAAGCTCAATCAAGCACCTGGCTAAATTTAGGAGCTTGATTGATCATTCTCCTTTGTTTTTTTCATCACAAGGCCTGGAATTGCTACTCAAGTTTGCTAATTTAAATTGCTACTGGAGTTGCTACTTGAGTTGCTAACTTGAGTTGCTAACTTGAGTTGCTACATGTACTTGAATTACTACTTGAGTTGCTACTTGAGTTGTTACTTGAGTTGCTACTTGAGTTGCTACTTGAAATACTACTTGAGTTACTACTTGAATTGCTACTTGAGTTGCTACTTGAGTTGCTACTTGAGTTGCTACTTGAGTTGCTACTTGAAATACTACTTGAGTTACTACTTGAATTGCTACTTGAGTTGCTACTTGAGTTGCTACTTGAAATACTACTTGAGTTACTACTTGAATTGCTACTTAAATTGCTACTTGAGTTGCTACTTGAGTTGCTACTTGAGTTGCTACTTGAGTTGCTACTTGAGTTGCTACTTGAGTTGCTACTTGAGTTGCTACTTGAGTTACTACTTGAGTTACTACTTGAGTTGCTACTTGAGTTGCTACTTGAGTTGCTACTTGAGTTGCTACTTGAATTACTACTTGAGTTGCTACTTGAGTTGCTACTGGAATTGCTACTTGAGTTGCTACTTGAGTTGCTACTTGAATTACTACTTGAGTTGCTACTTGAGTTGCTACTTGAGTTGCTACTTGAATTACTACTTGAGTTGCTACTGGAATTGCTACTCAAGTTGCTAACTTGAGTTGCTACTTGAGTTTCCACTTGAATTGCAACTTCAGTTGCTATTAAACTTTAGTTGCTACTTGAGTTGCTAATGGCATTGCTACTCAAGTTATTAGCTTGAATTGCTACTTGAGTTGCTACTTGAGTTGCTACTTGAGTTAGTTTCCACTTGAATTGCTACTTCAGTTGCTATTAAACTTTAGTTGCTACTTGAGTTGCTACTTGAGTTGCTACTTGAATTACTACTTGAGTTGCTACTGGAATTGCTACTGGAATTGCTACTCAAGTTGCTAACTTGAGTTGCTACTTGAGTTTCCACTTGAATTGCAACTTCAGTTGCTATTAAACTTTAGTTGCTACTTGAGTTGCTAATGGCATTGCTACTCAAGTTACTAGCTTGAATTGCTACTTGAGTTGTCAGTTGAATTGCAGTACAGTAGCTACAGTACTGTACTTGAGTTGTCAGTTGAATTGCAGTACCCTGTAGCTACGTACTGTACTTGAGGTGCTACTTGACTTGCTACTTGAGTTACTACTTGTGTTGCTACTGGAATTGATAATGAAGTTGCTACTTGAGTTGTCAGTTGAATTGCAGTAGCTACAGTACTGTACTTGAGGTGCTACTTGACTTGCTACTCAAGTTGCCAACTTGAATTGCTCCTTGAGTTGTCAGTTGAATTGCAGTAGCTACAGTCAGGGGCGGATTAACCTATGGGCAACTGGGGCACGTGCCCCGAGCTCCTGAGGGCCCCAAGCTTCTGATGGCCCAGCTCAAATTTGAAACGCAGGAAAAAATTCAGACCACAGAAGCAAAAAATCATTTAAAAAATTAAAAATCTTGAAATATTTTACAGAATCATTATATAGATCAGTAACAGTAACATATGCCTATTGTCTAATGCAGTGTACCTACGGATTTAACTTCACAAAATAAAGAACAAAATTATTTTGTTAAAATAAATCCCAGACTCAGCAGTCAATATTTATATTAGTAACTGATAAGCGATAACTAATGACCGGGGTGCAACCTGATAACTTTCAGATGTTTGGGGCCCCACAATCTAAATTTGCCCCAGGGCCCCAAGGGTCCTTAATCCGCCCCTGGCTACAGTACTGTACTTGAGGTGCTAATTCACTTGCTACTAAAGTTGATAACTTGAAACAGTACTGTGCTTGACTTGCTACTTGAATTGCTACTTGAGTCACTACGTGAATTGCGCTACTTGAATTGGTATTATATGGTTTTGGCGAGTACTATATGCACATGTACTGTACTGTATCTATATCGTGCACAACAAATACCCCCTGAAGTTCCCTCTCTATCCCTTTTCAATGGTAATTGTATTCCATGGTAGACATCGAATCAATATATTAATTTTGATATGTAATTTATTTTATTTAGCATGTGGTGGAAAGAAATGCAAAGACATTACTACCACATTACCTTGGAATGTATCGAATCACTGTAGAAAACAAGGAAACATATTTTCTTATCATGGAAAGTGTATTTGGTAAATTTAAAATTCACAAGAAGTATGATCTGAAGGGCTCAACAGTTGATAGACAGGCGAAAGGAAAGGAGAAGGGAGCTACTACAAAGGTGTGTGTGTGTGTGTGTTATCTAACTTATCTATACTGCATACAGATAGAAAACGGTAACTTTGAGTAATGTAAACATATATATTTATCGAGAATTCAACGTTTCAACTAGCTTGAAGTCATCATCAGGAATGCTAATGAATACGATGCCATATCTTCTAACCTAACCCAACTAATTTTTAATAACTGTAAGTTTATTGACAAAGCTGAACACTGGTCGTTGTTACTCTTTAAAGAATCCCTCGCAATTCGCCGACAAAATCCAGATTTGAACCACGGAACTAAAGCCTTGAGATAATTAATTATTTTCTATTAATAGTTATTAGCTCACTGTTTTCTGTTCATATATACAGGTACTGCTGTAAACGTCAATTCATTAGCATTCCTGATGATGACTTCAAGCTAGTCGAAATGTTGAATTCTCAATAAATATGTTTACGTTATTGGCGGAGTTACCGTTATTGTGTATGTTATTAAAGTGTCCCTAACACCCAAATTTTGTATTGTCTTATTTGGAAGAACTTTTAAAATGATAATGTAACTTCTTTTGAAGATTTTCGTTTCTTCGCTTTCTTTTTGAGATACATGTATATCAGTTTGTTTGATACGGAATTACGTCACACATGCATAATGACTTATTGTAGAAATGTGTGTATCTCTTTCATTCTCGAACGAAATCCTTTAAAATCGAGAAGTTTGGTGTAGTGGGACTGTGGGAGAAACACGCACACGTGTTATTCACACTTTAGTGTTTTTATAACATTCTCTGATAACTCATTATGCATGTATGACGTAAATTCCGGACATTTGGGTATCAAACAAACTGATATACAGTATCTCAAAAAGAAAGCGAAGAAACGAAAATCTTCAAAAGAAGTTACTTTATCATTTTAAAAGTTCTTCCAAATAAGATAATAAAAATGTTTGCGGTTAGGGGCATTTTAAAATACTTTGTGGTTCCCGTAAATTTTATACAGATAGATCTGTATAAAATATCATATAAATTAAAATATCATTAAAATATCATTAACTAAATGTCATTAAACTAAATGAATATCATACTAAGGATTGAATTCTTAATCATGCCATTGATTGTCTAAATGTAAAGTTTAGCCAGAGCAACCATTTAGTATGCAAATGAGTAATAAAACGTGTTGTGCTAGGTATGTCACTCTCTGACGAAGGACCTTTGCTTGAAATGTTAGACTACTTACACGCTATTTCGGCAGTACACCAATCTTTTTAGATATTTGATTTGTATTTAGTATGCAATCTGGTTGTTCTCACCTAATTTAATAAATCTACTAAACTAAACTAAACTAAACTTTGTTCCTGCATGGTTCATTTTAGCCCAGGCTGTAACTGAAATTGTAAAAACACGCGAGAACTGCGAGAGGCCGTCTTTGTTTCCGTTGTATAGATCTCATGGGAAATTTCGGCCCAGTTGACCGGGCGGACGTTTCGGCCTAGTCAGTGGCGTAGTGGCCGAGCGGCATCTGGCCCCCCAACGACAATTTTTCGTTCGCAAATGGTAAGGCTGTCGGCGTATGTTTACAGGGCGTGAAATAACTGCTAGCTGGTCGCCGGTCAAGGTGATCGGCCAAGTCAATTTTAACTCGAACATGCCGCTTTTATGACCGGACAAATTATTCAGCTAAAACCTGAAAAAAGCCTTAATTCCGTAATCGCCATCGGTTAACTCCTTCACGTAAAATGCATTGCGCTTTAGCTTATGTCAGCTGTTGCGTTTACACGTGATACAAGACTGAAAACGTGCGAAACCGTCACCTAAGTATCTGGAGCAATTTGAAAATAATTTCTAAGCACTGGTGCGAGATGAAAACGGCACGCTCAGCCTTGGGCATCGTGTCAACACAAATGAAATGCTGATACTTTTCAGCTTTAATTTATTTAATTAGCAGTCCAGATTCATTTTATTCTATAAAAGTAGATGTTCTTTGTCGACTCCTCTCTGAAAAGTTTCGGAATTATGCGACCGCTTGTTAATTAATGAAATCCGTCTGTCGTCAATAAATTCAAACAAGTTCGTGTGCATGAACAGAAACGTAATGGTAAATGATATATTTTGTCTCTTTCTTACTGGTATCGTGTCAATATAATCTTATTTAATTAATTGACAGTTCTAATAAACACAAACACTATATCAGTGAACAGTAAGCGTGCAGGTGATCGCGTCATTTCATTGATATAGTAATAGAAACATATGTAACATAACAGTGCTGGTTTTGACAGTTGCAGCCGCTCGCAATTGAATTTATTTCCACTTCGTCTTTTGAGCAATTAGTTTGTTATTTTGCTTAATGTCATAATGTGACCGGTTAAAATGACCGGCAAGAGTTTGACCGGACAGCTCCTCAATTTAGCCGGACGTTGTCCGTTGTCCGGCCGTTATTTCGCGCCCTGGTTTATGTCCATTTTTCATAAATGGTTGAAATTATTAACTTATACGTCATTGGTTAATGTAGTTCCATATCTACTAACTGTATCTCCGTGAGAATTATTTATTTTCTTTTTTGGAGTGGCTAATTCCTAAGCGCAGGCAGAAGAGGTTCCCAATGATAGACTTTTGTGGAGCATCCCCCCAGGAAGGAGGCATGAATCCGGATTCAGTTTTATTCCGGATTGAACGTGAATTCAAACCGCGTTTACGTATAGGAATTCTATCCCAGGATCGAATATCGCGCGAAATATGAAATTTCAAGATGGCGATCAATAATATTATAGCGGGTATGTTTCTTTCAGCGATTTCTGCACTTGTAGCCTTGTACACTTCAACATGTGCCTTAAACTGATAATTTGGCGAAGAATAAACATAAAGAAAAAGGGAAAAGCATTGCTAAGTAAAGTTTCAAGCATTTAATTCACCTAATTAATTTATAACGTCGTCGACAATGAGCTATCTATATTGAACAATATGACGTCGGTGCAATTCCTGTCTCTAGCTGTTAAAAGTACGCATGTGTTGTTCGTTTCAGTCCTCTAGGTCGTATTTTTCATTCCGGAATGAAATCTTGCCCCGCCTAGTAACATGACACCGGAACGAAATTTCAATCTCGAATGAAATTTCATTCCGGAATCAGAACCGGAATGAACTCAATCCGGATTGAGCTGCATCTGATTCCGGATTCATGTAAACACCTAAAAGGATTTTAACAGAACCGGTATGAGTTCAATAACTTCAATCCGGAATGAAACTCAATATGTTCTGTTACTCGAATTATGTTCTGGACGCAAAATAATATTTTGGGCTCACTTTTCGACTTTTTTTATACAAAATGACAGCCAATATTGAGGTTAGAAAACTCGTTAGGCGGCGGGTTAGGGTTAGAACACTCTTTAGGCGGGGGTTACGGTTAGGATCTTTGTTGTTTTGGGGTTAGTGGTTATTTCATGGTTAAGTGACAAAATTCTGACGATTATATAGCTCCCCTTTTAGCTAGTACTGGCGGCCATTTTGAATAAGGCCTGGTTACTACAGGAAATTTCAAAAAATGAGCCCAAAATATTGTTCTGCGTTCCGGACGCTTATGTTGCGATTAGAGGAAGTGACGTCAAAGACTCAACAATGGCTAGTTGTGTATGAATATATTTGCGGACCGGTATAATATGTAGTGGTCAGTGACCGCTGCTTGACTTTCCAAAGTTAAGCACCGTACCTCTGGTACACTAACTGGATGGGTTACCACCTTGTTCATATATCGGTCCCGGAAGACTGAAAGTTAGTGTTGCCATAATCCAATGAGCAGTGCTAATTGGACGTCGGGCGTTCACCAACAGCCTTAATAAAATTGGGACCAGCTCTGGCTGGGGTAAGTTGTTAATTTCAGGAATTGGAGTGGTGCCCACCCCTACCTTCGGGTAGCAGCTAATGAGAGAGGAGCCTACGGGTCGCCTCCGGCTACGGCCGGCCAACTTACTTATATAAAACTACTTGGGGAAAACGCTTTGTAATGTGTTGAGTCTCTGACGTCACAATCACATACTCTGCTGTGGAATCGCGGGCTCGTCTGGAACAAGTTTTGAGCAATGGCGGACAAAATTTGAGCGACTTTGGAGGTTAAATTTCTTGAGATAGAATGTTTGTTGTTCATTTTTTGGCAAATGCGAACATTTATTAACCTAAAAATGATGTTGTGTAACAAAAAAATGCCAAGAAACGATATTTCGTGGCAGGGGCACTTTAAAGATTTCTTTGTTCGAGCTGAAAACCTCCATGTAATCTACATATACATCTACATTTGGGGGGTCCTGCAAAGGGGATACCTTTCACTGCAAAATATAGGGATATAAAACTATAGGGGGATATCTAATATATGTAAGAAATAATAAATAATAATAAAAATTATGATAATAAATAAATAAATATAAAAATATATAAAATATATAAAGAAATGAAGAAGATATAAATAGTTAATAATTAATAAAAATCTGATTATTTAAATCTGATCGTTCCCAAGAGAGCTCTCTTGATTGGTGAAGATTTATCTATATTTAGGACATTGCTGGGCAATGAGTTCCATTTAGTTTTAAAAACACTAAAAGTGCCAAAATGTTGTGTAGGAGCTCGTCGTATGTTTCGAGCGTTCTTCGTCAGAGAGTGAAACGGAAATTAATATCTTAATTAAATTATTTGATTTAGGAAGAAAAATCGCCAACCTGGAAAGATCAGGATTTCTTGGCTGATGGTGTAAGACTTTTTATTGGCGAGGCAAATAAAGCAGATTTGATGGAAAAAGCTCAAAGCTGATACAGATGTAAGATTGAGAGCGAATTAATAATCTAATTGTTTTAGTGGAAACTAACTTATGTTCGTTATTTCAAAAAAACGAGAGCATTGTCGATATAGCCTCCTCCGCGGGCAACTCTGTGGCTCTTCTTTTTCCCGAGTCAAATAGGCCATTTTTGGCCGAGCTAGAGGCTGTCCTCTCTTCGTCAATCAATACCTTCATAATCCCTATACTTCCTTGCCCTTGAAAGCGATTTGACTCGGAAAGAGTTGCCTGCGGAGGAGGCTAGTGTCGATTCACGTGGAGACGTCATATACATGGCACTAGGTTTTGTTTCATAATTGGGTCACAATACACATGTGTATGAGATGACATTGGGGGGGGGGCGACGGCCCCTGCTCCGCCTCCCCTGAGTGTAACGGGTGGTTACCCCCGTAACTTCACTAACTGTGCAGATATTAAAAAAACAGGTCATTATTTTTCTAACTGTAGTTCTTGTACAAGTTAAATATAATGGATTACAGTTTGCTTGTTGGAATTCATGAATATGGACGAGAGGACGGTGAATCTGAAGAAGATGTTGGTATGGATAGTTTTGATGAAAGTGGTGAAGATGTTGAGTCACCTACTGACGCTTCTGGGACTGCAGAGTCAGCTGGAGACACACCACCTAGCACACCGCCTACCACACCACCAACCACGCCACCTAGTACACCCCCACCTATACACAAGGAAATATCAAGACCACCATTAAAAGATCGAATTCTAAGCCAGGATAGCAATGATTTTCTTGAAGCAGAAGATGATTTGCCCTACGAATTCTTCGCAGTTTCTTGCTCCGAAGGTGTGTTGAACAATATTTGAAAGGACAACGTTACGCCATTTACACACTACGATTTCACCTTTCATTGTCATCTTGATGTATGTGATTGACTGACAAGAATACAAAACGAGTTTTGTAACATTTACCAGCGAATCATAAACACGAATAGCACTTTGTCGAGATGACGTCAGTAGCCATGTTTGTCCGCATTTACCCATACATTATTTCTCGAGTACAAGATCAGATATCGTAAAACTATTAACATTTCTAAACATTATACTAAACGGCCTTTTATTTAAAAGTAATTTGTTTTTTGACTAGAGTTCCCCTTTAAGGCATTCTTACTCAGTTCCAGGTTAACACCATCAGAGTTGGCAACGACCGTTTACAAAACGGAAAATAGCGTCGCCTACGAACAATCCATATGTGCGCCAAAATGATAATGAAAGGAAATATCGTATTATTGCTCCTTGTCAATACATGCTGTGGTCTAGGAGAATTTTTAATGTTGGTTTAAAAACATTCAGAAACACGTTGCAGTGGTGGTGTTTTTCACAACAGTTTCTGTAAATTAAGTTTTGCACAATCATACACAACTTCGTGTTACGTAGTATTGTGTTACGTAGGCAGTGTATAGCAATAGAAATCGACAACTTTAAAAGGTTGGTGTACTACCGCAATAGTGTGGAGGAGGTCTAACCACTGATCTCAAAATAGGACCGGATTGAGCTTTCTATTGTATCTGATGAGCTGATTGTGAAGCTTGCATAATGTAAATTGATTAGAGATCATTGGAAGCTCCGAGTTTGCAAGCAAATCAAACTGTGACGCTCGCGAAATAGGTTTAGTGTCTGGCCAATATAGTTTCTTTGTTAACATTAAATGCATAAAATCTTGAACCTAATTTGACGTCTCCTATTAGGCTTCTCTCACTGGATAATTAGAGCCAACGGCGGCCATTACTAATGGACCAAAGTCAAAGTAAATCTGTAGGTAGGCCATGAATCGTTTTACCCAGTAATTAAATGTCTTCTGGTCCTCTTTATAGTAAAATTATTTTATTTTGTCGATGGTAAGAGTACATAATCCAACAAAAAACCTCATAGGATCCTCAGTTGGTCGCTTAGTAATGGCGGACTTACGGCTTCATATTCTGAACAATAGTTGCTCGATCCAGTCTTCTTTCGAGATCAGTGGATGAGTGGGTCTAACATTTCGAGTAAAGGCAATTCGAATAAAACGTCAGACCTCCTTCACACTATTTCAACAGTCCGGATCAACACCAACCTCTTTTAGCATACACAAAATAAATATTCAATGGCTCTTATTTATAGCTCCTGTGCAAAAAGTGTTGTCTGTATTATCGATATTGCACACTTAAAAAACGTGAAGTAATTCATTATTGATATCTTTTTAGGAGCTGAGAAACAAGAAAAGTATTATATAGGAATTATTGATGTATTAACTTATTATGGGACCAGAAAACGTACAGCGCATGCCGCAAAGACAGTTAAACACGGGGTAAGATTTAGGGAAACAGTTACAACTTGAAAAATCTTTATTAACTGTTAGTTTAAAAAACTTAGTTGGGATAAACTTAGTTGGGATAAACATATTGAGACGATTTGTAAAAATGCCAGTGCGGGCATTGGAGCGATATGTCCCGCGTCTATCACATCACTAGAAATCATACTTTAAAAAGTGTTTTTTGTGACCACACTGAGTTTATTCGTTCCAGTCCCTCTCGGAATCATCCTTTTGATGTATGGTTTCTAATACATGACGAATTTTTTTCAAAATGGCGACTATACTATTATAACATGCGGCTAAATGCAGGAATTGCTCCGACTTGTCATTGGACGATAAAAATAGTAACAGCAGTGTCAATGGCTCTATCTATACGCTTTTTAGACATATTTATCTATATCTGAATAGATCAACGAATACATGCACGGAAACTTATCGCTTGTATTTAATAAATAAAGAAAGAATGGTTATGTCTTGGACTCATATGTTATAAATATTTTCGCACGATTTATATTACCCGCGGGAGCTTGAAGACGTATGAATTCAACACACGATCGTGAATCAGAAATATATTTCAATACCACAAACAACAAGAATGTATGCTTAAAGCTATTCCGTACTTACATGAGTGCTGAATAAACTTTTACTTTCAAAAAGCTTCGAAGAACCAACACAAATAAAACAATCAAAAATATTTTCTGTCAGGCCGCGTGGGTTGCTGGGCCAGAGGATCAATCGGTAGCGGACACCGTTTGATTCAGCGCTCATATAGCGTGGAAGGCACTAGATTGAATCAACCTTTTTGAAAAGTAAACGTTTATTCAGCACTCATGTAAGTACGGAATAGCTTTAAGCATACATTCTTGTTGTTTGTGGCATTAAATATATTTCTGATTCTCGATCGTGTGTTGAATTCATACGTCTTCCTCGACGTCTTCAATCTCCCGGTAATATAAATCGTGCGAAAATATTTATATTATGAGTTCAAGACATAACCAGTCTTTTTTATTTATTAAATACAAGCGATAGGTTTCCGTGTATTCGTTGGTCTAAATATGTAACAGCGTATAGATAGAGTGAGTAATTCTACACCATTGACACTGCTGTTATTTTTACCGTTCAATGACAGGTCGGAGCAATTCCTGCATTTAGCCGCATGTACTAATAAATCGTCGAAATGGCTAAAAAACTTAGCATAAAGACACTGTGTACATCAGATTTCTCTCAAGATAGAACTGTCTAATGGTGAGGAAGTTGTTTATCGTATAATTATTAGTATTTTTACGTCAGTTTTGATCGTTAGTGTGTTTTTGAAAGCTGTCAAGAAAACATCAAACATTGGATTTTTAAACACAGTTCAAACTGTTTGTTTAAAATTTCTCAATTGGATATTCAGTTCAGGCCTGAAACTATACTAAAACAATTAGTCACCTCAGTCTCGGTGATTATCGTTATATAGTAAGAGTTAATTGTATGCTGTATACAACCCCGAGGACGCGTATCGTCCGAGGGCTGTATATCGCATACATCTCGACGTTCGAGGTAATTAACTGACTTATTTCATGTTTGAGGATTAACTTATTTCAAAGTTTTGTCTATTTTTCCACCTTGGACAATGATTTTCCTAGTTTTTTCTTCATTTCGTATCTAATTAGTATTCATAGGGCTGTATGCTATATACATCCCGCGGTACATCAAAGAAAACCGACTCAATCATGTAATAATCACCGATAATCACCTCGACTTCGGTGACTAATTGTTAAATAGATGGACGATCGTCAATCTCAAATATTCAAGAAAAGTCCCGAATAGGGTCAAACCAACCTCGTACCCAGGGTCTTACCTACGGGGGGGGGGGGGGGGGGGGGGAGCGTAGGTAAGACCCTGGGTTACGAGGTTAGGGTCAAACCTGTAACCTTGTGATTGCCGCAGTATGCTCTATCTTACTACTTTTCTTCTCTTTTAGCATGGCGCTGAGATATCAACTGTCAAGCCAGAAAATTACGCCAAACGATTTTTAGAATTTATTGAAAAAGCACTTGATTAATGCCGAATATATAGTGACTACTTCTATGTGTTGCGCCACTAATACATATTGACAAAGGACGATATTTAGTGATAACAGGTGTTTCATAGAAGTTTCGTCGTCACACTTTTACCTTTCAACCATTTAAGATTAGAAAATGAAGATGTTTAACATTAACGTACAGCACCAGCATGGAGTTTAAATAATAAAAATGTCAGAATTCTGGGATATGTGTAACATACAAGATTAAACAAACATTTTTACTGGAATTGTAAACTTTGATTATAGCACTCAGACATGTTGATTCTTATGACTTGCTATTTAATATATCCGCAGTATATAAGTACCTTTATTATAAATAACCAACCTCGTTCCCAGGGTATTTTGCCTCCACGGTCCTGGGATCGGCTGGTCACATGACACCCAGAATTTCTGGGTGTTTAGATACGATAATTTTTGTGGTCTTTGTCCATTGCCTTTGTCTACTTTCTTGAACTGAATAATTGAGAAATGTTCAATGCTCTTCAGAGTTGTTCATGTCAGCATTCGTCGGCATAAAAGCAGCTAACAAGCTTAATAATCCACCATACATCCATGGTTATCTCTTACAAAAGGTATGAAGAAGCATATCTCCAATTTAGCGAAAGCTATCACTTCTCATTTGCTGTAAAGACAGCATTCAGATTTAGATGAATAAATTATACTCGGTTGAATTAATTGAGTTTTATGACAAGCCAATCGCATTATAGAATGGACCAGCCGATCCCATTTTCGCCGACTTTCCGCCGTGGAGGCAAAATGCCCTGGGTACGAGGTTTAAATAACATAATTTGTTATAATTTATTATACATAATTTATTATATATAATTTATATATATGCGCTTTCATGCGTCCGGCATATTCTTTTGAATTTATTGTGAGTTCAAAAGAATATCTCAAAGCGTGGAAAATGTTGCATAAAAGGTGACTGTGGAACCTTTTGGCAGCATGGATGTACCCTCGAGCCATCATGGCTAGGTTGCTTGCCTCGCGGCATCTTGCCAGATCGTGTAAACAAAATGGCGTCCGATATCGACTTGAATATACATGTACTATTTACAACATGAGCGGAAGTGTTGTATCGAATATACAAGCTCGAGCCGAGGCGAAATATTGTATATTTGTCATTTGATACAACACGGACGCGAATGTTGTAAATATCATGTGGCTAAATGTAAGATAAAAGCTAGTCAGCGCCCAGCGGTCACTCAATTAAATATGTGTGTGTCAGCGTGGTCGCGCTATCATTTGGTGGATACTCTTGCGCTTTGTTGTGACTAGTGGAGCGAGAAACAAGAAATAGCCGCCGAGGATTCCACCGTTCGTGATTAGTTCTGGCGAAGTCCGTGACGCTGTCCAAAGTCAAACACCGAATGTCGATCAGCGTTTGTCTCAATTGCTTACCTCGGTTATAGAGGCGGTGAAATCAACCCGTAGAGACAAACAGGGATCCACTCTAACAACCAGTCAGTGTGCCGGTGTCACAGCGGATAGTGTCCCCCCGCGGATAGTGTCCCCCCGGACACTATCCGCTAGCGGATAGTGTCCCCTTTAATTAGATTTCCGCGGATAGTGTCCCCCCAAGTGAAACACAAAAACTTTTGTATTAAGCAAACACTTTTATTAGACAAATTTTCCTAATTAATAAAACCAAAAAGAGAAGAACTAAAAATAATGGTTCAAAATATAGTTTAAAAGACAAATTGTTCAGAATTCTGGCGGAGTGCATTCGGGGCACAACCACGCTTCATCGGACTCCAAACTCTCCACATTTACACAATTAAAGTGAAACCAGTGGTCGCACAAAACCATGTCATCGCACATTTCGGGCATGAGACAATGGCAAAATAGTTCTATTTCAAAGATGTTTGCTTCATCTCTCCTCCGCTTCTTGCTGCTCTGACCTGGGAAAGACTCGAATTGGCCATTCTCGAGGCATCTGATCAAATGGTCTCGCATTTGTTGTTGTTCAAACTGTTTGCTTTGCATGCTGTGCTCATTCCCAGACGCTAACTCATAAGCAAACGCAATAGCAAAGAGTCCGCAGTCCACTGCGCCAGTCTGCCGTTGAACAGAGGGTACTTGAACTTCAAGGATGTCGACGTTGATAGCAAACCGGTAACACTGGGCAAGTTGAATCTGTATTGACGTACTTAAAGTCTCGAAGAGGCTGTCGAAGACCTGTATGCTCTCATGAATGGACGATGAAGAACAGACCCAGTGTTGTCTTCTTGGATCATGGTGGATTTGCACGGAATCGACAGGAATGGGCCCGAAAGAGGTTTGACTCAGGATAGCGTCTTGCCAACCAGAGACATCAGGAAATTGTCGCTTTAAGATTGTCTGTGTAGCATTAATAACTCTGTCATCAAGCCTTGAATTGTTTTGTATTGCTTCCTTATCTTTAGAAGTCAGGTGAAGTTCGGGTAACCAAACATTCGGATTAACGGCACCTTTGCACCCTGAGGCATTTGTATCTTTCGCCGTTGCCGGTTTAGCATATTTCTTCAGTCGAGCACCATTGTATGACTTCTTCAACTCCTTTCCATTTCTAGCGAGTCTGTACAGTTGTTTTGGTAAGCAATTAGAAATAACGTATGGCCCCGTCCACGCACACTCTAATTTACCACCCTTCCTTGAATCATTTCTTACTGATTTGAGCAAAACTTCGTCTCCATTATTGAAGGATGGAGCCTGGTGCTTTGCATCGTAATTTTTCTTCATGCGTTGTTGAGCTTTGGATATGCTTTTCAGGGCCTTTGCGTTGACTTGTTGACGTATTTCTTTCATTACCTGGACCCTGTTTTCGAACTGTGAATGACCAGCACCTTCGCGGCTATCATCTTCTAAAGTAACAGGGAATGGTGGTATTTGCAGTTCAACTGGAAGAACAGGTTTGCGCCCAAACATCAGCTCGTATGGCGAATATTTGGTGGAATCATGGACACTTGTACGATAGGCAAATAGGACAGACGAGACATGTGTGTCGGACAGACGAGGTGTGCCGTCGGCCGCGGAGGAGCGCACAACCGGCGCTGATGATCGTTGAGTGAGAGTAGCCGTGCACAGGAGTCTGAGCCTGAGGAAGAAAACAAATGCCTTTCAGTTAAGTAATGCGCGGCCTTATTCAAGGTAGGTTACCGTATTTTTAAAATCGTCGAACCGTAATTGCTTATGTCTGTAGAGACCATACTTCGTTGTCTGGCCTGTAGCGGGGTTTTGGTTTATCGGTAATTTAACTCTGCAATCCCGCAGCGCGGATACCTCTGTCGCAGCTGGCGGCTAGACTGCAGAGTAGGGCAGATTTCGACGAGATCTCGGGTGCGGAAACTCGGCAAAATTTAGGTGCGGGTGCGCAAATAGAACAACGAGCGCACCTAGGTGCGGGTGAAATTTGGCCAAGGTAAGGCTGGGTGCGCGAGAATCTATAAAAAATCCCGCAAAGAAACAAATCGAGTGCTGAATTTTAAAATCTGAAAAGCTGAATCTCTCTTCAGGTCAGGGGAAACTCTCAATCACGATTATCACGCCGGAAACCTTAATTGCATTGACTGCATTTTTGATGATGCACATGTTATGTATGATATACGACATATACATGAAGTTTCTTAAAAAACATGATAATCCGCTGAGCAAATTACAATATTTACAGCAGCAATATCATATTTCAAATTTTCAATGCTTCGGTGAACTCGTGTCATGAATATTCAATGTTATGGCTGACGATACAAATGTAAAAGGTATGCTAATTTATGTATAAATGTGTTATTATTAAATATGTATTACTTCCGAAAATAATACTGATGATTTTATACTGTTTCGTTGTCGAAATGTCGCTTTATATGACGAACTTTATTTACATTTTCCAGCGCACGAAAGCCTTTGTTTGGTATGCAATACTGAAGTTGGCACCGCACATCAATGTTTGATATGCAAAAAATTTGTTCATGTATTCTGTGGTGAACGAGCAGATGGCTGCGAAGAAGGATATGGCCAAAAAATTAACTGCTCTCGCTGTTTAAAACAAAAGGGTATGTTGCTTTTTTTAATTCTCAAAAGACAAGTATATTACTTAGACTCTTAGTGACTTAATAGTGAGTACAGCGTAATAGCGTATGGCGGCAGCCGCACGGTCTGCAACTGCACGTGTGTGTGTGTGTGTGTGTGTGTGTGTGTGTGTGTGTGTGTGATGTGTGGTGCTCCATGGCGTGCATGGTTCTGAATTCTGATGAAAAAATGAATATGACTTTTTTAAGGGATAAATTGAGAAATGGTTTTATATAATTATACATTTATACCTTTGTTTTAATACCATAATTATTTCATTGTGGTTAATATTTATTTGTATCAATACATTTTTAGACACAGACCTGACAGAAGTGATTCAAGTAACCAAAGTTGTGAAAGAGACGCAAAAACGAAATCCTTGGGCTTGGAGTGGATTTAAGAGAGTATCCGTTTCTAGTGGCTCGAGTACAGCTCCAAAGAAACAACGAAAAGATGATACATCCAACGACATCAATAAAGATAAACCTGAGTTACCTGTCCCACATATTTGCCTGCAATGTGGAAGCGAAATATCAAGGGGGCGAGATTACAACAAAAAACGTCATTGGAATCAAAAGCATTCTGACCAACCAGAAAATGGGTATAAAAAACAAATTGTACCAAGAAACCATGAGCTTGCAAGAAAACTGTTAGCAGAAAAAATGGACAGGGAGACTATTGTGTTGCAATCCAAGGAACTGAAGGAAGTAAACAGTCTATCAACATGTACACCAATGGAGAACAGCAACCAAATAAGTAATTCCAATATGGAAAATGATAACATTCCAACGAAAGAGTCCACCAGTGATCTCGATGAGAGTCAGGAAATTGACGAGAGTCAAGAAATTAATGAGAATCAGGAAATTGATGACACTCAGGAAAATGAGGAGACTCCAGCAAGTTCAGCAACAGTGCAAAGGTCTCTAAAAAGTTTCTTCTTACCTAAAGAAAAAGTAGAGGTATCACCAGTGGAACAGGTACAAGGTGATATTAGTCGTATTCTTGTGATGTTGGAATCGCTGACTATCCCAGAAAAACAACAACAACAGAGTGTGGGCGTTGATATAAACCATGATGTGACAGCAGTTATAACTGCCTCCAATCTTTTAGAAGTGAAACATCCAGATATTATAGTGGACATTCTTGAAGATGGATGTAAGATCACATGCCATGACACATGTCAACAATTTCAGTTTGCTCAACGAAAAAGAGATGTGTAAGTATGAATAATTTTTGTAAATTGTATGTTGTGTGTTTTGTTACCCAGTAATTCTTCTTATGACCAATTGTGAAACTGCCTGGTATAAGAGAATTAAAGTACTATGGTAATTAAAGGGAACCTGGACACAATGGGGCAACAAGAACCATTCCTTTAGACATCATGACATGTGACCCTCCTTAGCGCACACATACACAAATGAATAAATGATGGTGTAGAACATTGTGTCTCACAACATGTTAAAACATTTTACCTTCTTATTTAGGCGTAGTTCAAACAGTTCATGGGGAGGAGGACTTGCATACAAGAAGAAGAAGACGGCAGACCTTATGAATGGTGGAAATCAACAGTGGTACAGCATTAAAAATGCTATGATTGAGCATCTCGGATGCAGTTCTATCCGGAATGGAGGTAATGAGCATTTCAAGGCCAAGAAATACATCATGAAAGAAAGCAAAATGCAGAAGAGGAACAAGAATGTGAACACCAACCTTGTGAGTGCTGCAATACAAGTGTGTAAAATGAAATCTGCTGGAATGTCGTATGAAAATCTTATTGGATTTCTTTCAGCCTGTGGTGCTGATATTGGAAATATTGGACATGGCCGGTAATATATATTTGTAAATTAAATAGTTGTGTACTTTATTACTTTAATAGTAATACAATAAGAACTCCAGTTTAGCATGTCATTTTTGTAACAAACTGAAAATTAGAAGAAAAGCATTTGGGAGTTAAAGTTAAAAGTATATATAATTATATACTATAGTATAGCTTTATATTTATATACATTTAGGAACCAATTTCCAGAAATTATTTCCACTGCCTACCATTATGCGATGATGCAAACAAAGAATTTTCTGAAAATTCCTTTGGAATCTACTGGTCTGTGTCCACACGTATCTCTTGCTGTGGATAAATCTACACCACACCGGGAAACAAACCATGCGATCATGATTCTTTTGCCAGTGAACGGAAAGCGGATTGCAATGCTACTTGATGCTCCACCTGTTTACACGATTGCTGAGGATTCAAATGATATTGAAGGTGGAACCGGTCAAGATCTAGCTCAGCAAGTAGCAAACACTTTGCGGGAGTAGTTGGATTTTGATGAAGATCATATGCATTATGTTAGAGGTACAAGATGGTATGTATTATATGTCAAGCCCATGAAGAATGTACAATATAGTATGGACTGTTTCTGTATATGCAAGGCTGGATGTGAAGTACCATACGTTAGGGCATGTGTAAACAGAACTATAAAACTCCACTTACATGTCCAAGTTACCTGAAAGTTTGAAAATGGTTCTTGTTTTAACAGGGTCTATAAAAATTGCCTAACAGGTTCTTAAAATATAGGTTCTCGTACTTAGGTTGTTACTGTAATTCTTTCATTTAGCTGTCCATGCTGATGGTCAATACCAGTCCAAAACATTTCAAGATGCTCTATTTACCCAGCTGGGAAAGACAAAAGTATCGGATGAGTTTTTCTTGACTCCGTGGGATGTATCGCATTGGATGGATCTAGCTATGGTTCATTTACGGGAAGAAAGTTGTTCGCTGTTTATGAAGCGGTTGATCAAAAGAGCAAACAAGTTTCATAAAATGTTCAGCCGTGGTCGTGGCCATGTTGAATACAAAGGGTTGGCATCGTCGTTGGGGCTTAAGGCAATGGAAACTGTGACATTTTCAACAACACGATTTTTTAGCTCTTCCTATGAGCAGTGGGAGAAAATCTACCTTAGCTATAGGGCGTTGATTGAATCTTTCAGAAGGTCCAGGGAGAATGAGGATGATCAAGAAGAAGAAACAAAATACGAGGTAAGGACTTAATAGTTGCCTGCGATACGCATAATGTTAACTTGGCAATGATTGAAAGGTTCCTATAGTTAACACAGAGTTTGAAAACCAAAGTGTCCGGGAATGCCATTCAACACAAAGGCATAGCCCATAGGTATCCTGAAAATAGCTTCATTTTTCTCTATAGTTAATTTCTTACTGTACAGTATGTACAAATAAATCAAAATATAAAGAAACATGAAGGTATCCAACCACGGAATAAAATGGTATCATATATTGATATACCATTCATACCTAAATTAAAATTGCTCAGAAATATGCTACAAGCTCAAACAGTAGTGATATACAACTTGAGATAAAGCTATTTCATTCGAATAAAAATCATTACATGTAGGTCCGCGGTGAAGACTTCGTAGTTGACCTGTGTGGAGTGCTTGATATTGTGAAGCCAGTTGTGTCATTGATGATAAGGACCCAGGCCGTAAACTTGCCACCTTGGAAAATAATCAACTGGTACTCTCAAGTCAAGGAATTCTTAGAGAGCTGCGAAGAGGAGTTAAAGGAAGTCAAGACAGGATCAAAACCTTCCAAGGAGTTCCTACCGAAGTTTTCAGAGCATTGGGAAGAAATCGCCACCGAATACGACGAGGAGGAGGAGGACGAACGACAACCAGGCACTTTTCAGGTGTGTATATTGTTTGTATTTCTTATGCGGCAAGTATGTGCTGTAAACTATGCGATAATATTATGAAACCAATTTGTTAATATTTTCCAGGGTGTGCCGCTACTGTCCGGTTGGTTGGTAGTAGATCAGGTTACTGATGTCAATGATGGTAAGAGGCAAACCACTTACACGTGGGATGCACGAACTCCAGAAGATTGTATCCCTGACTTGATCAGTTTTTGCCAAAATCTTCGTGTGACGCTGGATGCTCGATTCAACCGTGCCGTTCCTAATGCAGTGAAGAAACTTTCTCGCGTGTTTGACCTTGAGAAGGCATGTGGTCATATGTGCAACTTTAAAGTGGAAGAGGAGAAACTTGTTGTATCTCGAGAAGATAGGACAGAATGGGAAACGGACGGTACAAGAGACTTTAAGGATTTCTACAAGGTCGTTTGTAACATCCCTCACGTTCGTGCTCTCGCTGACGCGAATTACAACCTATCCCTATGTTGTTGCAGCTCACAAGAAGTGTGGAGGACCAAGCAACAACGTTTTAGTCCAGAGAGCCATTGTTGACTGGAGCATACCCGATCCCTTGTCATGCCCAAACACAATGGAAGAAATAGCCTGCCTCCATACAGATGGAATAAGAAGCTCGGGATTGCTAGACACCGGTTACCAGTATTTTTTGATGAGCGTGACCGAGCAGCTAGGAGACTTAATGTAAGTAAAGTCGTAGACAGACTTCGGATAGAGACTCCAAGATGTCCCCACGTCATCCAGGCTGACATTTGAACACAGAAAAGTAAAACACTAAGTTAAATGATATTTGAACACTAAGTTTAATTGACATTTGATAATTATGGGTTTAATTAATTGACATTGATAACACTGAGTTTAATAATTTCATTAAGATTTGCATTTGTGTGATTGTTCTTATGCTTTTATGTTCCATGTGATGGAAGTTTTATGTACCAAATTATGAGAACATTGAGCGATTTGGATCTGATACATAATATACTGTTATTGCCGTTATTATTACAAGCGAAAGCATACAATGATAATTCGAATTTTGCAGGTGTTCGTACCACAAAACATTCATCAAATATTCGATTGCGAATACAGCGAATTCAATAATACTCAGGTGCGCAAATAAAAATATGAATTGTTACGTAATCATCTCAGGTGCGGAAATTTTTTGGTTTACATTTTTCTCGGGTGCGCCGCTGCCCTACTCTGCAGTCTGGGCTGGCGGTTGGCATCGTTTATAGTCGGCCCTGGTTATTTCTCGGTGCCTTGTTAAAATGGTTTACAGATATTGGCAGGGAAAGTCGTAGAGTTCGCAGATTTACTGTCAGCCAATTTGAATTGCTAGGAGACGGAACCACGACGCGTTAACGGTGTCTGATGGCCGCTTAGTGTTTGCGGCAGCGCCTAAGGCTAAGAAACCTCGTCGCCAGAGCACGGCTATTAGGGACTTTAAGATCTACGACGGCAACCTAGGACGGCAACCTAGGACGGCGACGGCAGTAAAAGCAATACAAATTTTAGCATTTGAATGAAACCACGGTCGATTGACTAGCGTATTTGACACTCCAAGCTTGTTTTATGATCTCCAAAACGCTTCAATATTCCTAAAACGATTATAGTGTCTGTGTTTAAGTCAGTCTTAAGTCTCATCTCTCCGCGAGCTCGAGTTACCGTCGTCCTAAAGACGTGAAAATGCTCTCAGTGGCGTTGTAAACAGAACGAGAACGGCGTTGAAATTACTCTTGGGAATAAAAATTATTCATTATTGTTTCGCATGAAGATTCTTTTGTTTGAACGACGTCCCCGTCCTAGGTTGGCAGGTTGCCGTCGTAGATCTTAAAGTCCCTAAGGGGCGGACCATTAGAAAAGTGATGGCGGGGGTGGGGGAAAAACCAAAAAAAAATTCGTGCAAGGCAATTAATGTGCTCGGAAAAAAAATTCGTACACAAAGAAAGTTTGAGAAAAAATATTCGGGCAGAGCCTTCTCATGATGAAAACTAGAAGTCAAATATCTTCTTGATACTGAAAACCATAAGTCAAAATGGTGTATACATCTATTAGTGTAAATCACTATACCATAGGGATTTACACTAAATTTAAAATTGCAAGAATAAAGATGCATAAGAGTAGTATAATTTTATACACATTTTGAAAGTGATTATTATTTTTATATTTAGTATTTATTTCAGGCACTATTAAATAAAGGAGCAAACAATAGTGGCAGGGATATTGATATTATTAATGTCATCATCTGTATTCAACAAAATTATCAAGAACAATAATTGTAGGTACAGCAAAACTACAGTATTGTACCAGGACCATGGATACCTGTACTATTAAACATCCAGGGTACTGTTTGCACATGAACACCACATAAATAATGCATATTGGTCTATAACATTAAAAACAAATAGACCAGTGCACATGAATAGGTGTTATAAAGGTGTGTTTACTGTTTATTAATGAGTATAAAAATGTAGAGTGCTACATAGGCAGTGTTTTAATAGATATAGCAAAACGAAAAGGTGGTAAACTGGCAAGAAATTGAGTAACAATAAACTGACATTTCGAGTAGAGCCCTCAATCAGAGTAAAATGTGTTGACATTTTACTCTAATGAAGGGCTCCGCTTGAAATGTCAGTTTATTGTTACTCAATTTCTTGTCAGGTTGGTATGTGTAATAAAAAAAATTTGTGCAAAGGATTAGACAATAAAAAAAAATCCTGCACAAGCAAATGATAAAAAAATTAATTCGTGCAAGCTGAAAAAGTCCCACCCCCCCCATCACTTTTCTAATGGTCCGCCCCTAATGTTCGATGGAGGCGTTACGATTTATTCTTCGGTGTTGATTTCACATTTTCCACATTAGTGGAAGGATTTAAATCAGTATAAACTCTTGATGCTGCGAACGGTCAATACTCAGGGTGCGTATGGAAAAGCTACGATGTGACTTTCCGAGGCGTGAGCACGCGCCAGCAATTAACGCGATTAACGAGTGGCCGAACATTCCACTGTTTAATTTCCATGGCGCGAAATTATGTAAAGAGATTGTTGGTTGAACTGCGCTGAAACGAGCTCTATTTAGTGTGTTGTATTTGTATGAAATTCTGGGAGATGTCTAGCCTCTCCTCCGCAGGCAACGCTGTGGCTTTTTCCCGAGTCAAATGTTTTGGCCATTTTTGGCCTTGGAAACGATTTGACTCGGAAAAAAGAAGCCACGGAGGAGGTTAGGAGATGTCTTGCCCCAGTCTCTTTATGTAAATTCTCATAAGGATATGTTTAGATTGTTACGGGGGCATCGTCGTTGCAAGTGCCCGGAAAAATATACCAGAACCAATCGTCGTTCTGTTTCGCCCCCACCGAAGAAACGTAAGAGACACTGACGGTGTTATTCAAGACTTCCAAGCTGCCCGGGTTTTACAGATAGGTACACGCTCTTAAAAGTATTTCAATATGTTTTGGAGTATTGTGTTGCACGTTTTGTTGCATACTATTGGTAGATTGCGCTAGTGGCATTTATACTACAACGTGTAAATAAGTAGTGTTATGCACTAGTCAATTGAAACTACGGACCCCCGACCCCCATGGAGTATGCGAGGATTTTAACATTTTTACAGTGTTAAATATTGGTATTTTCACCGCTAGCGGTGGAATATTGGCTGTTAAAGTTCCCGCCCCTATGGCCCCCGGTACTTTAAAATTTCCCAATGACTGAAGCAAATTGGGAAGTTTACGGAGTCAATTAATTTACCAATATTTAAAGGTGCCGTCCAGTCCGTTCTGCGCATGTCCACGTTTCTGTTTACATCGTTTGTTTACATTGCATTATATAAACATTGAACATGAAGTATTGCGGATTTTTTTCACACGCTTGAGCTTTTCCACCTAAAAAGCGTGTTATAAGAAGCTGTTCGACGAACTGCCTCGTACCCAGGAATTTGACGAATACTCGCTTTCGAACTGTCGCAAATCTATTCCGTTAAAGTTTGTTTACATGTGGGGTCCCCAACGTTTGAAATATCACACATGCGCAGAACGGACTGGACTGCACCTTTAACACTGTAAAAATGTTAAAATCCCCGCATAGTCCCTGGGGTCCGTAGTTTCAATTGACTAGTGATTAGGAGCATGTATTTATTTTCCCGCGCGACGGACGCGAAGCGACCGAGGGTGATAATCTCGCCGGATTAACTCCTTATAAGGAAGTAAAAAGTCGTTTTGGGTGATCCGTTTGAATCGGACAATATTTTGGCAGAACGCTAGCCGCCATTGGCGAACTAACGAACTACATAAAGAGGTTTTTACGCGTCTCAGCGTAATTCCTTGTAAAAATTTGTTTGCGTTTACATGACAAGAGGGCCAGCCCTCCTAGGCGAGATCTCGCTATCTCGCCTAGGAGGGCTGGAAATTTGCCATATAAACGCACTGAAGAGGGCTGGGAAATTTTCTGGACAACTTTATATTTCGCACGACCTGTTTGCTTGTGTTTAAGTTACAAATTGAACACTTGTCTGCAAAAGTGAGATTCTGGATTTCGTGCGAAATAAATGCAGCCGTAGCCATTCGAGCGAGCCAGCTTGGGCAGCGAGCCAGCTCGGTTAGGAGGGCTTGAAATTCTCATGTAAACAAGGGATGAAATTCATCTCGCCAAAGGGAGCTAGCCCTACCAAGAGGGCTGGGGGTGTTTACATGGAGGAGGGCCAGCCCTCTTGGTAGGGCTAGCCCTCTTTGCCGAGATCCCGCCTCTCAGCGTAATTCCTTGTAAACATTTGTTTGCGTTTACATGACAAGAGAGCCCTCCTAGGCGAGATCTCGCTATTGACAACCCGAGGGCTGGAAATTTTCCAAGGAGGGCTGGGAAATAAAAGCTCCGTACAAGCGAAAAAGTTTATCTTTACCAGTATTTTCTGAACAACTTTATATTTCGCACGACCTGTTTGCTTGTGTTTAAGTTACAAATTGAACACTTGTACGCAAAAGTGAGATTCTGGATTTCGTGCGAAATAAATGCAGTCGTAGTCATTCGAGCGAGCCAGCTTGGGTAGCGAGCCAGCTCGGTTAGGAGGGCTAGAAATTCTCAATGCACGTTCTCGTAATATAATAGGTACGTGTGTTATGTATTTAGACTCGGTAATTCCAAATCTGTTTTCAGAATTGAAATCGAGTAAATATATATATAGTTTCTAAGGATTAATGGTGAAGGAAAATTTCGAGTGTTGGAATATATACATTTTAAGACCAAACCGGGCCCTTAGAGGCCCTCCGGCTGGAATTGAACCCGCGATATATATTGGCCGAGATAACGTTCAAAATCTTATCGACAGACTACAAATACGCGGTCTGGGCAAGTCGTGCCGTATTTTCGAGCGCCCTATATATACTCTTCTTTAAAAACATTTTTTGGCGTTATCGTATAATGAAAATTCTCAAATTCTGGCAAGTCTTTTTGTGTTGACGTATCTATTTTTTAAACATATCTATCATATTTAAAACGTATCTATTTTGTAAACAGATTTGACGTATCTATTTTTTCCTCGCAAGTTCAATCTTCCCATGATGCCGCGAGTGCTTACAGAATTAATGCAGGGCCTGGGGGGAAATGATGGGCCTTGTCAGCATTTCTCTGACCTAGAATTTACGATAATTATAAATTGTACAAGTGACTAGAATTACCAATAGTCACAAACTCTAGTATTCTAGATCCCAATGCTAACCCCCCGCCTAAAGCATCTTCCTGCCCCTAATGCGTAAATTTATAGACTAACGTGAGACGTAATGCTTGTGGGATTCTTATTATAAATCGAAGGAATAGACGATGTGCCATTTCACACGAAAGTGGGGGCTACATACTGTATACAAAAGAAGAGGACTATATTCCAATAAATAGGTATGTAGTACGTATTCGTTATAAGGAAGCGCAAATACATCGGATAACTGTGATTGCATTGATAAGCAAATACAGTTGACTATAGTCACCAGGAACGAAAGGTACTAACCCTAAACGCCAAATCATCTTAACCACCCGCCAAATGTGCCCACTCAAAAATTATCTTTGATCCATCGAAAGTTCTGCTTTATCACAGTCTGAGTCCTGCATGAGTAGGACGCACAAGCTGCAAGTGCTTTGGGTAGTTTTGGTACGATACACAGTGGCGGGTCCATGGAACCCCCCTTTCTGAAGCCAATTAAGCATGTTCTTTACGCAACTTTATAGTTGCTCAAAAGTGCCCTCGAAATGCAAGAAATGCTGTTTTAGAGACCCAAAATTCAAAAATTTCCCCTAGAAATATGTCGTCACTTAGGACTGAGCTTGGAACCCCTTTTCAAAATCCTGGATCCGCCACTGACACTATTAATACAATCTGTTGTATCCGTGCATGTGGCGTGTGTGCCATTCGGACATAATGCGACACTGGGCTCGGTTGCATAAAACCTCCACTTTAGTGTCCTCTTAAGTGGGACTCTTGGGATTCAGCGAAGTGTCCATTTATCGATGTTGCAATAAAGAAACTTATAGTTTTCGAAAGTGTACGAGTTGAGGGGATCGTTTAGGGGTTCATGTTGCCGAAAGCGTTTACTAGCTGACATAAGTGAAAATAGTTTCACATGAATCTACGAGACATACCGAGGTCCCGTAGTTTACGTGAGAATTTTCACTTGTGCCTTACCTGTAAAAACTTTATGCAACGTGAAACCGTATATGATCCCACAAATCGTACACTTTCGAAAACGATAAGTTTCTTTGTGCAACATCCATAAATGACACTTAGTTGAATCGCAAAAGTCCTACTTAAGTGGACAAGTGGAGGTTTTATGCAACCGGGCCCTGGTTCACATAATACGATTTTTGTCCGTTTCGGAAATCGGACCGTTGGTGAAACGGCCGACGATACGACTTTATCTATCTGGATGTACTGATCGTTCGGTGTTGTCCCACATGCGGTTATCACTAACGATCGCATGTGTATAAAGTGTCTGATTACATTCATCCAGATTGGCTCAATACGTAAAAAAGTAGAGCGGAATATAACAATAAACTTAAAACGTCTCGCGTCACTACTCGGAGTTTCACGTGTTCATGCGATGATCAACGGCAACTGAGGAATATTCAATTTAACTGTTCTTTTATACAAGGTGTGATGTCATAGATGAGGAATTTGGTAATGATGCGTCCTTTTTCTTGTGTAGAATGTGTTTTTATGGCGGCATTTCAAGACATTTTCTCCCCTTTTCTTCAAAAGAAATTCTTTGTCGGCTTTTATAAGGTGTAGTTTTTCTTCTCAGCAAAGATTGAGTTATGCAGGCCTTATCCAAAATGGCAGACAATATTGGGGTTAGGTCATAGAGATCATAAATAAAACTTGAGGGGGCATCCAATCTTCATTTCAGTAAATCCCAATCGGCGGCAAAATAGCACGAGGTCAAAGGTCGCTCGCTGTTTTTCATGTCTTTTGACAGCGTAGAAAACGAAAACCATGTTGTTTTTTCGAGGTTTTTTGCAAGTTGTGTTGAAATTGCTCATGTGCTAATCCACCTTTTTTTCGGAAATCAAAGCAGCCATGGTAAATTCATGCTCGTTTGATGCACGGCTCACGTCAGCCGACTGCTGCTATCTTTTTTTATGCCCCAGAAATCGCCAAAGAGCTAATAAGCCTTTTGAATGGTTTGTTTCCAATTTTTATTGTATAAAACAAATTGATTCCATTTTGCCGTTGTCTGTTCAGTTGTAGACGTCAAACGTAATGTTAGAAACATTAAAATTCTCCTCCTACTCGTGGTCTGGGACTCTGGGAACTGGTAATTGTACATCCGGGTGGGCTATTTTGCCTCCAACTGAGCCAATGGCGGGGGCCAATTGGCTACCCGATTTTCCTCAAAGTGCCCCTCTAGTTTTATTTATGATCTCCATGGTTAGGGTTGGGTTAGAAAACTCGTTAGGCGGCGGTTAGGGTTAGGATCTTTGTTGTTTTGGGGTTAGAAGTGACAAAATTCTGACGATTATATAGCTCCCCTTTTAGCTAATACTGGCGGCCATTTTGAGTAAGGCCTGGTTACATAGGAAATTTCAAAAAATGAGCTCAAAATATTGTTCTGCGTGCTGCACAGGCAGTATTAAAATACAAATAAAAACTCAGTTTATATATACTCAGTTCATATATAAATTAGTGTATAATTGACAATGGATATCTATAGAGGCGATGCTTTTCTTAAAGTAAGGTATCCACCAATAATATCCATTGGAAGGTTACGAATGGTTAAAAATTCCTCGCTTGTGTTGTAAAGCATTCTTGTTTGAGGATCTTTGTATTTTGCCTGATAATAAATAAAAAAGTAAGTTTAATCATTGGATTGCGGTAATATCACTTGAACTATTTTTAAACACCCTACATTTGAGATAATGTGGAATACTGGGTTTAATACAATTACAGCCTCTTGACCCAAAACTTCAGAAAATAGAAATAACAAATAGAATATGTCAATTTGATTTGCTCATTTCAAACATTGGTAAAACAAACACGAGCATGAAGCAAGATTATAATCATATTAAGGATGGAGGATTTTGGTCACGACTCACGTGGAGTCACAGCATTTTTTGATATCCAAGCAACTAGAACAAACGAACATTAAAGATTTCTGAGAGCAGGAAAATGAAAAGAAGAGACCATATCTAGAGAATTTTGGAGGTCGAACAGGGAACTTTACGCCACTTATATTTGGAACCAATAGCGGAATGGCTCCGGCCTGTTTGGCAGAACAGAAAATGGAGAATCGTGCGCCATCGTTGTAGCTTGGTTGCGGACGTGTCTGTCTTTTAAGATGTTGTGATCCGTCCACTTCAGCGTGACAGGGTCGCGAGTGCCATTTAGGAAACGTGATATGGATACAGAAGGAATTTTTGAACTTTTATTCTTGAACTTTTTATTATTTTTTACAGTCAAAATGGATATTCTCTTAAGCAAGCTATTCTCTAAATCAAGGAGAATGCATCCTACTTATACACAGCAATATTTTAATTTTGCATTTACTCTAAAGAAATACAAACTTTTCAGGCAATCTACATAAGAATCTTGACAAAGAAAGAGAAAGTTGATCAAGTCATCTTGTCAATCACTATTGCAATGTTGCGTGGGGATATCGAAGTGTAGCACGCAAATATAATGGTGGGTGTTGGCCCTGGTGCGAGAAAAAAATTTGGACCCCCCTCCCACAAAATGACGACATATGTAGGCGTCTGTGGGGATTCTCCGCCGGGAAATTTTTTAATTTAGGGTTTCGCAAAATGGCATTTCCTGCATTTTGAGTAAAATCTAAAGACCTGTACAAAACATTTTTTGTAGTGTATCCACTATGTTTAAGAAAATATTACTAGGAGTTCTTATCAGAAGTGAAATGCTGCCTCGTGACTGACACAGGAGCAGTGGATACGAGGTTGCCTGTAGAAGCGTTCAGGATTAGGCATGCCAGCAGAATGATGCTAGAAATTTTCTATAGCATGGAGGATCAAATAAATAGAATGTGGAATATAAATCACGGATAAAGGCGATCATATAGCCATGTAATATTAAAATAACATACGGTAATCATATGGTGCGTTTATAATGTCAAAATAGCACTTTGTCGAGATGAAGTCACTAGTCAGTACCCATGTTTGTCCGCATTTACCCGTAATATTGCGGCCATAACAAAAGAAAATAGCTCATTTGCATAATTTGTGAGTCAAATTTGGTGTGTTTGTCCACATTTTGAGCTATTAATAGCAACCGCTTAAAGGGCTATTCAATATGACCATTTGAACGTCATACATCTAATTAGATCAACATTTACTTGAAACGAGCAAGCCTCGCGAAGTTATAAATTTTCCATTCAAGCGACACTTTGCCAAATCGAACTTCACGTTTGTAATATTTGCTGACTTATCCAGCGGTCGAGCGGTCATATTTCAAATCGAACTAACGAACGGGAATGCGGGAACCGTTGTCAAAAACATTGAGGTTATAGTGCCTTCTTGAATTAAGACGCTGTCGTTTGTTGCCGTGTTCCACTCGATATCAATCTAAACCACATATGAAGACGATCATATATCATACGGAAATCATGCGGGATGTCACCATTCTAAATATATTGTTTACTAGAAGTCGAAGTTAGGAATGTTTAAATGTCATAGGTAAATAAAACAATGCATTATTCATTCCGCTCGGGCGGGAATGGTAACTGCTAACAAACATCCACTTTTTCACAAAGATCGAGATTAACAGCTACTATACATAGCTCTGTCAATTGACTAGGCACGAGTTAAACACAGGGACGCAATTAACAATAGCACCATTAATAAAAAGAGGCAGTTTGCCAGATGGGCCCCCTTGTGCAGTGCACCGTTTGCACACCAGTAGTGCCACCACTTTAGTGTATATACTATATACTATACACTAAACACCATACTATATACTATAATCCACTATACTGTACACTATATATAGTGTACAGAGCCTGAAATAACGGCCGGCGGTCCGCGGTTTTCCGACCAAATGCTGAATTGATCGGAAGTTTTGTCCGGACAAGTTTGAAAAAAAATCAAATAATTTTTTTCTCCAAAAGATTGGGTCTGAGCTCAGCGCAGTGAGTGACATCTATATTAGTCTTGTATAGAGTAGTAAACTGGCTCAGCATCTCGCAAAGAATACGGGCTCAATAAACAAGATGGCGGCGTGTGGTTGTTGAACTTGCGGCTAAATCGAGGAATGGCACATCACTCGACGCCATCTTGAATTCAGCGCAAAGGCCTGGAAACCAAGTGTATTTCCCACAAAGCAACTGGTTTATTTAAAATGACAGCAATCATAACATAATAATAATAGTAATAATCACAATAGTAATTTGATAGTAATAACACAAATAATATTTAACTGATTAATCCCCCATATGACAAGTGCACAAGTACATGAGTTATCTTGTGATGACAGCACAATTAAACAGTAAATACTGTAGCTCTATCTTGAACTACAGTATTGGTACAGTAATTTAGGCTGACGTTTCATATATAGATATCCCGAATTTAAAACATAGTCCTAACCCCAACCTAACCTTAATCCTAACCCTGAACCTAATACTGATCCTAACTCTTTAATTTACTTCTCATAACATCAACAACTTTAGCAGAGGTGATGCTTTTGAATGTTGCACTCCGCCATTGACTACAAAGCAGTGGAATAGAATATCTATGCAATTCATGTCCAACCTGCCTAACGATGTCTCAATATATCGCTATGTCTCAATATATCGCTATCAATATGTCATTTTAAATAAACCATAGTTGCTTTGTGGTCTCAAATGGACCCAGTACCCTGCTCGATCAGGAAAGGGCTAGTAATTATTATTACTATTATTATCATTTTAATATTATAAATACATTACTATTATTATTATTTTTATTTAATATTATTATCATCATTTGGGTCATAGCCAGAAAGCTATCATTTTTAATTTTCCCGGGAAATACACTTGGTTTCCAGGCCTTTGCGCTGAATTCAAGATGGCGTCGAGTGATGTGCCATTCCTCGATTTAGCCGCAAGTGGTTGTTGAACTGAAAGGTGAGCACCACACTGATCTTTGTCTACGAGATGACATGCTGGAAAGTGCTTCTTGCCTTATTTTAGAACAGAATTTTGTATATTAAAAGATGTTAAAATAATTTATGATAGTAAATACATATATTTGTAATATTGCAAGTTTGCAACAATTCCTCAAAGTCAAAATATGTCATTTATAACTGCTTCGTTTTTCAAAAGTAAGTGTTAAATATGATAAAAAAAATAAGATATTCTTGCAATTTCATCTTTAAACTTTGTGTAAACTCTATAGCATAGAGTGATTTACTGCTTTACGGGATTTACTCAACGGAGGGGTCAAACTAAAATCAAAAAAATTTCCGATCAAATTTGAAAATTTCCGATCAAATGTCATTTTGTTCGGAAATTTTGTCCGGACAAATTTTGAAATTATTTCAGGCTCTGGTGTACAGTATAGTGGAATAGTATACAGTATAGTGGAATAGTATACAGTATAGTGGGATAGTATACAGTATAATGGAATAGTATACAGTATAATGGAATAGCTATACAGTATAACGCTTTGGGATCAGTGGTGTTGTCTTGAATTGGTTCAAATCATATTTGGACAATCGAAGCCAATTTGTTGCCATCAATGGATCACACTCTTCCAAACGGGACCTGGCTGTGGGTGTGCCTCAAGGATCAGTGTTAGGTCCTATTCTATACCTGTTGTATACGTCACCACTTGCTGATATTATCAAGAGTTACAATCTCAAGTACCACCTTTATGCTGATGACACACAACTCTACTTGTCATTTAAAACCAACGACACTTCTGCAGCAAAAGATCGTGCTGAGAGCTGTGTAGCTGATATTTGTAGATGGATGGAGCTGAATGAGCTAAAGCTTAATCAGGATAAAACTAGTATCTTGTTAATCCACTCGAAGTATCGGGTAGTACCCTCATTGGAATGTGTTCAAATTGGTTGTGAGAGGGTATCTGTTTCATCTACTGCTCATAGTCTTGGAGTTGTTTTTGATGAACATATGACATTCGATAACCACATTAAAGTGATATGCAAATCCTCATTTCACCATCTGAAAAATTTGTCAAGAATTAGGAAATATCTTAATAATGAGTCTACTACTGTTGCAGTGCATGCTTTTGTCACCTCCAAACTGGACTATTGTAATTCTCTCTTGATTGGTGTGCCTAAGTATCGATTGAAGAAGATTCAATATGTTCAGAATACCGCAGCTCGGATTGTGACTCGTACTGGCAGATCTGATCATATTACCCCTGTGTTGGTTGAACTTCACTGGCTTCCAATCCACTATCGTATCATATTTAAGATATTACTACTTGTTTACAAAGCACTGAATGGGTATAGTCCTAAGTATCTAGTAGACTTATTACATTATCAGAAGTCTTCCAGAACTCTACGGTCCGAATCTAAAGAGCTTTTGACACAACCTAGAACGCACACCAAGAGTTTTGGTGACAGAGCTTTTGCTGCATGTGCCCCGAGACTTTGGAACAAGCTGCCTTTTAGTATTCGTAAATCTAGTACACTTTTACTTTTTAAGAAATCCCTAAAGACTTATTTATTTACCAAATTTGCTGATGATGGGTCTCTATATTATGTAGGCATTTAATTAATTTTGTATTTTATTTATAGTAGCATTGTTGTGAAGCGCCATGAACAATTAGTGGATATGATGCGCTATATAAATATAATTATTATTATTATTATTATAATGGAATAGTATACAGTATAGTGGAATAGTATACAGTATAATGGAATAGTATACAGTATAATGGAATGGTATACAGTATAATGGAATAGTATACAGTATAATGGAATAGTATACAGTATAATGGAATAGTATACAGTATAATGGAATAGTTTAAGTTTGAACGATTTAATAAAGGATTTTATTCACTGTGGCACCATATCCCCATGATTATTATGCTTGACATTTTAAAAATATTTCAACTTTTACCTAAAGAAATCGAATAAATATCAATTCACTGTGTCTGAAGGCAAACCTCAAACCAAACCATGGACCAAGACCAAGGAAAAGCAAAGTTTGTGAAGCAGTTGAAAAAATTAAAAATATATATACTCTGGTAAAATACTCTTGTCTAATGTGTGAAAAAGATTAGTACACTGTACTTCTTTAGACTTTGTTTCACCAAACTCACCAAATCTCAGCAGTATATACCTTCAGCTCTTTTAAAATAAATTAACATTGCTTGAGTTGTGCTTATACTTACCGGTAAACCTGTAATATCAGAATATTTCTTTGCTGGCTTAAAAGACGGAGGTGCTTCAATTGAGTTGTCTAGATAACAAAATTGGAGATGATGAAAGCATTGAAAGTATATATATATATATATATATATATATATATATATATATATATATATATATATATATATATATATATATATATATATATATATATATATATATATATATATATATATATATATATATATATATATATATATATATATATATATATATATATATATATATATAGTGAAAGGATTTATGGTGAAGGAAAATTTCGAGTGTTGGAATACATACATTTTAAGACCAAACCGGGACCTAAGTTGCGAAAAATGCAACTTCAAGGCCTTCCAGCTGGAATTGAACCCGCGACCCTGATATATATATATATATGTTTCAATAAATGCCATCGCAGTTCATTATGACGATTTCTGATGAAATTTGGTAAATGGGAACACTGACAGACCAGACAAATATATACATCTAAAAACTATTATAGGGCTGAAGAGAGAAACTTTACATTAGTAATAGACTCCTGTAACACATGCTGAAGGCAGACTGTTAAATATGGAGGTGGCAATAATGTGAGCAATGCAAAAATCATGGGACACCAAAGGCAATGTTACATCATTTCCTGACAATCAACATTATCTAAACAATCACTCATTATGAACTTCCTTTATTGTACAATATAATATAATAAAAGATCAACAAACATAATAATTGTCCTATGCTGTGTTGGTGTTTCAGAGCAGTCTTTACAACAACCTATCATTTCTCTTTTGTATTGCTGGCAGGCAAATTGTTAAATAAATAATTCATCCATGTAGAATAACTATTACATATTATATTTGTGATCAACCATCTTACATGTTGGATCATCTTGCTTCCAAGGTAATGTTCGTTCAAGAGCAATAACCTGTTTTAGGTTTTTCCATAGGCGCTTTTTGGTTGAATTAACACCAGAATGCTTTAAAACAAGAACATACATGATAATAAATACTACATGTACAGTATTAATATACAGTATACCTACGTATTATATGTGTCTATAGGAAATGGTAAAATGGTAATTTTAAAGGTAGAGGCATTGAGGCAGTGTGTGGTTGTCCAACAAAATTTTCCCAAATATTGTATTTTATTAAAATTACCAGAATAAGTTTCACAAACGTCTGTGTTCATGTCACACTTCACATTATGTTTGTGTTAGATGTTACAATACGACATAACACAAACATCCTGCTATAATATCATACAAATATTGCCCAAATTTAATACCAATTAACATTCTTATTTTTCGCCAAATATTTTTTTTTCTTGTAGGGGGTGTGACACCTGTGATAGTACTGAGACCAGTGGTTCATGAACATAATGAAAGGTTACCAAAATAACACAACAAATACTATTATTATTATTTTCCAACAGTCCTCCTCCTAGTGGATTCACAATCCTTTTTGTGCTGCTCACAATTACGTCATTTCTATTACACACCTCACAACTCCAGTAGGGATGCATGATGCTGCAGCCAAGCACTCTACTTACGTCAGCTTTATCTCTTACTTTATATACTACAATACATTTTTGACATGCAATACACATATGCCCAGACCTGGAAATAATTCCAACCTTTCTTGGATCCTATGCTAAGGACCAAATAATTTCTAAAAAGGACTAAAAGTCTAAAACAATCATTAATAAAGCTGTGCCTAGCACTGTAGCAAATCCATTGAATTGAATAATATTTTATCTTTAGAGTTTAGACAATGTATGTAGCTACACAGACTGTAACACTCACAGACTAACCTACATGGCTGCAGGCTACAGTGGTACTGCAGTACAGCCACAGGCCCACTGCAGCACAATTCCCTTACAAAGTCTATAGGCGCCTATAGGCAATGTTCCAATTTCCTATAGAAGCCTATAGGCACCTATAGGCATCTATAGGCTAACAGGTTTCATTATAGGTTGCCTATAGAAAATGTTCCAATTTCCTATAGAAGCCTATAGGTTCTCTATAGGATCTTATAGGTTGCCTACAGACATGCCTATAGGCAAGCCTATAGACTTTTTTTGTTAGGGAACTATTTCCAGGTTTGCATATTGCTATTACTAATTGTATATATAATGTACAGTAACCACATTTCACAATATTTACAAAATTGCCATGACTAAATATTTCACACACTGTACCTCAAAGTTTACATCCTTGAAAACAAATTGACCATACTGGTTATAAATGCTGTTCTCCAAAGTTGTAAAAGAGCTAGGGCTGTTTGAAGGATATTCAAAGTCTTCAGCTATTGCCTGCAATTATACATGAGTCAAATACCACTGTATATTAATAAAGTAAATGGTTTGAACCCAGGAGTTGTTGTAGTTTTGACTATTGTAGGTGACTGATGTTTTGGCAGCCTCAGTGGTGGTCATCTTCAGAGTCAAGTAAAGCGTGTTTGTCAGGTTTGCCTTGTATACAGCCAGATTAAGGATACTGTATGTTGGGCCTGGAGCTGGTGGAGACATTAGGGCCTATACAGATTGTTTTCGATCGTTATAATATCAGTGCTGTGAGTAACTTCGTTACAAGTAACTAGTTACTTGTAATCGTTACTTTTTTAAGTAACTGTAACTGTAACTAGTTACTTTTTTAGTAAAGTAACTGTAACTGTAACTAGTTACAATAATTGGAGATAAAAAGTAACTGTAACGAGTTACAAATGCCGTTGAGAGCGCCGTTACTTTTTCAATTTTCTCAAACATTCCGATCATTTTAACTCCGAAATTCGTCACCCAATCTCGTGCCCAGCCCCTGGCGTTGTTGCAATGCATTCTGGATCAACTAATCAATATTCAATAGCCAGTCCATGTGCGTTTGTTAATCAGTCGAGTCTATAGAACTTACAACTACAAGTCTACAAGATATTGAACCGAAAATCAGATGTCTTCAGAACCACATCCATGGCCGTATTTGGAAAAGATGTTCCAATTTATATCGGCGACCAAACAAGTAGTAAAGCTAAACTGTTTACTTTGTTCACCGAAAGTTGAAGTTTCGAGCAAAGGCCTTTGCGAGAGACTCGACAACATTTGGGTATTTTATACTGCTGCGTACGCTGACACTCCAGTTCATTCTATGACGAAATAAAAGTAACTTTGTACTAAAAGTAACTAGTTACAAATTTTGAAAAGTAACTTTGTAACTGTAACTAGTTACTTTTTAATTATTGTAACTTGTAACTGTAACTAGTTACATTTCTGGAAGAGTAACTGTAACTGTAACTAGTTACAAAAAAAAAGTAACTTCTACAGCACTGTATAATATACACATAAGCCATAAAGCTGTCTTTTTTTCATGTTTCACAGATCAGTGTTGACAAACATCTCTCAACAATTGCAATCGATACAAGACTTTTATAAAAGTATGCTTTCTTGCTAAGACCTTATTTTTTAAGTCTAGTGACAAAAGGGCCTATTTTTCTCCAGGGCCTGGGGCTGCCATCCTATCCAGGCATCCCTATCTGGCTCACCTGGGCTCTGCCTATATATATGCCTGGTTCATTACAGTACATCATTGTTTATTTGTTTGTTTGTGTTATTATTGTGAGTGGGTGTTGCATCATTCGTAAAGCATGGTTTTATTGTTCCACACAATTTAAGTTCCCCCAAAGAGTGTTTCTATATAATATTGGGAAAATGTTTTTCTATTTCTTTTATAAAATAACCCAAAGGAAACAAGTAAAATGTGGTAATAGCTTGCTTCATAAATACATAAATTCTCCTTAGGTCAACAGAATTGAGGTTTCAGTTTACAGTCCAAGGATTTTCAAAATGTGATGTGGCTTTTGTTCATTATTTGAATCATATTCATCATCTGGTTCGATTGATTATCTGGTCCTAATATCCTATCATCCTTGTCAGTGATGCCCATTTGTATCTCAAATACATAACTGCTAGCGACACATCAATACTTGGGCAATACGCATACTGCTATCATAATTTCAGGAATTTGCGAATGATGTTGAATAAATGGCAACAGATCTTTGCAGTCAACCATCTCAAAGGCTTCCCTATTAAAAGTGTCTACACTGTACACATTGTGCAAATGATGTAAATAGTATAGGGGTATTTTGAAAGTCCTGATGTGAAAAATCTACCAATAATGAAAATTATTTTGAATAATGAAAAATTCATGTGGTAGTTTCAAGCCCATGCGGGTGGTGGATGGTAAACTGAAACCTCTATTCCAATGGCCTTACTGTTCATGATGGTGTATGATGACGGCATAATGATGATATTATAGCATCATGACGGCGTATGATGGTGATAATGGTGTGATGATGGCGATATAATGGCGTGATGATGGCGTATACTGGTGTATCACGTAATTTTCCATGTTTTCCATACAGTTTTAGTAGAAACTGACCATGGTCTATTACAAATGCTGCATTCTGATTGGCTACTCACAAGGGTCTACGTTAACTTTTGAGACCACTAGCAAACATGTGCCAGTAGGTTTCATTCTCACTAGCAAAAATTCCAAAGTCACCAGCAAAATTTAAAATCCCCTATGTAACCATAGAAACCATAGTAAATATAGTAATTGTTCATTTGTGTTTAATTTCATTAACTTTTTTTCAGTGACTAATCTTATAGTTGACCCTACTATCATGGGGCTCACTCATGTTTTCTTTGGAGGTTCGTCTGTTGAATCGGCTAATGAATTTTCCTTTTTCTCCCAAAAAAAACTAGAAATTTTATTCATGATTTATTTATTACTAAAGCCGTGACTAAACCTCGAGGAAGATATCACTTGCGCATCTACTCCACGCATGTTTCTTAATGAAACCGCTGACTGTGATGAACCCAGGCTCTTTCTTTCAAATCGTTCAAAATACGCGATTGAGGTCATACTCGCAAAACTCTGCTGGTGAAATGTTTTCTTACTCGCTAAAACTCTCCAAAACCAAAATTTCACTCGCATTTTGCGACTTTGTGAGCGGCAATGTCAAGCCTTGGCTACTCAACCTTTGTCTATTTGAGATGGACCATGATGGCAAAATGCGCTCAAAACAATGGCAGAAAACTCTCGTTTTGGGGAGGTTTTCAGATGAGTTTTTGGATACTTTTTTGGAGAATGCATGATTTGTAATAGTCCACTAATTTGTTTCTACTAAATCAATTAGACAACTCGTCCTCGTTGTCTATGAGTGAATAGTCAACTCAGGCTTCGCCTTCGTTGACTATTGCTCATAGATAACTTGGACTCATAGATAACTCATTAAAGTCTTGAATAAAATGGGTCCTGAGTCACTCGCAAACCTTTTTACATATAAAAGTGAGATGACAAATCACAAACTTCAGGGCATTTCCAGTGGTCTTTGTTTACCACAACCTCGAACAAATAACATGAAAAATAGTTTCATGTACAATGGTGCACACCTATGGAACTCTATTCCAAACGAAATTAGGGAGTGCAAATCCCTATCATGTTTTCGAAATAAAATTGCTACTCACGTTTTTTGATTTTTTGATTATAACAAGATCCTAAAAGAAACCTTTAATAAAAACCTGTAAATATATATTTTAGTCTCTAGATTATGTTACTTAGACGATATTATATTTTGTAAATAGCTTAAAATATTATATTCTTGTACTTCCTTTTTACACGCCCCCTGTGGAAATCAGCTTCGGTTGACAGGGTTAGCGTGGGTAAATAAAGTTTTTCTATCTAATCACCATAATGATAATAACACAAATGACAAATCGAAAACTCTAAAAGGTTGGTCCTTTTCTAGTTTTTGATACGTATTTCAACACTGTTTACGTGCAGGCACAACATTTTTAAACACACACAGCCAGGCATACTGTAGACTAGCCTGACAAAGCCTGTAGCCGTAGGGTCAAGAATCAAGATGAAAGATTCACAATTTTCTATTTATATTAAGGAGTTTTTAGTTCTATGGTTTTTCTCTCAAAATTGGGAATAATTTTTTCATACCGGTATAACTTTTTTTTTCTTCGAAGATGTCCCAGAAAAGTTGAAAGGACTTGAAGAACGTTTTTGACTTCTTTTTGATCTACTTGCCGCCATATTGAATATTGTGAGAAGACTGGGTCACACTTAGCAACAGAGGCAAAATATGGCGGAAAGAAGAAAGGTGTTGCCGTTGGTGTTTGACGAATATTTGCTATTAACGTGATTGTTTTAGATCTCTAGTAACGTTAATGAGTGGTAGAGATCTTCGAACATTTGTCAATTTTCATCGGGACTCAATTGGTGCCTCAGGTAATATGTGAATTCCCGAATTAATGTGCTAATATTTATAAAAGTTGCAAAGGCATTCCTATACCGGACACAGAATTTTAGCACTGTATAGAGAGCTGCCTCGTTCTTTAAAAATCCCGTTTATTTTCCCCTCGCAAGCGACGGTGATAATCTCGCCGCTGCAGGTATCCATTTCTCACCGAAAGTTTCTAGACTATAGTATATATATATATATTTATAATATAGCCATCCACTGTATATGAGCTGTTCTGCAATCTGATTGGTTCAGCTACTCACCGTATATCAGCTCATAAACGGTGAGTAAATGAAAGCAATAAAAATACAAAATGGCTGACCGTTTTGCTCAGCTTGATGAACAAGAAATAAAAACCCTTCTTGAGAATGCAATACCACTGATAATACCAAAAAAACAACAATATATGGAATGAAAATATTTAATGATAAGTAAAGCAAACTAAAAATTAGCCTTTTTCAAGGGGTGGTTTTGAAATTAAATTTGACATGAAACGACTGAAAACGAGTGTAAAGTTTTAAAAGAGAAGAGAGAAAGATAGAAATTAAATTAATTACATTAAATTTTGAATTTGTTTACCTCTTCCAATTTTTCTGGCGGTTTGTACATCACAGGGATGACAAAAGCAGAGATAAACACTTGCTTTAAGGTGTTTCATACATCTGCTAGGCAAGTTGACGGCTCGTATTTACAATAAAAAAGTTGACAAATTCTTGAGAAATCCTCCCAACAACAAGCCATTTTCCATCATTGACGACCCTACTTTTACCGAAGCAAATTCAGTGTTAGATGCGTTCGTGAAAAACCTTAGGAAAACTGGGAAAATCGCCGGTTTGGTCCACAAAAAGCCAATAATCCAGAGGCAAATTAAGTTGTTGTTTGACAGTGGCGAATTATGTCCAGTCGACAGCACTGATCCATCACAATTGCTTCGTGACGACGAGGAAGAGAAAACCAGAGGAAACTTAAGCCAAATATGATGGTTTTAAGATCAACAGAGCAGACGGCAAGTTATATTTCGAGTTGAAATCGCAGGTTCAATCCCGTCAACAAAAAACCACTAAGGCGGTTTAGCCGACGTCGAAGACGAGTCCGACTGGAAAATCTTTGCCCAGCCAGGTTAAGTTTCACAAAGCTTGTACTTTTTGTCATAAATACTAATGTACATAAATATAATTTGCACTACGCATGACGGAAGTAGCAGGACGGAAGCGCCATGGCGGAAATGTCATTTGTTTATGTCATTAGTATTTAACTATTGTGGAATTGTTAATAAATTTTTGGCTTATTATATAGTGGATGTCTATATTATAAAACAATTATACCATTCTCTCTCGTCGTATATGGCTGATAGCCGACTGCGCCTCGTTGGCTATCAGCTCATATACGACTCGAGCTCATGGTATAATTGTTAAATATACTTTATACTTTATTATATGTAAAATGGTAGGTCAGCTCCTTATATTAAGGAAGTAAAAAGTCGTCTTGGGTGATCCGTTTGAATTGGACAATATTTGGGCAAGACAACGCGAAGCAGCACATTCTCAGAATATATATGTATGTTATGTATTTAGACTAGCTAATTCCAAATCTGTTTTCAGAATTTGAAACGGTTAAATATTGATCGAGATAACGTTTAAAATAATATACGACGAACTGTGTCTGATTGCCGACTAATTTCTAAGTACATAAACTGTTTTTACGAAGGGTATGCACGTTCTCGTAATATAATAGACATGTTACACGTATGTTATGTATTTAGACTCGGTAATTCAAAAACTGCATTCAAAATTGAAATCGAGCAAATATTGGTCAAGATAACATTCAAAATCTACGTTGTTTTGTTGCAGGATTTGTTAACGACAGACGCGGTCTGGGACCATGGGTTGGGAAAAGAAACTCAAGGGGTGGGGTGAGGGGGGTACTGATAGAATTTGGATTTGGATTTCTAGTATCTAGGATGGGTTTATTTTATCTAGGATGGGTTTATTTCATGAATTGGACAATTTGGGGACAAAAATAAATGGGATTTGTTAAAGAATGAGGCAGTTATTAAATACAGCGGTCCTACTAATCACTGCCCGAGAGTAAAAAATGACCACCCGAGACCTACTGTATTAACTCGTTCCTTTATTTATAATTAATTATTTTTTATAAATAATGTTGTTAACCATATGTTTATAAAGGGAAACAAGATGGCAAGGCATTATAATTTTTATTTTGTCAGTGGTTATGGTCATGGTCATGTTGAATTTCCAATTTATTAGTTAAATAGATGTTCAAGTTCTTTTTTTGTTGATTGTAACATCGTTCAGCTGATGTTTCGAAGTGTTGAAATAAACCTTGGTTTTCGCATCTAGTTATACTCTGAAAAAGTCACTATTTCAGCACTGGTTTTTCTCGGAAGCACTCGGTTTCAAAAATAGAAAAACAAATCATTAATCATTGCCAACTGCGATTAACATTTCAATGGTGCGGGGGACATTTCAGACTCGATCTTCACTCAATTGGGCTATACTGATTGACGCCTTACTCTAACAAAACCAAGCGATGTAACCTATGCTTGCATGAAAAGTACATAATTATTCATTTCCCTAAACTCAGCTCACTGAACTCTAGAAATTAACTGTTATCAACTTGTAGACACAGAAAAAATTCCTGCTTTGTAACCAATAACTAGCCTACGCCGCATAGATAACACTGTAATCCTAAACCGTATATGACCATTATGACGTCAAACATTTATATATTACAGCTCAAGTTTCCTAGGCATTAGCATCAGATGTGATAGATAAAACAAATTTGTAGTGAATAAAAGTTTAATGAAGTAACTCAAGTTTGTCTTGTGTGTATTATTAGCTCTACCTTGGTATTGAGCACTCTATTCATATATGATTCCAAACTCGATACTTGTCTATATATATATATATATATATATATATATATATATATATATATATATATATATATATATATATATATATATATATATATATATATATAATATATATTATTAGATGTGTGCCTCCACACACACAAATTCAAAATGTTGTGCTAAAGGAGCATAAAAACCAACTCTAGTGCCTCTAAGGTATAATAATGCAGAACGAGGAATACTAAAGGCTAAACGTGTCCGTATCCAGTTCATTGTAATATTTCTCAGATGTCTTATTTGAAAATTCTAAGGCGAGTTCACATTTTCGTATCCCATAGCTCTATTGGTGCCAAATATCAGAGGGGTGAAGGTTCCATTTTCCACTTGAATAATGCGATCATTGTAGGCACGTTTTTTTCTCTAGCTCAGCTTTCTTGAGGATCTGATCTGTTGAAAAGTTTCTGTTGGATTGGGCATTAACATGCATAACATGCAAAAAATGCAGTTTGACCCTTCCTCCAGAAACCTCTAGCCTTCGCATCTGCTCTCGCGTCATCCTTGGTATTTGCTGTTCTATGTTGATAGTGTTCGCCTGTCAAAGATTGAAGCAGCGCAGACTTCGGACAGCATGGCCGCTTCGAGGTCGCGTATTTCATTGTTGCGAATTGAAATGATCCACATGGACAAGTTGAAGGTGGATCTTTAATAGACCGGGAATAGCGAATGTTGAGAGCATCTCTAAATTCACCTTTATTTAATGCAAAACCCTGACTCTGAATTGGTAAGGCATTTAACAATTAATAATAATGGTGTTATCAAAGTTTTGAGGCATGGCGATGTTTAATGTAATAAAATCAAAAGGTGTATAACTGGTGTATAAATGGTGTATAACCGCAAACTTTTGATTTTAATAATGGTGTTATTATTATTACTGTTGTTGTTGTTATATATAGTTATTGTTATCATGGTTTTCTACAGGTTCTTGGGGGATGGGGTACTGAACATGCCTTCACTCTTCAGTGAGAAAATAGAAGAAAGAGCTTGTCATATAGTTCTAGTAGCGGTTTGCTCTCTTGTAATAGGGTAATTTTTCTGATATTTTCATAAATGAAAAAAATGTAGGTTGAGAACAAACTAAGTTCTTTATAACTTGGCATGCTGATGTGATGTGATGTATGGATTTGTTTTGTTGTTTCTGATGAAGTTTCAGTAGTTTTTAATACGAAAAGAAGCCAATATAGCAGCGCTGCAAATAATATTTTGTAATCCGTCGGTCATGATGATCAGAAGAAATCTAATTCTGGCGGTCATTCGTTTTGTTGTTCAGTTTGTTTCTTCGATGTCTATTCATTGGAACGTTTGATAATTCTTCATTCATGTTTCCTTTTGAGTCACTATAACATTATAAAGAGACCGTGGTGCTAGCCGCTGATTTCATTACACTTGATGAGCGGTCCGTATCAGGGCGCTTATATATAAGCGCCCAGGGGCCGGTTGTTCAACCACCGATTAGCGCTAATCCTGAGTTAAAATTTAATCAGCTGTTTATTTTGTTATGTTCGATTTGATAACTGGAGTTCAAACTTCTTGGGGTAAGACATTTCAAAGTTTGTATACGATATCTAAACTGAAAACTTTGAACATCTTTGCCTGCATCTTCGTAATTTCGTTTACAAAATTTTCACTAATCCTGGATTAAGCTAATCGCCTTTTGAACAACCGGGCCCTGGTCCGTATTGTATAATTTCACAGATTAAACAAAAAACTGAGTGTAAAAAATATTTGACCGGTCACGATGATCATTAAAAACAAAAATCCCACGGTCAAAGGTCAAATATCGGCGGTCATTGACCGTTGACCGGCCGCTATTTGCAGCGCTAAATACAGTACCTGGATACCGGTTTAATCACACAACAAAATATGGAATACATTTATGGATGCAGCACAACCTCCAACAGTGACATACATTATTGTAAGAAGGCATTTGTGAAAGGAAGAACAACCTCCAGCAGCAACTTACTCTAAGCAGGCATGTGTGGAAGGAAGATACTCCAGCAGCAACTTAAGAAGGCATAATTTAATCACTTCCTATGAACCTTGGCATATCGCAATAGCTACTGCCAAGTTTAAAAATACATAGTAGTTTGTTAGCCTATACTAACACTCAACTTATCATAACAACTTTTTGACCCTATGTCTCCAGATATGGTTGGCCATTATTACATTTGAAATCGAGCACCATCTAAGCAATAGTTTTATCGCATCTTTCTTAATATTCAATCTCCTCAAGTCCATATACACACTTTGTCGGATACAACCTAATGCACGGAAAGAAAGTACCACTAGACTCACTGTCCAATTCCGAGAACTTAAATAGTAACATAGCCGCTTGTAATGACGCAGTTTAGAATTATACGCCAGTTCAAAGTACATATCAAAACACACAGTTACTTCAACAATTATAATCTCCCGCGCGATTACATTCACAATGACGATGTCTGGTTTTCGGGCTGGGATTTCTTTCAGATCATCACGAAGCTCAGGCAGGATTGACTCAAACAGCTTGTTAGTAAATAATCGGAGTCTCCGGTTGCTGACAGAAATTTCATCAAGCACTTTATTTACAATGCGATCATGGCGCCTGATATCTTTCATTCCAAGAAAAGGTCCTTGCAGACTTAACTTTTTTCGCGTCCGCAATATCGCGTTTAACTGATAGGTTGAACAGAAACTTTTGCAATGAACATGATTCGTCGACAGCCTCACCATTCACCATCACTTTCGCTTTTCCATTCTGGTATTCAATACTCACACCTAGTTTTCTTGCATATCTTAACATGTCAGGCCAATCTGACTGGCATCCAAACGTGTTGGTGGTGTTCAGATATCCATCCCTCTTTAAACCGTAACCAAGAAAATTCACCGCATCATCAGATAGTTCAACACCTCTCTTTCTCATATCCAGTTTGACTGACTCTAGCAATATTTCGAAACTGTTCAACTTCATGATTGAGCATTTTAACAAGAAATGCCAACCTTGTTGTTCTGTAGACGTTTGAGACGCGCTTGATACCAATCCAACCATGTTCTCGCGGAAGATAGATGATGAGCTGTGTTGTTGATTTGTACAATCCATACAGGTTTCGTACCGTATCCGTAACCCGACAATCCAATTCTAAGATCTGTTTTTCTGATAACCGAGTGTTATAAAAATGATGAAGGATTTTTGGAAGTGCCATGTTATTAAAGGCACTGACTTTCAATGACAGTGGTAAATCACAAGCAGCAATTTTCTCAAGCATACCATAGTACTCCTCAATAAATTGTAACACTTGCTGTTTATCTTCACCTGCCAATGATAATGATTTTCCAAGATATTTATAACCATAATCTCTGTCATATACAGAAAGCAGTTGATCTTGTACTGTAATTGCGGGTTTTTCATCACTCTTTCCCTTATAATAATAATAATAGTAATAATAATAATAATATACAATATACAGGTTAACTTGGTCAGCCAAGCACACGCTAGCTGCTATCACTCAAGGACCTGTAAAAATAAATATAAAAATTAAAAATTAAATTAACCCTATTTTAAAATGTAATTCTTTAAAATGTACTTCTTTAATTTCCATAAAAATTTCTACATTTTTGTTTAAAAGTCAAAAATGACGTTTCATTCCTCAATTCGTCTGGTAGTTCATTAAATACCAATGCTCCTTGAAACGAGAACATCTTGCGGCCAGATTCTGTTTTCACTTTTGGTAGCCTCAGTTTTGAATTATTGCCTCATGTTCCTTTCAGATGAGAGAATTTTTCAAAAATGCCATTACATTTTTTTGGCACAAGTCCATGTAGACATTTAAAAACTTCTTGTACACAGTGTAGTTTCCTGATGTTTCTTATTGGGCACCAGCTGTTTGGAATTGCATTTTTTCCATGTACGATTTTAAAAGCACGATCTTGAACTTGTTGAAATCGGAAGGCTGCGGTGTTTGATATGCCCAGAAATAGGTTGCTACAATAAACGGAGAGTTCCACCAGCAATGTACTGTAAGCAGGCATGTGTGGAAGGAAGAACAAACCTCCAGCAGCAACTTCTAGCAGGCATGTCTGGAAGGAAGGATAACCTCCAGCAGCAACTTAAAGTAGGCTTGTGTGGAATCCTTCAGCAGTAATATACTGTAAGCAGGCATTTGTGGAAAGAGAAACATTCTCCAGCAGCAACTTGAAAAGGCATGTTTGTAAGGAATAACAACCTCCAGCAGCAATGTACTGTGAGCAGGCATCTGTGCAAGGAAAACAATCTCCAGCAGAGGCATTTGTGGAAGAAAGAGAAACTTCAGCAGCAACGTGCTCTAAGAAGGAATGTGTGGAACGAAGAGAAACCTCCAGCAGCAACTTAAAGGGGCTATGTCACGATCTGCCTGGTTACTCAGCTAAGCGTCCTTTTTGATTTTTGATTCGGAATTCAAAATCAAAGCGAAGCGAAAGCTCAACGATTTATTCGATTAGTATTTGTTATTTTCATGTTGGTGGGTTATTTTTGGACGAGTTATAAGTAAAACGTAATGACAATTTAATTTCTAATCGTGGTTGGGAAACGAGAAGGAGCTGGAAGGCCACGATATTGCCGTATACTATCTTGAACAAAAATCAACAAGTACGCTTAGCTGAGTAACCAGGCAAATCGTGACATAGCCCCTTTAAGAAGGCATGTGAGGAAGGAAGAACAATCTACAGTAGGAACTTAAGAAGGCATGCAACCTCAACAGCAACTTAAGAAGGTGAGTGTGGAAGGAAGAACAACCTCCAGCAGTAATATAAGAATTAAGAAGACAAGTGTTGAAGAACGAACAACAGCAACTTAAGAAGGCATGTATGGAAGGAAGAACAATCTCCAGCAGCAACGTAAGAAGGCATGCAACCTCAACAGCAACTTAAGAAGTCGAGTATGGAAGGAAGAACAACCTCCAGCAGTAATTTAAGAAGACAAGTGTTGAAGGACGAACACCCTCCAGCAGCAACTTAAGAAGGCATGTGAGGAAGGAAGAACAACCTCCAGCAGCAACTTAAGAAGAAATGTATGGAAGGAAGAACAACCTCCAGCAGTAATTTAAGAAGACATGTGTGGAAGAAGGAACAACCTTCAACAGCAACTTAAGAAGACGTGTATGTAAGGAAGAACAACCTCCAGCAGTAATTTAAGAAGACATGTGTGGAAGAAGGAACAACCTTCAACAGCAACTTAAGAAGACGTGTATGTAAGGAAGAACAACCTCCAGCAGTAATTTAAGAAGACATGTGTGGAAGGAAGAACAACCTCCAGCAGTAATTTAAGAAGGCATGTATGGAAGAAAGGACAACCTCCAGCAGCAACTTAAAGTAGGCTGGTGTGGAATCCTCTAGCAGCAATATGCTGTAAACAGGCATTTGTGGAAAGAAGAGAAACTTCAGAAGTACGTGCTGTAAGAAGGCATGTGTGGAAGGAAGAACAACCTCCAGTAGCAACTAAGAAGTGATGTGTGGAAGGAAAAAGAACCTCCAGCAGCAACTTAAGAGGGCGTGTGCACATACCTTGTTAAGTAACTATTGGAGGTGGGGTTGTCAACCTCACTTCTACCAGTAACTTAAGAAGGCACGTCTAGAAGGAGAACAAGTGAACAACTTCCAATAGCAACTTAAGTAGGCATGTGTGGAAGGAGAACAACATCCAGCAGCAAGTTACTGTTAGCAGCTTCTAGAAGGAGAACAAAGGCACGTCTAGAAGGAGAACAAGTGAACAACCTCCAATAGTAACTTAAGAAGGCACGTCTATAGAAGGAGGACAAGTGAGCAACTTAACTAGTAGGCATGTGTGGAAGGAGAACAACCTCCAGCAGCAATCTACTGTAAGCAGCTTCTAGAAGGAGAACAAGTGAACAACCTCCAATTGCAACTTAAGCAGGCATGTGTGGAGGGAAGAATAACCTCCAGCAGCAACTTAAGCAGGCATTTGTGGAAGGAAGAACAGCCTCTAGCAGGAACATAAAAGGCATGTGTGGGGGGAAGAACAACCTCACCTCTAGCAGCTATTTAAGAAGGCATTTCTAGAAGGTGAACATGTGAACAACCTCCAGTAGCAATTGAAGTAGGCATGTGTGGAGGGAGAAGAACCTTCAGCAGCAAGTTACTGTGAGCACTAACAGGCATATGTGGAAGGAAGAGCGACCTCCAGAAGCAACTTAAGGGTCGTCACCTACCTATACTATCAAGTTTTATGATTGGTTGATTAAAACAATAAAACAATAGAATCAACCACAAAGAAACCAATGTCCTAACCCTAACCCCTTTTGTTCCATATAGCCAATCACAAAACATGTTCATTTTAGGTACGTATTTACTGCAACTTAATAAAGCATGTGTGGAAAGAAGGACAACCTCCAGCAGCAACTTAAGTATTAAGAAGGCAAGTGCACATACCTTCTTAAGTTGATGCTAGAGGTGAGGTTGTCAACCTTCACCTCTAGCACCAATTTAAAGGGACACTCCGGCCCAAATACAAATGTAGTTCATATGAAAGAGCTTACTGACTTTAGATTATTTCCAAAGTTTCAGCATTCCTATCAATTTAGTTAAGAAGATGTGGCTAGTTGAAGTTGGAGAGTTTGTCCAATTTCGACGCCATTTTGTTTCTCAAATATGACGTCACTGAGTGACGTGTCTCGTATTATGCCTAAGAAGCTCCTCTACTTTCCTGCATGATGAACTAAATAGTTTATTTCGACTAATTTTCGTCCAAAGACCATTCACAATAACTATCACTATGTGATCGCCATCAAAACAACTCCACTGACGATAAAGAATCACTCAATGACGTCATATTTTCAAAACCAATATGGCGTCAAAATCCACAATTTTCAACTTCAACTAGCAATATCTTCTCAACTAAATTGATAGGAATGCTGAAACTTTGGAAATAAACTAAAGTCAGTAAGATCTTTCATATGAACTGCATTTGTATTTGGGCCGGAGTGTCCCTTTAAGAAGGCACGTCTAGAAGGAGAACAAGTGAACAACCTCCAGTAACAACTTAAGCAGGCATGTGTGTAAGGAAGAACAACCTGCAACAGCAACTTAAGAAGGCATGTGTGGAAGGAAAAACAACCTCCAGCAGCAGCTTAAAGTAGACTGGTGTGGAATCCTCCAGCAGTAATATACTGTAAGCAGCCATTTGTGGAAAGAAGAGAAACTTCAGAAGTACGTGCTGTAAGAAGGCATGTGTGGAAGGAAGAACAACCTCCAGCAGCAACTAAGAAGTGATGTGTGGAAGGAAAAAGAACCTCCAGCAGCAACTTAAGAGGGCGTGTGCACATACCTTCTTAAGTAACTATTGGAGGTGGGGTTGTCAATCTCACTTCTACCAGTAACTTAAGAAGGCACGTCTAGAAGGAGAACAAGTGAACAACTTCCAATAGCAACTTAAGTAGGCATGTGTGGCGGGAGAACAACCTCCAGCAGCAATCTACTGTAAGCACATATTTGTGGAAGGAAGAACAACCATGTGTGGAAGGAGAACAACCTTCAGCAGAGGCATGTGTGGAAGGAAGATCAACTTCAGCAGCAACGTGCTGTAAGAAGGCATGCGTGGAAGAAAGAACAAGCTCCAGCAGCAACTTAAGGTAGCAAGATCCCTCTGAATACATTTTTAATACCATACAATATAACAATTAACCCTTACAACCACTTGATAGAACATATTATGACAAATAATATTTCCACACAAAAAGTTTGCATAAATTATGCTAATTAGCTGACGAAATGGCCGCCGATTGGTCAAAATCGGGATATACTTCAAACAAGATTTCTCAGGCAGTTTTAGAGATAAGATCCTGAAAGTTTCTGAGTTTATAGCTTATATACTAAGGCATATTCTGGTAGTAGCATTTTCAATATAAACTTTCGGCTATTTTCTGACATGCTTTTTCTTTTTTTTTCAATTTCCACCACCTAAATTATATTAATTATGTCAGATAATTCAACAAGTATGAATCAGATTCAAAATTCCTAGCACCATTCCCTAGATATTCCTGTTAGGAGGCTGTGGTGAAAATTTTATTGAAATATATGGGAAATGAGGGAGAAATAGTGTTTGGAAAATGGCAAATTTGTTTGAAGTATATCCCGATTTTGACCAATCGGCGGCCATTTCGTCAGCTAATTAGCATAATTTATGCACACTTTTTGTGTGGAAATATTATTTGTCATATGTTCTATCAAATGGTTGTAAGGGTTAATTGTTATATTGTATGGTATTAAAAATGTATTCAGAGGGATCTTGCTACCTTAAGCAGGCATGCATGTGCATGTATAGAAGGAAAACAAGTGAACAACCTCCAATAGCAACATAATTACGCATGTGTGGAAGGAGAACAACCTCCAGTAGCAAGTTACTGTAAGCACTAACAGGCATGTGTGGAAGGAAGAGCAACCTCCAGCAGCAATCTACCGTAAGCAGCTTCTAGAAGGAGAACAAAGGCACGTCTAGAAGGAGAAAAAGTGAACAACCTCCAATAGCAACTGAAGCAGGCATGTGTGGAGGGAAGAATAACCTCCAGCAGCAACTTAAGCATGCAGCTTAAGAAGGCATTTCTAGAAGGTGAACCTCCATCAAAAATGTTTCTAAGGAATAACAACCTCCACCAGCAACTTCAAAAGGAAACAACCTCCAGAAGCAACTTAAAGTAGGCTTGTGTGGAATCCTTCAGCAGTAATATACTGTAGGCGTTAATATACACAATGCTGTAGTGAATGTAACATTTGTAACCTTCGCTCTCCATCTGAGTCTTGTTAGCTCAATGGTTAGAGCGTCTCACCGGCAATCAGAAGATTACAGGTTCGATTCCTGTACGGGGCTCAGAATCATTTTTCTGAGGATATGAACGATCGTCCACGTATCGTCAATATACTGTAAGCAGGCATTTGTGGAAAGAGAAACATTCTCCAGCAACAACTTGAAAAGGCATGTTTGTAAGGAATAACAACCTCCAGCAGCAATGTACTGCAAGCAGGCATTTGTGGAAGGATGAACAACCTCCAGCAAAGGCATTTGTGGAAGAAGAGAAACATCAACTGCAACGTGCTGTAAAAAGGCATGTGTGGAAGGAAGAACAATCTCCAGCAGCAACTTAACAAGACGTGTGTGGAAAGAAGGACAACCTCCAGCAACAACTCAAGTCTTAAGAAGGCATGTGCACATACCTCACCTCTTGCACCAACTTAACAACCAATGTCTAGAAGGAGAACAAGTGAATAGAAAAAATAAGTCAATAGCAACTTAAGTTGGCATATGTGAAGGGAGAACAACCTCCAGCAGCAACTTAAGATGGTGCATGTGTGGAAGGAAGAGCACCCTCCAGCAGCATCAGTAAGCAACTTCTACAAGGAGAACATACATGTGTGGAAGAAAGTACAACCTCCAACAGCAACTTAAGATGGTGCATGTGTGGAAGAAGAACACCCTCCAGCAACAACTTAAGCAGGCATGTGCATGTACCTTCTTAAGTTGCTTCTAGAGGTGAGGTTGTCAACCTCACCTCTAGCACCAACTTAAGAAGGTACGTATAGAAGGAAAACAAGCGAACAACTCTAATAGCAACTTAAGTAGGCATGTCTGGAAGGAGAACAACCTCCAGCAGCAAGTTACTGTAAGCACTAACAGGTATGTGTGGAAGGAAGAGCAACCTCCAGCAGCAAATGTGTGGAAGGAAAGATAACCTCCAGCAGCAACTTAAAGTAGGCTTGTGTGGAATCCTTCAGCAGCAATATACTGTAAGCAGGCATTTGTGGAAAGAGAAACATTCTCCAGCAACAACTTGAAAAGGTATGTTTGTAAGGAATAACAACCTCCAGCAGCAATGTACTGTAAGCAGGCATTTGTGGAAAGATGAACAACCTCCAGCAGAGGCATTTGTGGAAGGAAGAGAAACTTCAGCAGCAACGTGCTGTACCAGCAGGAACTTAACAAGCTTGTGTGGAAGGAAGGACAACCTCCAGCAGCAACGTAAGCAGGCATGTGGACATACCTTCTCAAGTAACTGCTAGAGGTGAGGTTGTCAACCTCACTTCTAGCAGCAACTTAAGAAGGCACGTTTAGAAGGAGAACAGGTGAACAACCTCCAATAGCAACTTTGGAAGTTACTGTAAGCACTAACAGGTATATGTGGAAGGAAGAACAACCTCTAGCAGGAACTGAACAACGCGTGTGTGGAAAGGACAACCTCCAGCAACAACTCAAGTCTTAAGAAGGCATGTGCACATAACTTCTTAAGTTGCTGCTAGAGGTGAGGTTGTCGCCCTCACCTCTTGTACCAACTTAAGAAGCCACGTCTAGAAGGAGAACAAGTGAATAGAAAAAATAAGTCAATAGCAACTTAAGTTGGCATGTGTGGAGGGAGAACAACCTTCAGCAGCAAGTTACTGTAAGCACTAACACACATGTGTGGAAGGAAGATCAACCTCCAGCGGCAATCAGTAAGCAACTTCTAGAAGGAGAAGATGCATGTAGGCATGTGTGGAAGGAGAACAACCTCCAGTAGCAACTTAAAGTAGGCTTGTGTGGAAACCTTCAGCAGTAATATACTGTAAACAGGCATTTGTGGAAAGAGAAACATTCTGCAGCAGCAACTTGAAAAGGCATATTTCTAAGGAATAACCTCCAGCAGCACTGTGAGCAGGCATTTGTGGAAGGAAGAACAACCTCCAGCAACAACTTAAGCAGGCATGTGTGGAAAGAGAACAACCTCCATCAGATGCATTTGTGGAAGAAAGAGAAACTTCAGCAGCAACGTGCTGTAAGAAGGTATGTGTGGAAGGAAGAACAACCTCCAGCAGCAACTAAGAAGACATGTGTGGAAGGAAAGAGAACCTCCAGCAGCAACTTAAGTCTTAAGAAGGCATGTGCACATATCTTCTTAAGTTGCTGCTAGAGGTGAAGTTGTCAACCGCACCTCTAGCACCAACTTAAGAAGGCACGTCTAGAAGAAGAACAAGTGAACAACCTCCTGCAATAGCAACTTAAGTAGGCATGTGTGGCGGAGAACAACCTCCAGCAGCAAGTTACTGTAAGCACTAACTGCCAACATGCATGTGTGGAAAGAAGAACAACCTCCAGCAGCAACTTAAGTTAAGAAGGTTTGTGCACATAACTTCTTAAGTTACTGCTGGAGGTGAGGTTGTCAACAGACCTCTGGCGCCAACTTAAGAAGGCACGTCTAGAAGAAGAACAAGTGAACAACCTCCAATAGCAACTTAAGTAGGCATGTGTGGAGGTAGAGAAACCTCCAGCAGCAATTGTAAGCACTAACAGGCATGTGTGGAAGAAAGAACAACCTCCAGCAGCAAGTAAGATGGTATGTGTGGAAGGAAGAGCAACCTCCAGCAGCAATCACTGTAAGCAACTTCTAGAAGAGACGCATGTGTGGAAGAAGAACAACCTTCAACAGCAACTTAAGAAGACATGTGTGGAAGGAAGAACAACCTCCTGCAGCAACTTAAGAAGCAATATGTGGAAGGAAAGAACAATCTCCTGCAGCAACTTAAAGTAGGAATGTGTGGGGAAGAACAACCTTACCAGCAGCAACTTAAGAAGTTACGTCTAGAAGGAGAACATGCATGTGCACCACCTCCAGTAGCAACTGAAGAAGGCATGTGTTGAAGGAAGAACAATCTCCAGCTGTTACTTAGTGTAAACATTCATCTGTGGAAGGAAGAACAACCTGCAGCAGCAACTTAAGAGGGCATGTGTTGAATGAAGAACAATCTCCAACAGCAACTTAAGCAGGCATGTGTGGAAGCTTAAAAAGGCACGTTTAGAAGAAGAACAAGTGAACAACCAATAGCAACTTAAGTAGCAAGTTACTGTAAACACTAATAGGCATGTGTAAAGAAGGACAACCTCCAGCAGCAACTTAAGTCTTAAGAAGGTATGTGCACATATCTTCTTAAATGCTGCTAGAGGTGAGGTTGTCAACCGCACCTCTAGTACCAACTTAAGAAGGCACGTCTAGAAGGAAGAACAAGTGAACAACCTCCAATAGCAACTTAAGTAGGCATGTGGTGGAGGGAGAAGAATAACTTCCAGCAACAAGTTACTGTAAGCGCTAACAGGCATGTGTGGAAGGAAGAACAATTTCAGCAGCAACTTAAGATGGCATGTGTGGAAGGAAGAGCAACCTCCAGCAGCAATCAACTGTAAGCAACTTCTAGAAGGAGAACATGCATGTGTGGAAGGAAGAACAACATCCAAGAGCAAGTTAATAAGACATGTGTGGAAGGAAGAACAACCTCCAGCAGCAATTTAAGAAGACATGTGTGGAACGAAGAACAACCTCCAGCAGCAACTTAAGAAGACATGTGTGGAAGGAAGAACAACTTGCAGCAAATTAAGAAGACATGTGTGGAAGGAAGAACAACTTGCAGCAAATTAAGAAGACATGTGTGGAAGGAAGAACAACCTCCAGCAGCAACTTAAGAAGACATGTGTGGAAGGAAGAACAACTTGCAGCAACTTAAGAAGACATGTGTGGAAGGAGAACAACCTCCAGCAGCAATTAAGAAGACATGTGTGGAAGGAAGAACAACTTGCAGCAAACTTAAGAAGACATGTGTGGAAGGAAGAACAACCTCCAGTAGCAACTTAAGAAGACATGTGTGGAAGGAAGAAAACCTCCAGCAGCAAACTAATGTGTGGAAGGAAGAACAATTAAATTAAGAAGACATGTGTGGAAGGAAGAACAACCTCCAGTAGCAAATTAAGAAGACATGTGTGGAAGGAAGAACAACTTGCAAGCAACTTAAGAAGACATGTGTGGAAGGAAGAACAACTTGCAGCAACTTAGAAGACATGTGTGGAAGGAAGAACAACCTCCAGCAGCAAATTAAGAAGACATGTGTGGAAGGAAGAACAACTTGCAGCAAATTAAGAAGACATGTGTGGAAGGAAGAACAACTTGCAGCAAATTAAGAAGACATGTGTGGAAGGAAGAACAACCTCCAGCAGCAACTTAAGAAGACATGTGTGGAAGGAAGAACAACTTGCAGCAACTTAAGAAGACATGTGTGGAAGGAAGAACAACCTCCAGCAGCAAATTAAGAAGACATGTGTGGAAGGAAGAACAACTTGCAGCAAATTAAGAAGACATGTGTGGAAGGAAGAACAACCTCCAGTAGCAACTTAAGAAGACATGTGTGGAAGGAAGAACAACCTCCAGCAGCAAATTAAGAAGACATGTGTGGAAGGAAGAACAACTTGCAGCAAATTAAGAAGACATGTGTGGAAGGAAGAACAACCTCCAACAGCAACTTAAGAAGACATGTGTGGAAGGAAGAACAACCTCCACAGCAACTTAAGAAGACATGTGTGGAAGGAAGAACAACTTGCAGCAACTTAAGAAGACATGTGTGGAAGGAAGAACAACCTCCAGCAGCAACTTAAGAAGACATGTGTGGAAGGAAGAACAACTTGCAGCAAATTAAGAAGACATGTGTGGAAGGAAGAACAACTTGCAGCAAATTAAGAAGACATGTGTGGAAGGAAGAACCTTCTTCAGAGAGAAATTTGGCAAAGCATATGTGGAAGGAAATCAACAGCCTCTAGTAGCAAATAACCAGGAATATGTGGAAGGAACAATGGCAGCCAACAACAACAATGAACCAGAAGCTGTAACATCTTGTAGAAACAGGTTCTAGACTTAATTATATATTATATGCCATCACTGTTGCATAATTTTTTCATTTGCTACACCAGTGAGTAATATTATTAAGATGACATTTGTTTTTTTATTAAAACAATACACAAGACATGGAATAACTGGATGATTATTAAATGACATGCTATTACATTTATACCCTATAATCATTCTTTAGTCCTCTTTTTAATTATGCGGACTTTGTATGGGCGATAACAGTGTTTTCTTAGGAATCAACTTCAAGATCCTCTAAATTAAAGCAGTCTTATAACATGTTTTTGGTTGATCGCTGTTCTTTTTTTCTGTTACAACCTTTTCCATTACCATGTTCTCTTGGTGGGACTATGTCTATAAAAGTGTTGTCTTTTTGGGTTTTATTGAAATTTTAATAAGGTTAAACTTCTCCTCAGCAGCAATTTATACGGAAATTCTCGTTCGCTTAGCGTTGCTTTGTCCACTTTAAGTACTTATAAGTTCTATCTATTTTCGGCCTATTTTTGCAAAATCTTGTGAAACTTGAAGAGGATGTTTGCTATATTATATTTATAGTTATTGTGCATACTATGTTAGAATGTTAATTGTTTAAAAACGGATGATGGGCCGGCATGATTTGCTTTTTGTGTGACACCACCATAAAGATCATAAAAAAACTGCGGGCGCACTTTGAGGAAAACGGGAGCCACTTGGGCGCCGCCAGTTGGCACAGTTGGCGGGCAACAATAAGCCATCACGGAAGTACAATTACAGTTCCCAGACTTGCTAGACACAAGTAGGAGGAGACTTTTTAAGTTTTTAACATTAGTTCTGACGTCTTAAGCTGAACGACAAACGCAAAATGGAATTAATTTAGTTTTATACAATAAAACTTGGAACCAAACCATTCAAAGGACTTACTAGGGCCCTATAGTCTTTGGCGATTTTGGGGCATGAAAAAAGATAAAAGCAGACGGCTGACTGATCTGGGGCGTGAGCTGACGTGAGCCGTTTGAGCAGTCTACAAAAATGAGCATGAATTTACCATTGGCTAAAACTGGTTTTGGTTTTTTTAATTTATTTTTTTTTTTGTTTTGTGTTTTATTTTTTTTTTTATTTTATTATTTTTTTTTTATGTGGGTTTTTTTTTTTATTTTTCTTAAATTTTCTTATGTGTTTTATTTTTATTTTTGTTTTTTAGTTGTTTTTTTTATTTTTTTTTTTTAGTTTTTTTTATAATTTTTATTTTTTTGTATTTTTGTCTTGTTCTTTTTTTTTTATTTTTATTTTCGTTATTTTTTTTTGTTTTTTATATATTTATTTTATTTTTTTTTTTAATTTTTTGTTATAGTTGTTTAGTTTTTATTGTTTTCTTTTTTTTTTTGTTTTTTTATTTTTTTTTTTTATCTGTCTTTTCTTGTTTTTTTTTTTAGTTTTTTTGTTTTTTAACTTATTTTTTTGTTTTATTGTGTTGGATGGATTTGTTTTTTTTTTTTTTTTTGTAAATTTTTTTTATTTTTTAATTTGCAAATTATTTTGGCATTTTTTTTTTTATTGAATTTACCATGGCTGGTTTAATTTCCGAAAAAAGGTGTATTAGCACATGAGCAGTTTCAACACAACTTGCAAAAAACCTCGAAAAAACAACATGGTTTTCGTTTTCTACATGTCAAAAGACATGAAAAACAACGAGCGACCTTTGACCTCACGACAATCACCAGGTATTTTTTACATCCGGGTGTGCTATCTTGCCGCCAATTTATCCAAGATGGCGGCGTTCAATTGGTTACCGGGTATTTACTGAAATGAAGATTGGATGCCCCCTCTAGTTTTATTTATGATCTCTATGGACACGACCTCAAAATTCCTGTGTTTGGATAACCTCATGATTAAGAGTATCCAAACATGGGAATTTTGAGGTCGATCTTGTACACACAAAAAGCAAATCATGCCGACCCATCATCGTTTTTAAACATTTATTAACATTCTATACATATGCACAATAACTATAAATAAAATATAGCAATCTTCCCTGTTAATTTTCACAAGATTTTACAAAAATAGGCCGAAATTATAAGTATTTAAAGTGGACAAAGCAACGCTAAAAGTGAACGAGAATTTCCATTTAATTTGTGAGGGCGACGTTTACCTTATTGAAAGTTTCAATAAAACCCCACAACACTTTTATAGACATAGTCTACCAAGAGAACATGGAAATGGTGTAAAATGTTTATTTTAGTTCTCGTCGGGCAGGATATTTACGAAGAAACCATTTATTTTGTTCCTGTAGCCAACAAAAAATCACCGAACAACACTTCGACAGTGAGAGAAAACCATTCAATAAAACCCACAAAAAAGATTCTGTGTTGTAGAATATGAAGGCTAGGCAAACTCACAACATCACTTTACATCTGCAGCAATCCAACATAAAGTTAAATAGCATATTTTTGTGATTAAATCCATCTGGAAATATATCTTTTTCATCTTTCCAAGCTGTTTTCCTGATGTTTTTACCGACCAAGCTTATTTTCGGCTCTTTGCTGTCGTCAGCGTCAATAGAGAGCTATCCATGATTGGCCGATTAGCTTAGAAGAACATGAAAGACTTCCCCTGATTGGTAGTTGATGGTTTTGGGGAGAATTGCAATGTTGATCTAATTATATTAATAACTTTTAGTGATATTTCTCTGTGGTTATTTTATAAAAGAAATACCTAATGGGTTTCCGTGTTTGGATAACGTGATCCAAACACTTGGGATGTTGCTCGACTTTCGAAAAGCTAAAAACACTCGCCTATCGGCTCGTGTTTTTTACGCTTTTCTCAAGTCTCGCAACATCCCGCGTGTTTGGATCACGTTATCCAAACCCGGAAACCGCATTTTCAAAGACTGGAATAATTTAGTAAATAGTAGTTGAGAAAGATTTGGGAGTTCTCATTAGACACGATCTGCGCTGGAACAGTCACGTTAACTACGTCTTGTATCGTGCATGCAAGCATATCAGTGACCGGAATATTAAGAAGCTACTTTATATTACTTGGGTTAGATCCCGTCTTGAATACGCTAGTGTGGTATGGTCACCTTACACCATAAAAATATTACAGCTCTAGTACGAATTCAGCGAAGAGCAACTAGATTTAATGTTGGAAATGAGTTGTCCTATGGTGAACGCCTTGATTGCTTACATTTACTTCCGTTGGCCTGTCGTAGAGAAATTAGTGACATTTTTTTCTTTAAGTGTTTCAGGAGTCTCTGTAGGGTTGATATTTCTCAATATGTTTCTTTTCGCTCATGTACTAAGCGTCTTAGAAACACTGACCATCTTACTCTGAAGATTCCTTTCTGTAGGACTGAGTCCTTTAAAAACTCTTACTTTATACGTGTCTGTCGTTTATGGAATTATTTACCGTTATGGAATTCTGTTTTAAACCGTCCACAAATTTTCATTAGATAATGTACTCAATATAATAATGTAAATTTGAAATTTGATTAAATAAATTAAATTTAAAAAAAATCGAGGCGTTTCCTTTATTTAGGACAAATGTAAAAAAGGCTATTTTTGTATAATCTAATGCTTGTTTTTCAAGTACCTATATTACTTTGTTAGTTTTCTTTTTACTTATGGTAAGACTTTCGGGTCTTCTCGGAAAACGACCTTAAATCGTAGGCCTTCGGAATCTCTGGGTTTTCCGTTCACCTAAGAGTGATAAACTGAATAGTCGAACGCTTAAAACATGAGCGTCTGCGTGATCGACTCAAAATAAATCATACTCATACTCATACTCATTATGTAATGTACTTTGTAGGACCTCTCTGAAAACACGTAATGTGATCAGAGCTTCCTCATTAAACATTATACAGTATATATTATATATTATATACATTATACAAAACACTATACCAGCTGTTGTGGTCTAGTGGTTACCACACATGTCTATGAGCTGGGAGACACAGGTTCAAATCCTGGGTCGGACCACCACTCGGGGTTTTAAAATAATCGAGGAGAAAGTGCTGCCTTTGCAATAATATCAGCAAATGGTAAGACTCGGGTCTTCTCGGATAACGACCTTAAATCGTAGGCCTTTGGAACCCCTATCAATTGGGCTTCTAGCCTGTTGGGGGTATTCCGTTCACCTAAAAAGAGTGATAAATCTACTAAAACCAATTCATTCATTATTTACCTCGAAATTGCTTTTGTTTTATAGATCCTTCATTAGTCTCAAGATTGATTGACGGGAAGAGCAGTAGTAGGTACAAAGAAGTAAATTATGAAAAACTTAAGGCGATTACACAAATAAAAAATGTTGCAGGTATTCAATCTCTCAATAAAATATCATCGATACACCGACTTAACAAAGAAAAGAAAGAGTTTAATATTTTACAACAACATAAAACATGCTGGAAGAAAGAAATGATCCGCTTAAATAGTTTATACGACGAAGGGAATATTGAGCTAAAAATGGTGGAAACTAGTTTGCCTTGGGAACAAAATTTAATGAAGGAATTCTTTGATGAAATGGAAAAATATGAAGATTTTATGAAGGAAGATTATTTAACATTTTCAAATAACACTGTGAAGCCTGTCTGGGATTTACGCGAAGATATACATGTTTGGTTGGAAGAGAATAAAAGTAATATTGGTACAGGTATGTGTTTCAGCAATTGAGGTACCAGGCGGAAAGTGTAGTAATTAGTTATTATTTTATTTTCTTTAATATCGATGTTTCACTTTATTCTTCATGGGCACGAAAGCAGGTAGGATTTGAAATGATTATGATTATAAGCCAGCTCGTAATGTCGACTGCGCATCAAAATGACGTGTTCTGCGTCGGGATAAAACTTATTTCAATTCATAACATCATGCTAAAACCACAACAGACATTTGCATTTCTATTTACACTTGCAAATTCGTTATACCGAATTCCCCAGCCTGATGTTATGAATTGAAATAAGTTTGATCCCGGCGCAGAACGCGTCATTTTGATGCGCAGTTGACATTACGAACTGGCTTATTATCAGACGGGCTATGGGTTATTACGGAACGTATTTCTAGTTTATAGACCCGGATCGAGGGGAATTCGTCGAAATAGTACTCCTCGGGATGATATGTCCCTCGGGCTTCGACCTCGGGTTATCATCCCTCGCGTTAATATTCCAACGAAATCTTCTCGCTTCGGGTCTATAAATGATAAAAATACAGTGTTATAGCAAATACATTGTTAATAACAAATCGGTGTTGAGATAACCGCCAGCTTGTGAGATATATCCCTCAGGAGGTGCAATGTAGTTTTGGAGGGTCGTAGTCCCTGAAGGGATACCTCAGGCAGGGGAATCATTGCACTGACCAAGTAGTAAGTCGCCAGTGTGGTGAGACGTCAAGGCCTGGCAGTCCAATGTGGACCTGGCGTGCAAACCGCTATTACTTACATCACCTATGGTGATACCCTGCGCAGCCGAGAAATCCCTCTCCACCCAGGGACTATGAGTCACACTACCAAGTACCAACTATAGTGGAGTATAAACGAAAGTCAAGGACATGCAGGTACGGTAGCATCCCTGCCAAAATTCTAGTAGGAAAGCTGTGGTACAGAAGGAAACGTACAGTAGAAACAAACAGTACACAATGTGGATACAAATCCCCAGATGCGCAGTGACAAACTATACCACGCCAGCAGTGGTACGCCTAGACCCGTAAGTTATATTTACTACAGACATTAGCTACAGTATCAAGTGTTCTATCACCGCTGCCACAAGGGCAATGGTGAAACTGTCCAGCCTGCCGGGAAAGCGCCAATCCCCGGCACTGGTAGCAGCACATCAGTCAGCTTCGGAATGCGAAAACCGAATTCAATAATTGTTTTATTATTTATTTAAAATAATTTATTTAAAAACCGTTCCTTTGAGGAAGCCATTTGTGTTTTACTGAGGCAATCAACTTTCGTCCTGCATCGTTGGAAAAACGTCATAGCGTGCAATATTAGTTTTTCATATTGCACCAGGTGACGTCAATCGTGCAATAATCTTTTGTCATATTGCACCATTGATGTTACCATTGATTTGTATTTCTACACTACCTACACAGCACAACACTTTGATCTCCTTCACATTATTTTGGTAGTACACCAACCTTTTATAGTATTTGATTTATATTTCTACACTACCTACACAGCACAACACTTTGATCTCCTTCACATTATTTTGGTAGTACACCAACCTTTTATAGTATTTGATTTGTATTTCTACACTATACCTACACAGCACAACACTTTGATCTCCTTCACATTATTTTGGCAGTACACCAACCTTTTATAGTATTTGATTTGTATTTCTACACTACATGATTTTGGCAGTACACCTGCTACCTTTTTAGATATTTGATTTGTATTTCTACACTGCCTACGGAGCACAACACGTTTTACATGTAACCTTTATTTGGTTAACATTTATAGGAGATGTAGATCCTTCTCAAGTCTCGGATATTCTTGAGTCAGTAAAGGACCAGCAAGAAAACATAATGATGCAACTCGAACAACAACAAACACAGTTAGAAACTGATCTTGATCAAACAGTACTACAACAACTTCTCGACGTTGATGAAGACTTTCACGTCAAACCTGGTATTCCTGAAGAAGTCTCTTTATTGACTTGTCCATATGAAGACTTAAGAACGACAATTTTAAATGAGTTTGTATTATTAGACAAAAGATATGCGACACATTTGGATTACTTCAAATTGAAATACGAACTTGTCTTGGAGTAAGTAGTTTTCTTTTGTTTTTATGATAATACGAAGATCACATTTGTTGAAATTTGGCTTGTTTTAGACCCACCTCACATTTTACTCTGCTGAAGGACCCTCGCTCGAAACGTCAGTGTCTTATTCCTTCATTTTAGCAGTTTATTACTTTTCTTGTTTTCATACTTTGATTACTTACATACTACTTTTTATTTCTATCACGGTGATTGATATATATATATATATATATATATATATATATATATATATATATATATATATATTTATATATATATAGTACAATATCTACAGACACGTGTTTCGCTGTTCCACAGCTCATCAGTGTAGTTTGGTACAATCTAGATATGGGCATGAGAACTAATTAGACACAAACGATTGCCAGTGACAACCGCTTGTGGGATAAACAGCGGTCATGCGCACATCTAGAGAGCGTGAAGCGGTATAGGGCCAGAGTGCTCAAACTACCACAAGGGTAGTGGGCGTTGCATTATCGCTAAAGGACACCTACACCAACTTCACAGAGTGCTCAACAACACCGAAGTGAAGGAGCGTAATAGTACAATATCTACAGACACGTGTTTCGCTGTTCCACAGCTCATCAGTGTAGCTTGGTACAATCTAGATATGGGCATGAGAACTAATTACACACAAACGATTGCCAGTGACAACCGCTTGTGGGATAAACAGCGGTCATGCGCACATCTAGAGAGCGTGAAGCGGTATAGGGCCAGAGTGCTCAAACTACCACAAGGGTAGTGGGCGTTGCATTGTCGCTAAAGGACACCTACACCAACTTCACAGAGTGCTCAACAACATATAGCAAAGTGAAAAGGTGGTAAACTGCCAAGAATTTAGTGACGAGATACTGACGTTTCGAGCGGAGCCCTTCATCAGAGTAAGATGATATATATATATATACATATATGTTGCTGTAGTAAATGTGGGAGTAGATAGACGATACATGGACGATTACCAGGGTCGAACTTGCAACCTTCTGATTGCCCGTGAAATGCTCTAACCATTGAGCTACCGACATTCGGATGGAGAGTGAAGGTTACAATGATGTACTGGCTCGATTGATACATCTACTGTCTACACGGCAGTCATATATCAGTGATGCATGGATGTGTTATATATATATACAGTAGATTGCTGTAGTGAATGTAGGAGTTTGCAGTCGACAGACGATAGATCGACGATCCTCATATTCGAACATATGGCAAATGAGTCCCGGACAGATGCCACAAATAAGTGACATCTTATTCACGCTGTGATTGGTTAATTGCCGTGTTTGCACGAGGCTTTGTAAACAGTAGTTACGTTACAAATCATATACTTATATTCATATTGGATGTGATTGGTTAAGAGAATATAATGTGAATTTAGCATTTGATATGAATCTAAAGTTGTTATTGTCCCTGTCAGTGTCCGTTTTAGAGAGGTGTTGACTGTACTCTAATCCTCGTCTCTTGTTTTTAGATGTAAAGAGGGAGGCTGGGAGAAAGATGATCATTTACATTTTCAACATATTTTGGACCAGTATCCACCTGATACACCTGACAGAAGGCGTTTGTATGTTGATCGAATGATACGAGAGATGCCACATATATCAAGACGTATTATTGTAAGGTTACTAATTGTTATGAAAAAAATTAAATTATCAAACCTGATTGTTCAATAGTACTGAAATCTTAGCAGATAACTATGATATCCTATACTACTATGAACTTCTTCTTCTCCACCGTTTTCCTAATGTCTGTCTTCCGCATCTTGTTCTGTTAGATCCCCCTTTCTCATATCTCTTTCCACTATATCTCTCCATCTCAACCTTTGTCATCGTCAACTCTTGACCTCTGTATCATCATCAACTCTTGACCTCTGTATCATCATCAACTCTTGACCTATCTCCATCATCAACTCTTGACCTCTGCGTCATCATCAACTCTTGACCTCTGTATCATCATCAACTCTTGACCTATGTATCATCATCAACTCTTGACCTCTGTATCATCATCAACTCTTGACCTATGTATCATCATCAACTCTTGACCTCTGCATCATCATCAACTCTTGACCTCTGTATCATCATCAACTCTTGACCTCTGTATTATCATCAACTCTTGACCTATGTATCATCATCAACTCATAACCTCTGTATCATCATCAACTCTTGACCTATGTATCATCATCAACTCTTGACCTCTGCATCATCATCAACTCTTGACCTCTGTATCATCATCAACTCTTGACCTCTGTATTATCATCAACTCTTGACCTATGTATCATCATCAACTCTTGACCTCTGCATCATCATCAACTCGACCTCTGTATCATCATCAACTCTTGACCTATGTATCATCATCAACTCTTGACCTCTGTATCATCATCAACTCTTGACCTCTGTATCATCATCAACTCTTGACCTCAGGGGTGGGAGGCACGCATATACAAAAAGAGAAAAGTTCTAATAACAATATTTAATTTATATAGGTTAAACACGAAGAATGGTGGTTTTCATTGAAATCTTTTCAAAGTCAGGAAATGTCCATGCATTGTGCCTGGAAAAGAGACCGTTGTGATTTGTTGTTGAAAGTTAAAGCAACATTTGCTGATGCGTGGAATGAGTATGAAAATGAAAAGAAAAAAGAAGCAACTCGTAAACAACAAGAAGAAATATGCAATGAACTTCATCGAAAGGTAAAGAAATATTAAAGAAATATCACGATAAAAATATTAGAATATTGAATATAGGGTGACCGTAGGTCACTAGGTCCTTTAAAATTACCGGACGGAAGACGCAAACGTAAAATAAAGATAAGAGCTCAGCTCAAATTATTTTAAATGCAAAGTCATAAGAAAAATTGTACTCTGTTTTTACGACCCATTTTGTTACTTCTTGATGCGCTTAATCTTATGGTGGTATCGGTTTTCAATCACGACAAAGGAAAGTGCTTTATTTTTATGTAAACGTGGAAAAATTACACTAATTTTTCCCCACCTCATCGCGCGGTCAAATCACCTCTTTGAAGTCACACGTTAGAGTCGGCATAGATTTTAGAAATGAAAAAATCATTACTGATCTCGCTTTCAGAGGAGGAAGTTGACTCTAACTCAAACATCAGTAATATATCCACAGCTAAGCATTCAAACACCACAAAAAACATATCGATATTATCGACGACTCTAATGTGTGACTGCTTCGGTCCCAGACTTTCTATCAAAATAGCGATGTTTGAACGTCGATAAAAGCACTTTTCCGTACCGTGATTGAAAAACCGATAGCACCATAATATCCAACGCATCACGAAGTACCAATGTAGGTCATAAAATCAGAGTTGAATTTTTCATTTCATAGGCACTTTAAAAACAATTTACCAACGTAACATGCTAGCTTCCTCCGCAGGCAAGACACAGAGTTTGGCCAAAACATTGCAGCTAGAAAGACACAGAGTTTGGCCAAAACATTGCAGCTAGAAAGACACAGAGTTTAGCCAAAACATTGCAGCTAGAAAGACACAGAGTTTAGCCAAAACATATTGCAGCTAGAAAGACACAGAGTTTAGCCAAAACATATTGCAGCTAGAAAGACACAGAGTTTGGCCAACACATTGCAGCTAGAAAGACACAGAGTTTGGCCAACACATTGCAGCTAGAAAGACACATAGTTGCCTGTGGAGGAGACTAGTGACATGCAACACCATCAGACTATATGACAATAACAAACTTGACAGGAAATATGCAATATATTTACACGATGTGAATAATTAGGTAAAAGGTCATTCAACCAGGTGAGAAGATTAAAAGGGGGAGAAAAAGAGAAGGCATTAAAGAAAGGGCTGTGTGAGACTAACACCGAGAGAGCGGTGTAGAAGCTATGTGTGGAAGATTAAATGTAGAAGTACAGTAAGAAGCTTTCTCTGAGGAGAAACTCAAGATTATAGTTAGAACGACAGGAAGAAATAGTTGTGAAATCATAGATGACATGTTGATTATTATGACTAAAATGATGATTATTTGTGTCCGTGATCATTGTATTTATTAAGGCCTGGTCAAACGCGGATGAGAGTTGAAACTCACGCTTGCGTTTGACCGCCAACTCTCATGCACTCTCATCCACTTTGAGCTGCTTCAAATTTTGTTGAGAGTCTATGAGAGTTTTAGTTCGTTTAACCGGTGTACGAGAGTCGATGAGAGTTATAAAGGCTAGCGGTTTGCACTTTGCAGTGGCAGGCTCAACAAAATGACATGTTTCTGAGCGTTTTTCTGAAACTCAGCCTCAGGAAAAAACAGAAATAAATCTTATAAGCGACGTTGAAGTCATTACCCATGCATAATAAAAAAAAAAAAAAAAAAATTAAATGTTTTATTTTCGCGCGGTTTTTAAACACTCATCAACTCTCATGCAACTCTCGTGCTCGTTTGACCGAGTAATGAGAGTTTAGGAAAAACTTATGCAAACTCTCGCCTGCCAACTCTATTTTGATCTAGGCTTTATACTTCTTGATTTTATCTGAAATCTATTTTGTATATTTTGTTAAGGTAGAGGCATTTCAGCAGCAAAAACTCGAAGTCTTTCGCTTGCAATTAGAAATTAATGAGAAGTTAAGCAAACAAGAGTTAGAAAAGTTGAAAACTGAGGAGGAGCAAGAAAAGAAAAGAAGAGAAAAAGTTCACAAAAAGGTTAGAAATGAATAAGTATCAACGCCAGATTAAATTATTCTTCCCTAGCTTAAAGTATCCATCCCCGAAATAAAACATTGTAACTCCTTTATTTAAGAATAAATATGAAAGCTGCTAAGTTCTCCAAAGAACTGGATATAAGAGAACTTCAATGAGTTGAAAAATACTTAAGTATGAGTACTTACGTATATTCATGGACGACGTTTCGGACGATGTGTCCTTCAGATCTGACCTGAAGATGACACATCGTCCGAAACGACGCCATGAATATACGTAAGTACTCTTACTTAAGTATTTTTCGACACATTCAAGTTCTCTTATTTCTCCTTTTCATATTATATTCACCCCTTTATTTAACCCTTAACTGCTAGATATCCGTTGTGTTGGAGGTAGGTGCCATAGGCAATTGAGCTGAGCAATAGAGTAAGCAATGGAGCCATCGCACATCATTATCTATATGCGTACAACCTTGGTTGAGAACCTCATGTGGACAATATTAGAATAGCATTTATTTACTACCCCAACGAAAGTAATTATCACCAACACTTAAGATTAACACTTAATATCAACTTAAGGTCTTAACTGTGGTCAGATATGGGTCGTACTCGTATGGTGGCTAAGCTAGAGCGCTTTTATTATACCTTCGACTCACGGCCACGTTTGAAATGCGTCCTTAATTCAACTGCACCAGCTGTAAGTAAGGATGATTAGCCACCCTGCCTTTCCTTCCTACCTACCTTCTTTTTCTTTCTTTCTTTCTTTCTTTCTTTCTTTCTTTCTTTCTTTCTTTCTTTCTTTCTTTCTTTCTTTCTTTCTTTCTTTCTTTCTTTCTTTCTTTCTTTCTTTCTTTCTTTCTTTCTTTCTTTCTTTCTTTCTTTCTTTCTTTCTTTCTTTCTTTCTTTCTTTCTTTCTTTCTTTCTTTCTTTCTTTCTTTCTTTCTTTCTTTCTTTCTTTCTTTCTTTCTTTCTTTCTTTCTTTCTTTCTTTCTTTCTTTCTTTCTTTCTTTCTTTCTTTCTTTCTTTCTTTCTTTTTGCCTTGCCTTGCCTTGCCTTGCCTTTCTTTTCTTTTTTCATTTATATATATATATATATATATATATATATATATATATATATATATATATATATATATATATATAAATCCTTCACTTGTATGTCCAGAATGTGTCTTTGGTCAACTGGCACAGCAAAATTTGCCTCATCTTGTATTTCAGAGCCTTCCATGTCATTTGCTTTGATATTCTTAATAAAGTTTTTCAAAAATTGGTGTGTCTTCGAATAGTTTTCAAAGTTATTTTATAAATAAATAGAAAACATTTTTTTCTTTTTTCAATAGCACTTTGTCGAGATGACGTCGGCATGTTTGTCCGCATTTACCTATAATTATTGCGACCATAACAAAAGAAAATAGCTCATTTGCAGTCAAATTTGGTTTGTTTGTCCGCATATTGAGCAATTAATAGCATTAATAGCAACCGCTAAAGGGCTATTAAGTTTTCTCAAACTCAATAATTCATGCGAATTTTACTCAATCAGACAGCTCCATTCCATCACGTGAATGGGCTGTGAAACACTGGTAAAGCACTGCATCAAACACTAGTGTTTCTTCATCAAACACTAGCGTTTCATTTATGTTAATTAAACAAGAAAGATGATACAACGGTGCCTGATATGATGCCATCATCATACGATGATGATTTGGCCAACAAGTCCCACAACGGTGGCTCATTAATTGGTTCATTGTCTTTCATTTGAGAAGCCATTTCAAAACCTCGTTCTGCATGTTTGATCACGGTATCAAAACTCGTTTTTGAAATAGTATACACAAAAGCACTCGAAATCGCAATGGAAACACTCACTCTTCAGTCTCGTATCTCCACTGCGATTTCGCATTCTACCAAACTTCCACTCGTTTTTCTGTAAACTATTTCATAAGAGGTAAAACATAAAAAGAGAAAATGAAATGATGTTCATATGTATTTAGGTTAAACATTATCAAGAAGCGAAAGTATTTGAAACAGAAATCAAACTGGAGGAAGAAAAGAAACAATTGACAGAGATGAGAAAACAAATGGAGGAACAAGCGAAGAAAGATGCTGAAAGGTTTATAAACTATAACTTTTATGAAAATGCTGTAAATAATGCAGTGTTGTCGTCTGGTGTAGGGTGCGAAAATTGGCTTTATTAAAGGCGAACTATAGTTAAAAAACAAATAATGTTTAAATCAAAGAACGTGTTATGTTAGAAATGTTAATAATTTGACGATATCCCCTGTTGTACTCGAGAAAACAAATGATCTGACACCAACCCTAATACTAAAACCCTAACCCCAACCCTAATACTAACCCTAGTACCAACCCTAATACTAACCCTAGTACCAACCCTAATACTAACCCCAACCCTAATACTAACCCTAATACTAACCCCAACCCTAATACTAACTCCAACCCTAATACTAACCCCAACCCTAATACTAACCCTAATACTAACCCCAATACTAACCCCAACCCTAACCCTATAGTATTAGGGTCCTTCGTAATATGAAATTATTTGTGCATATATTATATATTGGACATGAACTTATCACCTTTTCACTCTCATGTTTTGTGTTTCTGGACGCTGCCATTTTATACTTCAGTTTTGACGTCATTGGGTGCAAGGAACAAAAGACAAGCACACAATGACGTCAAAATTGAAAAGAAAACCACCGCTGTACATCAACTTTGAGCCGTCAACAAACTCTATAATGGCGGCGTCCAGAAGCATAAAAACGTTATTTCTCGAGTACATCATCACTAAAACTTCTTTAAAAATTATACTTAAAGGCCTGTACAGTTCCCTTTTGATACGTCATGATCACCTTTTCAACAATGATTTTTCTGGTCGCATCCATGAAAATGAATTTTAAACTAGAAGTTACTATCGCAAGGGAAGTGCTGCCTTGAAATTCAAGGCAGTCGTGATATTGTGCAAAATTGCAAAAATAAGTGGTGGGCTTATTGAAGTCAAAGTTGCAGCGGAGGTAGTATAGCCTCGTACCCATGCGGTTATGGTTTAGGTAAGACCAGAGCAGTAAGTTCTACATATATATGGAGCTCACGGTGAGAGCTTGCTGGACCAAGGTCTCTGGGGTTAGACATCTATCTGGGGTAAGACATTCATTACGCATAGCCACGGGCGGATGACCCCTGGCACGTTTGCGGATCGGCCTCACATCTGCTACCCTCCCTTGTTGATCGCCCTTGTGTTGTAACCGTTCTCAACATCTGTTCACAAAGTGGTTCATGAATTAAAAAACAATGTTTTTAAGGGAATGCAACTAAAACACCATGTGTTTTTTTCTTAAAGGGTCGCATTTCGTGAATATGAACTAAAAAAACGGCAAGACGCCAAAAGTCTCCATCGTGAAAAGCTTCTAGAGGAGCAGAAAATTTTGGAAAAAAGATTGGAAAAATTACGAGAACAGGTTTATAATTACTATAAAAAAGTGTTGTAGTTCGTAGGTAGTGTAGAGATAGAAAACTGTAAAGATTGGTTGGTAATGACGAAATAGTGTGTCCCAGAGTGTAACTTTTGAGAGACGTACCTTCGTCAGAAAGTAGTCCCAAGAGTAATCTCAACACTGTCCTTGTTCTGTGATTTCCTTTAAATGTTAAAGTGCCTATCCAGCCTGTGGGGATTTTACATATTCATAATCTTATTAATTAAAGAAATGTAATATATCTTGTGGTTCGAAAATTGCATCTTCATGCTTTTTTCCCCTGCTAAAGTTCACAGGAAGTGACATCAACGCAGGGACACGCAATATTTTGTGGCGTTATTCAACAGTGAATGTTTAGGAATTGATTGAATTTTGTCTAAACAGGCTGTTTAAAGTTCAAAGCCAAACTTTCGCTGTATTTCATTGCTGACTCACTCCGCAAAATATCGCGTGTCCCTGCGTTGACGTCACTTCCCGTGAACGTTAGCGGGGAAAAGGGCATGAAGATGAAATTTTCGAACGACAAGATATATTACAATTTTTCTCAGGAGAATCCAAAGATCACAAATATGTAAAATCCCCACAGGCTGGATAGGCACTTTAAGATTTAGTTGTTTGGTAACCCTCGTCTTATACGAGCGTGTAGTAAAATCTTAAAAGGGACTTTAAAGCCTGGTTTACACGAGCTACATAAGCACAAGCAATGAAACAAAGCATTACTTTCGCTCTGGGACGTACGAAAACAAAACGAGAATTGTTCTTTGTTTCCTCTTTTCTTTTGCTCTTGGCTTATGCTTCTTATGATTATGATTATGTCCATCTTTATGTTGCAGGCTTGACTTCATTCCTTTGTTTTGCCTTTTGTCTTGTCCTTATGATTATGATTATGCTCTCGTGCTTGCCATTACGTTCGCTTTGCCCGCGCGGGCGGAGCGGGTTTTGAAAGTTGTAAATATTTACTCCCAAGGCGAATAAACAATGCCCGCTCCGCCCGCGCGGGCAAAGCGGACATAAGGGAATACAGCCTTAAGATCTACGACGGGGCAATCTCGACGACGTGGCCCTCAAAACGTTTAACAAGCAGTATGAAATTAAGCATTTGAAAGAAGCCATGGTAAATTGACTACCGTATATGAGGTTTGAAGCTTGTTTTATTACCTCCAAAACGCTCCAGTTCTACTAAAACGATTATGGTGTTTGAGTTGAAGTCAACATTAAGTAACAGCTCTCGCCTTACCATTTTGACATCGTCCTGAAGACGTGAAGACGTGAAAATGTTCAGAGTTGCGTTGTAAACAGAAGGACAACGGTGTTGAGAATACTCTTGGGACTACAAATTATTCATTCTCTTTGTTGCGCATGAAGAATTATTTGTAAAGTCCATAAAGTCTCCACAACGAAGCTCAATATAGCACTCTTCTTTACTTATTTCAGGTTTGTGTAAATGTGACTGCAGATCCTAATCGTATCTTACAACCTACAGAGGTAAAATATAGAATTTTCTAGACAAAAATTTTTGTTGTTGTTTTGTTCCTAATTACTTTACCTTTAACTGTTAGGCATCCAGAGCACATGCTGCTAAAATTGAAAGCGAGGAATTGGAGCTACAAAAACCACTGTTCTCCATATTAAACACATTTAGTACCCACCAGGTAAATCCTTTATATTATGTTTATTATTTGATGTCTCTCCAATAAAGTATTAATATTAAGATTCTACTTTGTAAATTATTTCTGTCATGTTAGAATGGGAGGCTGGATGTTTTCCTAGTTTTTCTTCTTCTTTTAGGTTACTGCAGATCCCCGTCATAAAGTAGAACAAGCCCTAAGGAATGCAGGATTACATAACACAGACTATGCAAGAGAAGTCTTAGCTTCTGTTAAACCACTTCATCCAACAAGACCCGACCAAAAATCATCACTTTTTAAAGACTTGCAATGATCATAATTTATCCAACTTGGCTGGCTCCGGACATTTTTGTGATTATTATGGTTTACAGTTACACGTAGTCTCCTTCACAAACGCCTCCATTTTTCGCCCCGTTCCTAATTCCGCCCGCCCCAAACGTAACGCCTGCGACGCAGGCAAACGTCCTTATGGCTCTTTTCTCTTCGCAACAGAGGAGGGAAGAGAGAGCCATAAGAACGTCTACGAAGGAGACTATGTTACACGCTGCAATTTTTGTTGGATCTTGTCTCGCGAAGTTGATACAAGTTGCACGAATGGATGTTACTTTTTTTGATGCTAGTGTGCAGGTGGTCTCGTTATGGCGGATGTGTAACGTGCCGAGATAACTTTTAATAACACTACTTTTATTTAACAAACTAAACCTTACATCCGTGGTCCACATACACACTGCCCTGTCTCACCCCTGGCAATTGTTATCCTTGGCTTTATCCGGAAACACTCCACCTTACCGATTGTCCTTTGTCTTAATAACGTTCTATTGTCTACGATCTAAGCTATTTCTATTACACAGTTATTTATTTACAATGTAACTCGTTACAGATAGTTCGAAAGCGGAGAGCTTTTCCTTGATGGTATTTTGTCTCCTATTAGAAGTCCTTATCTTTGAAAATGTAGTCGGCAAGCACATCCTTGCTCGCTCCAGAATCCGCCATTTTCTCATTCGGTTGCAGTTTTTACGCGCGGCTAGAATAGCTCTCTTTTGATTGGTCGAGATGTTAAAGACGCGACTAAACATGTTGCATGAAAAGGGTGTTATACGTACGAATCATCATGCAACTTTTCGTGCAATTTTGAAAAATCAGTTGACGAGATAAGACGTCCATATACTTTATTACAAAGATCGAAGCCCAAGCGTCATAGATGGTGCCCGAAACTTGAGTTTTTTCTCAATATGTCATGAACCTTTTAAGTAAAACATTAAAAGTATTGTTGTACTGCCAAAACATAGATACACGACGCGATTTTTTTCTGCAATTTGCAACACAGGTTTTTGTTACGAGGAAAATAAAATTCACAGCGTCCTATTAGACACGCGTGATTAACATGTGTAGACCAAATGTTTCTTCAAAGGGACGAAAATTAACATATATAGCAAAGTGAAAAGGCGGTGAACTGCCGAGATTTTTAGGAACAAAATACTGACGTTTCGAGCGGAGCCCTCCATCAGAGTAAGACGTACATGACGAGTAACGCGTCTTACTCTGATGAAGGGCTCTGCTCGAAACAAATTCATTAAAAATCTTGGCAGTTCACTACCTTTTTTCGCTTTGCTATATTCCAAAACACTGCCTACGTAGCACTCTACTTGAAAACTAACATACCCCGATGTCATGGCTATGAACGACGGCAGTCTGGGGAAAAAGTAATTGTATCCTCCATCTCGTCCAAGGACGCAAGATGATGATGAAATGTTTGTCGTTCAGGTGTTTAAATATTGTGTTGTGCTTGTGTTAAAATGCGAATCAACAAATACTTCAACTAACGGTTGTACTAAATCTATTTCTCTTCGGCCAAAATAATTACCGATCTCTAAGTCCTGAAAGTCACATTTCACTTTATGATGAAGGACCCACAGTAACTTTTGCAAGTTGCAAAGAGTTGAAAGGGCTTCTACTGTTTTCTGCAATTTGCAACATTCTGCAAGTTGCAGAGCGTGTTGTACCCTTTCTGCAACTTGCAAGATATTTCGTTTTAAAGGGACACTCCGGCCCAAATACAGTTCATATGAAAGATCTTACTGACTTTAGTTTATTTCCAAAGTTTCAGCATTCCTATCAATTTAGTTGATAAGATATTGCTAGTTGAAGTTGAAAATTTGTGGATTTTGACGCCATATTGGTTTTGAAAATATGACGTCATTGAGTGATTCTTTATCGTCAGTGGAGTTGTTTTGATGGCGATCACATAGTTATTGTGAATGGTCTTTGGACGAAAATTAGTCGAAATAAACTATTTAGTTCATCATGCAGGAAAGTAGAGGAGCTTCTTAGGCATAATACGAGACACGTCACTCAGTGACGTCATATTTGAGAAACAAAATGGCGTCGAAATTGGACAAACTCTCCAACTTCAACTAGCCACATCTTCTTAACTAAATTGATAGGAATGCTGAAACTTTGGAAATAATCTAAAGTCAGTAAGATCTTTAATATGAACTACATTTGTATTTGGGCCGGAGTGTCCCTTTAAATAGGTTTAAGATCGTCGAGATAGTTCGCGCAGTCTGTGCCTGCCTCGCTGCATGCGTATGACACCCTCTTTGTAATAAGATAAATGTTTTGCAAGTTGCACGAAAAATTGCACCACGTAACAGCACCTTAAGCAGAGAAAACATTTTACATTTAGGTCATCATAGATAAGAAAAGACTAATGTTATGGATTTATTATTTTTATTAGTAAGATACGCAGAGGTATTGAATGATATTGCTAAAATATGGATTAAGTTAAGAAGAATACATATTAAATAAGTTAAAAATTGCATATTGAACATGTTGCATGTTTTTTACAGATTTTGTAATTAAATTAATATATACATGTAGTCATGTACAGTAATTATGTAAAAACAGTTCAGATTAAAATTCTATCCATCTGTTTCCCATGAATACAAACCATTTTCATACTTAACATAAGTCAAACCCTTGGCACCTAAACTGCTATGTTGCTCAAGTGGACTTTGTTCTGCTGATTGTTCTGTTTTAATATCACGAGGAGTGACATTAAACGGAGTAGTAGCTTGAAGGACTTTGGTAGCAACTGAAAACTGATCATCTTGTGTTGTTTCAAAAACATGACAAAGCTTGGAGAATATTCCAGGTAAAATAGGGCCACTAATGTCAAGGTTGTGTTGCTGCAACAAAATGATAAAATGTCATTGAATAAATACTCGAATAATAAGAGAGTGAAACCAATTACCATGAGTATGTAGAATGTATATACATTAAGAGAATAAAATGAATTATTAGAGTATTTTGTTTGGTCAGTTGGACCGAGAGCACGGTCAATACAGGAAATTATTACATGATTGATTCGGTTTTCTTTGATGTACTGTGGGACTAATTAGATAAGAAATGAAGAAAAACTAGGAAAATCTTTGTCCAAGGTGGAAAAATGGGCCCTTTCTCGATATATGAGCAACCGAAATTTAAAATTATTATAACATCAACCCAAGTCAGTTTTAGGGTTAGGATTTCGTTAGGGTTAGGATTAGGGTTAGGATTAGGGTTGGCGATTGTTTGAATTTCGGTTTGTTCATATATCGAGAAAGCGCCGAAAAATGGACAAAACTTTGTTAGAAAACCTCTTGACTGTATATCACGTACATCCCGATGTTCGAGGTAATTAACTCTTACATATCAGACATGAAAGACTGAGGCCTGATATCTTCCCGTAATGACCAAGCGGACGAGGTTAATACTAAGAGGTTTATTATATCGCATTTTTTGAACAGTAATATAAGTGACAGGGTGAGCATCATGAGATATTGAACAGAACACACCGAAAGGATAATAAAACTCACTTTCTGAGTGTTCATCATCTGATTGTGGCTCATTCATGGTTTAATTAAAATTGTATACTTTTTGGCTTTTTAAAAAAAAATTGTTATTTGAGGAAAAAGTTTATTATCATAACTCGGATCTGTCCATTACAGGAAAGTAACGACTGTAGTCAGAGCGTCTCGGCCAATCAGAGTGTGCAATTTCACTGGAAGTAACTTCTGCCATATAATAATTTGTACTTAATTTGATGTTGCGGATGCTGAAAATTGCATTCCCAAGCTTCTAGATTTCAAAATGTTCTACTCTAGGGAGAAGATGGGGTAACTTGTTGAGAAAACTCTCTTACAGAACCTGTTGCATTCATACATAGAGAACCCAGAGTATCTATATAATGGCTTGATTTACCAGTACAGGTATAGCATTCCAAATAAAATGAAATAATTAAGACTTTATATTTAAAGTTCCAATGAATCGAAAATTAAGTTTGTCTTATTTGAAAGAACTCTTAAAACAACGAGGAATAACAATTTACAGCTCTTCCATATTTAACTTACTTCTTGAGATATATAGACTTACAGTAAAAACCTGCTAACAAGAACCTACATTTTACCCAATCAGCCTTGGATAGGTTCTTATATTCTTATACATCTTATATAAACAAATTCTTAATTTCAGCCTGCTGTTCTTAATAATAGTAGGTTCTTGTTAGCGGGTTGTTACTGTTGGTGATATTCAAATGAGATAATCTATGACAAAGCAAGTTGTATACAACATTGGAAAATCATGTATATCTTAAAGATTATTGAACAAAATCACTTGAAGCTAGTCTTTAATGTTTTGTTTCATGAGCTGTAGCAATTACAAAGATTGAAGTGATTTCTTTTAATATTGGAAAGATATACATGATTTTCTAATGTGTACAACTTGCTATATGTCATAGATCAGCTCATTTAAATATCACATATAAAGTATAAATATCTCAAGAACTGAGTGAAATATGGAAGAGCTGTAAGTTGTTATTCCTCGTTATTTTAAGAGTTTTTTTCAAATACAGTATTAAGATAAACTTAATTTGCGATTCATTTGCACTTTAATTACCTGGTTTAAATGTTTTCCTTGTTTAATTATGCCTTGTTTAGCTGACAGTGATTGTAAAGTGGCACCTTCAAAGGCAACTGGAGCCAGAAGCGTAGGTGGTATACCAGCAAGATTTCCAGTCTTGGCCACAAGACTCTTACAATTAAGAAGATAATTAAACAAAGCTTGAGTATCAGATCCAGTTATAACAGCAACTGATGAACCTTGATGATCAATGTTTCTCAATTTAACTCTTTGTTGATTAATTTTGCTTTGTTTTAACTGCGGCAGTGTCTCTCTACCTACACCCATACTTTCTAACCAGTTGGCTTCTTCCTCATCAAAGTCAGCACCCAATGGATTATTTCCATCTTCTTCTTTTTCTTCATTTTCATCATAATCATCATCATCATCATAATCAGCACTAGAACTCTTTGACTGTCTAAGAGCAGGTAGGCTATATGAGATACCTGAAACATACAAAATAATTTAATTCATATGCAGTTATTTTGGGTGAAGTTCGGAGTTTCCAATAGAAAATAGAAAACCACCGGCTGTACGCCAATTCACCACCATCTACTTTGAGGAACATCTCAAAGAATACAGTACTAGTTTTATATATTATTTGTTATGGCCACATTGTGCCGCCTGTAATAAATGTCAAACACCTGATGGAAATTATATTGGCAACCCTGAAGTTGTGGGTGCCACAGCCAGTCAAATATAAGAGAAAGTATTATGTTCAGGAAATGGCATGGTTTTTTCTAAGGATGAGCCAATAATCGGAAATTGATTGGTAGAAGTGATAATGGGCAACTTTCAGGCTGATCAGTTATCAGTCAATCACATCAACATATATCGGTGGTCCGATAAATACTATTCAGGATAATTTTTATACTTGTGAATTTCATTTTCTTTTTTAAGAAAAACACTTCTTGTTTGGTGAAACATCTTTTGTTTCGCACATTTATAGCCCAGTATGTTCTGTTTGGTTGTTTATGGTTATGCATTTGTCATTGGAATCCCCCACCCCAGGAAAACATGGGGCATTAGATTTTTCAAGAAAAATAGGAGAATATTGCCCCACCCTTTGGGGGGTCATTTAGCTGTCTAATCCCACCATCAGGAACTACATGTAAATAATTATAATAGATTACAGAGAATTAATGCACCCTTCCTTCATGCATGTACTAGCCTGTGTGCAGTCTCAACAGGCATATATCCATTTTGGTGCTATACCAAAATGAGAAAATTGTTCTAACCACACCACCCACAGGGGAAATTTGACAAGCGACTCCCCAACCATCACTCACATATGCCCCATGTTTCCCCGGGGTGGGGGTTTCCAATGACAAGTGCATTAGTGATGAATCATGGTAATGTTTGGTGATAAATACTTGAACAGTTGAACCTTGTCAGTTACAAGGAAAGTTTTCCTTTGCATTTTGCCATGATTACCCATGAATTCATCTTCAACCGTGAAAGGGTCTATTAGGCCGAGATTGTGCATAATTGTTACCATTTCTTGTTAATTTTCATCTTGCGTTTATATGAGAGCCGGTCCGGTCCACCTAGCCGAGATCTCACTTTGTGTGACCGGGGTGCATATTTGCCATATAAACGCAATTGCCCAGGCTTGCCCACTGCCCACCTACCCGGGCTAGCAAGTCGAAGCTCAGTACACGAGACAAAGTTTGTCTTGAAGGATATGTTTAGACAACTTTTCATTTGACAAGGGATCAAATGTGATTTCGGGCACTGTGGGAAAATAATTGCAGTTAGCTCGGTAAACACACCAGCCCGGGTATGCGGGCTAGCCCTCCTCATGTAAACACAAATGAAAATCAGCTTGGGTACCCGGGCTAGCTCACCTCTATATAAACACCCTTTGGGTTTTAAGATAAAAATAAGATAAACATAAAAATGACCTTCTTTATCTAAAGCATCTCTGATCCCTTTAGTTGTTGGTGTGATGAAGACAGATGTAAAAGGTAGACCACTGACGTTGGTAGCCCTGAAGAGCATGGTAGATTGAGCAGAACAAAGATAAAAATAATCACAATGACCACAGCGAAGCAGGTTAAAGAGAGAACGAAAACTTTGACACCAGTTAGCTCGCAAGGCGTCAACAATATCATCATTTTCAGTCAAAGATGGTAGTTTACTCGTTGACTTGATCTCCGAGGATAGTCGTGGGAAAAGAGAGAGCCATGGTAGACAGGGATGCATCCAATACATGATATTTTGTTGAAAAAGTGTCGAAGGATTAACTTGTCTGTCTGTGTCCTTTCGACATTGTACAAAGTTGCAGACCCCTTCAGCTTCTTGACTACCCAAAACCTTGGAACACCAGGTGAATGACTGACGAGATGTAAATCGAACCCTGGTTTTTAAACTCCAGTCCAACGGCAAATTCTTGCTTGACAAACATTTTTTCTCAACTTCCTTTGTTGAAGCCAAATGCTTCTCGTCGTTATCGATCTTTTCAACTTGTCTATTCTCACGAATGGACTCTTCGATCTCTTGAACAGTATTTATTTGCTCGGTATAACTTGGAGATTTGGGTTTGTCGAGATCTTTGAATAATTTAACGTTCTCCTGGTTTTCACGAGACGTTGAAATGTTTGCCTTCTTACAATTAGGTAAACAACTGAATGGGTTACGACGTTTTAACTGCTGTGTCGGCGTCACTTCAGTCGCATTCAAGCTTCGCGTCTTCAAAACATTACAAGATTTACCAACTGAGTGATTTACACGCTTCTTTACAACCAATTTTATACTTTTATCTGGCTTCTTCCAATTTTCTTTGAAAGAACAGCGCGATTCAGTCATTTTCAATTCCAAAGATCGTTCTCTTCGCCTTCGTCAAAATTTGTACTTCCCCGCCAAAACTCAAAAGAGCCTAATTCAGAGATCACCACAGTCGCTCTTAGTCACTCGTATCCCGCAAAGTCCCCTCTTGTGGTCCCTCTAGCCACTCACAGAAGTGATTTTCAGTGGGGCCCGTATATCGTAATTATGAATGTCTGCAAGAGATAAAAAAATTAAATTAAATTCCCTCCGTTAAATTAAGTCTTCTATGTACAAATCAGACGACGTAATCGCCGATATCTTTATCCATATTTAGAGCCTCGGTTGCGGAGGAATATTTAATGTCTGAATTCTCGTTGCCTTTGTCTCCACATATAATATTTCCATAGCCTAATATTGGCAAAATCATTGTTTTAACATACAGTTCTCTTGTATCCCTTGGCAACAAGTGCTTGATTCTGCGAACAATTTCCAAGCTTTTTGGGTCTGCTGCCTTCTTGCAAAGAGTCTTATGACCACACCCAAATATTTAAATGATCTACTCTGCCTAGCTCCTGATTATTAATATTATAGATCCTCCGATGATCATGAATTTGATATGCTAATCCGGTACAGATCTTCATTGAGTAGTCTTTGCAACTCTGAAGCTGACTTAGAAGAGCAGTAAAGTACTGTGTCGTCTGCAAATAGAGTTGCGGTAGCAGCTAGAGGCGTAGCCAGTCTTAACTTTGGGGGGGAGGCGAAAAGGTCCACGTGGTCTTGTCTAAGCGCGAGTATTCTAGGGGCTCCGGGGGTATGCTTCCCGGAAAATGTTGTCTCTGAAACACCATTTCCCGCATTCTGAGACGAGCTTTTAAAAGTAAACATTACTAAACATGGCACAATACACGTCAACATTTATGCCGGATGACCTTGCTTTAAATTTCCGTCTATGCCGAAACCCACGCAAATTATCAGATACCTGCTAGTTGCTCATCGATATGTTTTTGCAATTTGATAATTGGATTTGACTTCTTGCTCAGAACATCTTCCCCCCCCCCCCCTCAAATTTCTCCTCGGATTTAGACTTGGCACGAGAACGGTCTTGAGGGGGGGGGGGGGTGCGGGTGGTTGCCCCCCTGGCATAATGGAGGCCGTTACGAAGCAAAGAATCTTTGGAATTACAGACACACGAACGAGGTCAGAAAGGCTAATTTAAGTGAGTATAAAAGAATACTTAATTTGGGTGCGTTTATGAAAGAGGTCTATAGTTGGCCTTTCGCGCTGAAGAGCTAAACCATGCTAGATGTGTACTCTGTACCCCCAGGCCAGGGCATTTTGCCTCCTCGGTGGAAGGTCGGCGAAAATGGCCCTGGGATCGGCTGGTCACATGACACCCAGAATTTCTGGGTGTTTAGATATGATAATTTTTGTGGTCCTGAATAATTGAGAAATATTCAACGCTCTTCAGAGTTGTTCATGTCAACATTCGTAGGCATAAAAGCAGCTAACAAGCTTAATAATCCACCATACATCGATGGTTATCTCTTACAAAAGGTATGAAGAAGCATATATCCAATTTAGCGAAAGGTATCACTTTTAATTTGCTGTAAAATTTTTACACAGCATTTAGATTTAGATGAATAAATTATACAAGCCAATCGGATTATAGAATGGACCAGCCGATGGCCCAGGGCCATTTTCGCCGATCTTCCGCCGTGAAGGCAAAATGCCCTGGGAACGAGGTTGTGAAGCATGGTGATGTGATCCACCGTATCAAAAGCTTTCTTTAGGCCTATGCACACAACAGCATTGACAAGACTACTGTCCATATTCCCAAAAACTTCGTCGGTGAATTGAGAGAAGCCAAATTGGTTGATAGACAACAGGCCAGGGCCGGATTAAGGTTGCGCGCTCATCGGCGCCCTGTAGAGTGCGTGTGCCCCGTGCGCTTTCTAGAAAGCCAACGCGTGAAATTAAAATTGCACAACGAGAAGGTGTGGGGCCCCAGAGGTCAGAAAGCGCGAGGCCCCGAGTATGCCGCTTCTAAGTAATGGTTAGAGCTCTCTGTGAACAGCCCTCTCGATGATTTTACTGCGGATTGTTGGATATAGAACGTTAGTTATCTTTCTCCATCAGTTATCACCCTGCTTACAAATGGCAGTGACTTGAGCTCATTTCCATGACTTGGGGAAATTGACCTAATCTGAAAGACAAATTAATAATGTAGTGCATATATATATCCGGGCTATAAAACTTGCAGATTCGCGAAGCAGACTAGCTCTAATGTTGTCCAGTTCAGTAGCCTTATTAGTTTCATCTTGTCAACTGTGTCCTAACAAAATATACTGATACAGGTTGAAGGTCGAAGGTAGAACATGAGATATAGTACACTGAACCTGATTTGTTGAAGAGAAGTGTTCGCCAATTTCTTGCCAACTTGAAAAGTGGGGTAATAAGTGAAATAAGGTAAGTAAAAAGTGGCATAATTTACCTAGTCCATCATGATGTGTCATTTATCACAGCAGCCCAAGTTTATTATATGAGACCTAGTATACTTGACCTATTGTATAAGACTTTGCATGGGATGAATGGCAATTCATCTGATTTGTTAGAATATTGCCAAAGTTAATTTACCTATACTACAATGTGTACCCCGGGGGTAACATGGCCGGAAACGAAACTCGCTGTAAATATTAGTACCCCCGGCAAACAGCACAATAAACAACACAGACATGACAGTACACATTGCAGTAGAAGTAAATGAACTTTATTTCAACATTTTTTTCAAAATTTTCTAATATTTTGATAAATCGAATGATTCCCACACAAAGTCTCCTATATTTACATCTGTCACCTTACATATTATAAAGTATATGCATCTATGGACAACATAACCAAGAATGAAACTCGCGCTGCAAATGTTCCAAATCACACAGAAAAGACACATTTAGTATACACTTATAGTAGAGCTAAATTTATGGCTATATTCTGACAAATCGGATGAATTTCCATTCATCCCATATACAAAGTCTTCTACAATAGGTCCAGTATATTAGGTGTTCGACAGAGCACTCAAAAATCAAGTGAATGGTCGGGAAATACTGGAAACCGTTGATGACAGCAAACTAATTATATTCCAACACTCAGAATGTTTCTTCACCATATTAAATTCTTAGAATATATGCAGGATATCGGCGGATGACTGAGACGAGGGAGTGTTCAGTGCTATATCAATAGACAGGCCAGAAAAAATAACAAAATACTTATCACCACCTCATATCTACTTATTGATACACGGAAATCACGTCTAGATGTCCAAAGTCTCTCAAATGTCTCTCAAGGGCTTCGCTCGAAACGTCAGTATTTCAGTTGTTCGTAAAATCTCGGCAGTTCACCATCTTTTCCCGTTACAATATACTACATATACACTACCTACGTACGCAGCACTTTTTTACTATCTAGTACAACTAATTGTTACCAATGTAGACAGTCTGCACTATTGGTAACATGTAGGTTTTAATGTATAATGATATCTAACTCAACTATAAGCGCTAATCTCATGACAAGCATAAATTGTTACGTTAGTCTATAAGTTTAAGGACGAGTTGGATGGTTGTTTGAGGTATAGGGTGGCTAGGAAAACACATTAGATCTTTGGTGGAGGGTATTATGATGACACATTTGGCGCGCGTGGGGTTATAGAGTTATTAGGGTTTATAGTTAATGTGCACATTATAATATTATATACATCTACATGTAGACTGTCTGGACCGGTTAAACGGGCTAGCCCGGTATGCAATAGCAATTTAAAACTCATTTCGGCTTGGAGCGGGCTGGCCCGGTAAGCCGTGATAAGTTTTGAGTTGACGTCGACGATTACAGCCCAAAATTCACAATTATCAAATAATAAATTGACAAATATCGCTTAATTTGCAAAGAGTTACATTACCTTTTCCGCAGTTTTGCACTGTTGTATGTTGATGGCATTATTTGTAAGTATTGTCAATAAAAGCAATTGTTCACTATCGTAGCTTACTTGCGAATGGCTCTTAAACAGAAAATAAGCCGTGACAAAACAACCACGAAACACATAAACGATGTTTTGATGTTCTAATAAATTCCTTTTTAAATTTTCACAGTCTTATTTATTGCTTCGTCAAATAAACAAATGAGTATCGGCATTACGTCATGAGCAATTTCATCCTGGCAAACCGGGCTAATCGGCGAAATGTAGAAAAAATATGCGATTCATATAAGAGGCGCCGGGCTGATTACATGGACCATGCAGTAACCGGGCTAACCCCTAACTATACGTGGAGATTGGGTCAACACCATGGTCTGCAGAGATAGCTTGTCTTAATGTCTCTGATATAGATACTACCATATACGACGGAAGAGGAGGAGAATATTACTTAGAATATTACTCAGTTTATGTATAAAAAACATAACTTTTGTGACAGATCTCTGATCTCTCTGTAAGTGTTTAATATGCACTTCCGGAGTAATTCTGCATGCAGGAAGGAAGGAAAACCAGGAGTGGGGCCAGCGCATGAGCTCATATACGACTCGGCTCATGGTTATGATTTGCTCATGATATTATGATCGGCTCATGATATTATAATTGTATAAGTAAAGTATCTCAACGCTACATGCAATAATTCGTTGTAATCGTCTTGTCAAGAAAGGCATTTTGGTAAATGTTTTCAGTAAAGTGCCCGCATTCAAACTATTATGTGCGAACATTGTCGCATATCGTCGATACAAGTTTTAATAACAAACCCAAATAGATATACAGTCAGATCCTACTGTAACTTTCAGATTATTATCTCCCTAAACAGAGCAGGAATCAAAGGAAAACAAGGAGAGGAATACAATAATAAAAGATAATGTGCAACGATGACCAAAGAGAACTGTCTGATGATGAGATTCCAATTTTAAATAATGAACTCTTAATTTTTTTTGTGTAAACAGTCATAAGAATGTTGCTACCCAACCATTTAGCAGTTACCCAACCCCCCACCCCGGCCATTATAATGACCAGTCCCTTTATAAGTTTACGAACGAGGACCTTTAGAGAGTGAAACGAAAATTAAAATAAAAACCGTGGCTATCAAACGTATATATTTATGTACAAAACCGAATCATTTGATAAAAATTAGATAATATTAATATGGGAAATCTTTTTAATAAAAATCCCTTGTCTGGCGTCTTTTAAATTACACACATCGTCAATCAACCTCGTACCCAGGCTTTTCACACGCTCGGCGGACTCGCGCGTGTGAAAAGCCTGGGTACGAGGTTGATCGTCAATGACATTTAAACTGACCGGAACTGACCGGTTGTCGTAGCTAAACAGCAGGGGCTCTGGAAGCAGCGGGACGCTCGCACTTTCTGGACTTTGGGTGTCCTACATAAGAAGGATATCCACAATATTTTAGCAAATTTTAAACAAATTGATAATTGGTGTTGTTGACGCGAAGTATATCTTTTCGGTTTTTATTCATAACTATTTTACATAATTATTATAAGGTGACGCATTGTATGCAACGAACAGCGACGGAGACATTTTGGAAACTATCTGTAACTCTTCACAAATTGTTCAGTATATTGTTCAATATAATTAATTGTTATCTTGTATGTTATGTATAATATATAGTATATGTATTATATTATCTGAAGGGCGTGGCCCTGTTTATGGCATTCTGTAAGATGCAGGACACCCACAACTTTGAAAACCTCCCAGAGCCCCGCCCTGCTAACAGCTTTTTCTCAACAGAAATAATATATCTTCCATTTCCTTCTTGAACTTAGCAAAGCACCAAACTTATAAGAAAAAGGTCGTAGCTTTGAACTCACGGAAAGCGCTTTCTACCATGTCAAGTGATCAACCCTCGGTGAATAATTATATGAACACTTCCTGCATAAAACAGGAATTAAAATAAGGCACTGAGACCTATGATATATATCTAATTCAAACAATGGTTTGTATATATACTACAACAATACTAGGTTAAAATAAAAAGTTTATTTTTATTAAATCAACATTATAATCAACAATCAGTATGTAGCATTCGACCCTGATGCATCTCATTAACATAGATCTCAACATTATATCAACATATAATTTTCCCTGATTTTACTTTGATAGTAATTAGACAAGAAAGAAAAGACAAATTTCTGGCAGATGTTCCGAGTATTTCCATGGGATCTATTGCATTACAAGATTTTTTGGGTTTTCCCAAGTAAAGTCGTCGTCATCTTGCTTGAAGTGACCATAAATGCAGGTCTTCTCAAATATCGGTCGTTTTAATTTTAATTCCCTGAAAGCAAAAATGGAGTATTATACAGGGAGTATCATGAAGGCAGTATTATACACATATATGGGCTTATCATGCATAGTGTGACATATTATTATATGTACAGCATACTGTACCTGTCTGAGTGACTATAAATTGCTTTTTAAGGTCAACTCATATAATGATACACTTGTACAGGGCCGTCGCAAAGGGGGTGGGGGGTGACAGCAAAACCGCCGTTGGCAAATGAAGCTGATCAAATAACAATTTGTCGGCAAATTACTATTGAAAATCAGGGGATCCACAGCAGAAGAACTGAAGAGTGAGGAACTAAAGTTATCAAATTCAATATCCTTTTTGCTACGGTGCTACCTGAATGAATATTTTTGCACTATCCAGGATGTCGTTTTGATCCTAGTTCCAATAATTATTGATAGTTCTTTTCGTTTCTTTAGATTTTAATGCACACCAGGCTATTAATCGTTAGCTATGTTGTAATTCTTAGCTAATGATATGTCCATTGGGCACGCCCCCCCCCCCCCCCAGACCGCCTAGTAACATACACCACAATGTGCTGATTCTTTATGTGCGCCCCCCTTTCGAACAACCCTGGATCCGCCACTACTTACCTAATAATCACACCTGGTCGGAAATCGAAGTTTTTCTTCACAATTTCTAGCAGTTTTTCATCACTGTATAATGCAGTGCCATATGAAAATAATGCGATTGAAAGAGGTTCTGCAATACCAATGGCATATGACAATTGAATAAGACATCGTTTACACAATTTAGCAGCCACCAAGGACTTAGCAGCCCATCTTGCTGCATATGCACCTGAACGATCAACCTTGAACAAAATGAACACATTAAATTTTCGAGGGTGACAAAATTATAGCTTGAACTGTTTTGAGAAAAAAGCCGATGTTTTTTGAAAACCGCGATTTAACTGATTTTGCTTCCAGCGAAAAACGGGAAAAAACGAAAAATCCGGCGGACAAAGATCGATATTGTATTTCCACAATAAAATTAGAATCAGGAACTACGACAATCGGAGAGAATGGCCCAAGTTTTAATAATGTCTTCTAAATGCTCGTGCTTTTAAATAAACTAAATCACTCAGTCTTGGAGCGTTGACTCCGCAGAGAAAACCTCGTTGACTACGTCACCAGCTGTCTCCCCGCGTGATCGTCTGTCCTGCATGAAAGAGATTGACTTTTACACCGGTGAATTCCTGTCATTGATCCAGACGATCACCACTTGTAGTTCTCGGAGACATCTCGCCATCAAGCCATCGTTTCCCATCGTGGAGAGACCTTTTTTAATAACTTTGTTATAAATATAATAATTGTATTACTGCTGTATTTATATTGTTTATAATACTGTTTGAGTTAGATTTACCGAGATTGAAGGCTCTAGCTAGATACATCCTGAGGGCGTAGGACCCGAGGGATGTATTTATTTTTTATATTCTATAGGTAATTTAACAAAAATTTAACGATAAGATATTATAGAGATAATTTAACGTAATATTTAAGGTAATCTAAATGAAATTTAGTATCTGATTTAGTATTCAAGGTCACTAACCGTATTAGTTAGGCTGCGTTTACACACAGTTGTTTACACTAGAGCAAAAGTAATCGGATTTGTATTGTTTTTACTCCCATGAGGATGAAAAACAATATGAATCCGGATCAGGGGCGTACCGTGCGGGGTGTGTGTGTGTGTGTGTGTGTGTGTGTGGGGGGGGTGACACTCCCCACTTTTCACTGAATTGGTCGGTAAAACGCGGAGTCGGTCGTCGTCGGTAAAACCGATTGATCAGACCGGAAGTTGAGAAAACCTTGTAATAGTTAAAGTGCTTATAAACCCAAAATGGGTTTTTGGTGATTCGGATAGAGCATAAAAAGTTAGTTGATAAGTTCTGGATTAGTTTTTGCGTTAAACTTTTAGTTTTGGAGATATAACGGCTCAAACATGCAAATTGTGCCATTTTTTGGAAAAAAGTAGCGCCACCAAAATAACACACAGGGACCTGGATCCGAGGAACCCATCTTCAACAACAACTAGGCTTTTGTATAGGAGAAGACAGCTATCTTAAGAGTTTTTATTGAAAAATGCCCAAACGATGTGTCTTTACGATGTTACCTTGTCTACTCGAATTGTAATATATTTTTATAAGTATTGAAACATAACACGTTCCTCGGATCCAGTCTCCCGGCCTGCGCTACTTTTTTTCACAAATTGTGACTTTGAGCCCTTATATCTCCGAAATCACCAAAAACCCATTTTGGGTTTATAAGCACTATAAGGCTGTCGGTAAACTGTTCGTCATATTAGATCGTTGGTAAAATTCCCGATTTCCGATCCAACCTAGTACCCAGGTACTTTTCTCCGAAGGAGCGCCGAGTGAAGATTCTGGATACAAGGTAACTGTTACCGGTACGTACAATGCAATGGAAGAAAATCTGCGCCCATGTGCAATTCGTCGGTAAAACTAAGACGATACACCCCCATCCAAAATGGTCACGGTACGCCACTGATCCGGATAATTTTGCTCTAATGTAAACGCACCTTAATAACCGTATTAGTAGCCGCGGTACATCAAAGAGACTAGGTATGGCTTTTAAACTAAAGTCTTGCGCGAGTTGCGTCATGTTCACTAACTATTTGTAACGCATATTGAAAAAGATTTACTAGTTTTTTCCCGGTTTTCGGTTTTTAATCACCACCGCCTCACCAAGCCACTACTAATTGCAACATTAATATGATAAATCCAATGAGTCTCACAGGATGATCCAGTTAAAATATATCCATAATTATTATAATATTTTAACATGCCTTTGAGCAATCTTTTCCGGAAAATGCTCCACCCCCATGTGCTCCCCATCCTCCATATGTATCGACAATGATCTTACGGCCTGTAAGACCTGCATCTCCTTGCGGTCCCCCAATCACAAACCTGCCTGATGGCTGAATGTGATAAATGGTTTTCTTATCCAAGTATTTCGCTGGGATAACAACCTAGAAACAATTAGAATAAGAAAGAAAACAAGTAATCAGAATAACGTACATTATGACATGAAAAGTGATATCATATATAGCACATGATTAACAACAAAATAATAACAGGGCTTTTCTGAATTTCTACAATATATTATAGATTTATAATATAGAAATCACCATACAGTATATGAGCTATTTTTCAATCTTATTGGTTCTTATACTAGCAAGTTATTAGCTCTTATTATACACTCACACAGAATCCACCAATCAATTGTCTCTATTAGCATCACGTGGCAGCCCAATATTTTACGATATAGGGCAGCTACATATTGGGCAGTAACCTTTGGACTGTTTACGCAGGCTGTTCACGTGCAAAGCAACGTCACTCGCGTGCCTTTTATCTAAATCGAAATTTCATTGGTTGAAGTACTTCTCGCGGAACGTGATGTGTTTTTCCGAGTTTTTTTAATTATTCTTTTTGACGACTATACAACCTTTTGAGTCTTTTGACTGTTTATTTATTGTTTATTTGTTTATTAACTTTACAACCAAGCAAAAATGCAAAATAATTAATACAAAACAAAAACGGAGCAGTTTTGAACATAAGTGAAGTCTGTGAAGAACATAAGAACAGTCTTGACTGTCTGTTTACGTGCGAAGAATTAAACATCTTTGTGTTAAGATATTTTGTTCGATATAATAAAACACCTATTGGATTCATATCTTCGCCCAATATTACAAAATATTTAAGTCTCGACTTGCAATATTAAGGCTCGACCTTCGGTCTCGCCCAATATTGAATTCTCGACTTAAATATTTTGTAATATTGGGTTCAGAGGAATCCAATAAGTAATAATATATCACTAGTAATGAAAAACAAAATGGCGGAATGTTTTATTAAAGTAAATAAGCAAGAAATCAGGTATTTGTTTGATAAAACGACACAAAAAATACTTAAAAATACCACAAGTGTCTATATTACAAAACAATTATACCATTAGTTATAAAAAACAAAATAGTGGAATGTTTTACTAAAGTAAATTAACAAGAAATCAGGTATTTGTTTGATAAAACAACACGAAAATATCTAAAACTATTACGAATGTCTATATTATAAAGCAATTCGCACCTCGTTGGCTATGAGCTCATATACGACTTAAGAGCTCATGGTTTATATTGTTAAAAATACAAAGAAAATCCAAAGCTGTCTTATCATATTCTACCGCATGGATACAGCACACTACTTTCATAAAATACTACTTATGCACTAAATATACTACTCTCACGTTGATAATAAAGCCTTGCTGGGGGGCTCAGTGCCCCCATTTAAAATTTGGGGGGCCCAGCCCCCCGCTTCCTACGCCTCTGCAACTGTATATACAAACCTTAACAATTTTCTCCATAATGACTTTTTGTAATTCCTCAGTTTTAACAGAATCAGAGTGTTGGGCAGAAATAAGCACTGTGTGTACTCGGAGTGGAACAAGGATGCCACCATCTTGTTTGTATTCAACTGTCACTTGGGTTTTTGTGTCAGGACGTAACCATGGGATTGACCCATCACGTCGACAATCAGCCATCTTTTTATTTAACTGATGGGATAACACAACAGTCAAAGGCATTAATTCTTCAGTCTCATCCGATGCATACCCAAACATTAATCCCTGATCCCCGGCTCCAATATCTTCATCCCTTCTCCCAACATGGACACCTTGGGCAATATCTGGACTTTGTTGTGCGAGAGCGACTAAAACATTGCAGGTTTTATAGTCGAAGCCTAAAACGAACAAATGCAACATTAAAGAAATGTAATCTTATATTATATATATATTAATTACAAATAAATGAAGTTCTCAAAAAGAACTTGATCAATAGTATAAAATATTAGAGAAATAAGAGAACTTCAATATGTCGAAATATACAGTTTTGGAGAACGAGAAATCGTAGTGGGAACACGAAAATTTTTTGACAAATTGCTGCTGCTGCTGATGATGATGATGTATTTAGAGTCGATCGATCACACATGATAAGGTTGCCCTATTTATCCGAGCCAGAGGTTCATGTATTAAGCGCTCGACCATTCAAGTTTATCACTCTTAGGTGAACGGAAAACCCATCTAATATGTATTCCGAGCGGAGAGCCTACGATTTAAGGTCGTTTTCCGAGAAGACCCGAAAGTCTTACCATTTGCTGGTGTTGTTGCAAAGGGAGCACTTTCTCCTCAATTATTTTAAGACCCGGACTGGAGTGGAGGTCCGACCCAGGATTTGAACCTGTGTCTTCCAACTCATAGACATGTTTGGTAACCACTAGACCACAACAGCTGTTTCAAATTGAAGTTCTCTTATTTCTCATTTTTATACTATTGATCCAGTTCTTTTGAGAACTTTCTTATTTATTCTTAATTATTGCATACGTAGCTTCATTGTGGACTTTCATTGCAGACTGGGCCATAAATTTTTATTGATTTTCACTGACGACGCCGGTTGCGAACGATGTGTCCTTCAAGTCAGATTCTGACCTGAAGAAGGAAATAACCAAAACGTCGTCCATAGAAATACGTAAGTACTTTATTTAAAGGACATTGGAACAAAAATTAAGTTTGTCTAATATGAAAGAGCTCGTAAAATGATAGAGTAATATATTTTACAACTTTTCCATATTTTACTTCGTTTTTGAAATATTTCAGTTTGTTTGATATGTAAATGAGATGGTCTCTGACGTCATGTACTGATATATCTCAGTGATTAAGTTTACAACGTTTATTATCATGAGGAGTTCTACGCACATTTTGAAGAAAATTTGTGGAACAAACTTGAAGATGGAACTAATGTTCCATTACATGACGTCAGAGATCATCTCATTTACATATCAAACAAACTGAAATATTTCAAAAACGAAGTAAAATATGGAAAGGTTGTAAAAGGTGTTACTCTATCAGTTTACGGGTTCTTTCATATTAGACAAACTTAATTTTTAAGTATTTTTCGACATATTGTATATTAATTAAGACTATCAAGTTACAGGTAAAATAATATTTTAAATACCTTTATTGCTGTCATCATAACCAATACGTTTTATTGTATCCCGCACAACCTTTTGATAATCAACATGTGCCTTTGATGTAATCTCTCCAAACAGCATAATCATACCAGTTGTCGATGCACTTTCTGAAAATAACAAATCAATGGACAATTATAACAAAAATGTTGTAGATGCTATCTATAAATTAGTATATATAATTGTTGTATAGTCAACCACATTCATGCATACGTCATGCCTACCACTTACCCACACACCTCTCTAGCCACCCACCTAACTTATATTATTACAAATCGAAAACACTAAAAGGTTGGTGTATTGCCGAAATAGGGTCTAACGAAGGTCCTACACACTATTTTAGCAGCACAGTACCAACTATAAAAAGTACCAACTATGAAAAGTTGTGTACAGTTCCAACTATAAAAAGTACCAACTATTACAGCAGTACCAACTATAAAAAGTAGTGTACAGTATCAACTATAAAAAGCAACAACTATTTTAGCAGTACCAACTATAAAAAGTACCAACTATAAAAAGTACCAACTATAAAAAGTACCAACTATAAAAAGTACCAACTATGAAAAGTACCAACTATGAAAAGTACCAACTATAAAAAGTACCAACTATGAAAAGTACCAACTATAAAAAGTACCAACTATGAAAAGTACTAACTATAAAAAGTACCAACTATAAAAAGTACCAACTATTACAGCAGTATACCAACTATAAAAGTACCAACAATAAAAAGTATCAACTAAAAGTACCAATTATAAAAAGTACCAACTATAAAAAGTACCAACTATAAAAAGTACCAACTATAAAAAGTACCAACTATGAAAAGTACCAACTATGAAAAGTACCAACTATAAAAAGTACCAACTATGAAAAGTACCAACTATAAAAAGTACCAACTATGAAAAGTACTAACTATAAAAAGTACCAACTATAAAAAGTACCAACTATTACAGCAGTATACCAACTATAAAAGTACCAACAATAAAAAGTATCAACTAAAAGTACCAATTATAAAAAGTACCAACTATAAAAAGTACCAACTATAAAAAGTACCAACTATAAAAAGTACCAACTATAAAAAGTACCAACTATAAGAAGTACCAACTATAAAAAGTACCAACTATAAAAAGTACCAACTATAAAAAGTACCAACTATGAAAAGTACCAACTATTTCAGGGTACCAACTATAAAAAGTACCAAAATTCGGTTGTCTAAAAGATCTCTTGTTTCAGTTGTTCACAATCTTACATCGGTAAAAGAGACAGATGCCTGTTTACTCGAATTAAAGAACATGATAAATGCTCCAACTCAGAAATCAACAATCATGATCAACTCCTGATAACAATTTCAGCACTTGGAAACTATTATGGAACTTTGTCCCTACCCCTACACAGATAACTTAAACGAAGTTTCGGTTAGTGAATTCGTTTTTAACAGTTGCCAAATAATAGATAAGGTCGATCACGCACTGGTCGGTATTGCTCTACAAAGAAGCGATCGCTTGTCATCTGCTAAAAAGCTAGTGCTTTTTGTGTCTACTGTATAAGTATCGCTGTATTCTATAACTTGATAGCATTCCTGATGATGACTAAAACCTGGAGTTAATTATAATTAGTATTGTATTGTATACCAACTCCCTGGCACAGAGTTGCATTACACCACACCACATCGTCATACCACACCACACCACACCACATCACATCACATCACATCACATCACATCATGACATGACATTACATTACATCACATAATACACTCGTGTTCGTGGTAGCTGTGGTTGATAATCTGCTAAAGCAGAATCTCCGCTCTTCCCCCTGGATGTAATTCAGTAATTGATATGATTTTGGCCGAACCTCTTCAATCGTGTTATAAGTAGGATAAATACCTCGAACGTTGGCTTTAATCCAGATACACTGCGGTATTTATCCTATACTTACGACTCTCTGACGAAGGGACTTCGCTCGAAATATTAGACCTCCTAAAAACATTTTGGCATGAGTATAGCAAGCTAGTCAAAGTTATCCCTGGTGTTCTGTGACCCCTCCCGCAAGCGTGCAAACGTAAGAGCTACTAAGACATTGTCAATTTTTATTGTACAGATATCAGGCCTATTTTAGAGTAATGCGCACAGGTTTTCCATCATTCACTCCCGAAGTTCCTGTCAGACGATCTTGAAGTTGTACAGAAACGTGCATTAAAAATTATCTCGCCTGGAGAGTCATATAATCAAATACTAGATAATTTTAGTCTCCCCACACTGTTTCAAAGACGTGAAGAAATGTGCTCCAAACCTTTTAAGAATATTATTAATGATTCATCACATAAACTATTAAACCATTTACTACATCCTAAACATGAGCCTATGTATACGATCTTAGAAGTAACAGAATGTTTAATATGTTTCAAATAAATACGAATAGATTTCAAAATACATTTATTGATGTTCCTGCGATGTGCAATAGTTTAGTTTAGTTAAATAATTCTATTGTTAACGTTTCCAATATATCTGTAAATATTGTAAAGTAAATATCATATTTAATTAGTTAATATTTTAAACTGTAAATCACGCAATTCAGCTATTTGGCTGCGATGTGAATTTTTAATAAAACTATCTGTCTATCTATCTCAATGGTCTTCTGCCTTCTGGACGATCTATTTTAGTATCCGCGATGTTGACATTTCACGATTGATGCGCAAATTGGCCGTTTTCACCCGCTTTTGAAGAATCGATTACACTCGATACCATGGCACTTCTGTGTATAACACCGCTTACAGTCACAGATATCTCCGCAAAGATGATCTTCGATTTTATCGTATCCTTTCTTACAAATAGGCACGGGGACGAAATGAGAGATTGGATCGGACTGCTGCCCCCCGCCGCCTAATGGTTTTCTAATGAAAAGATCGCCCATAAGACGATTGTCACAGAATGCCCGGGATACATTGACTACGGTATAGCAACTTTCGAAATTCTCGATTTGTATATTTTAAAGAGTGAGTGTCAACCGTCGTGCATTGCGCGTTTGTGTTTATCTTTTCATACGATAACGAAGTGTTTTGAAGTGCTTCGTTGCCAACTTGACGTGGGTGTAAGTACTCCGGAAATTCGCCGAGTCTTCTCAGAAAACCCTATAGAGGCTTTCTTATTCGTCTACAATCCAAATACATCGATTCGGAACCTGAATTTTTTTCGTCACTTGGTCTTCCACGCTTCGCGTCAGTGCACTCTCCTCTGCAGAAGCTTCTTGCGCTTTTATATATAGTAATAATGTAATATACTATAGGTGAGCCTCTGCGGAGGAGAGTGGCGTCAATCAAAGCTGGCATAATTCGAAATTCAAGAAATTCAAGAAAACGTCATTTTACATTACAATTTTCACATTACAACGAAATTTGTGAAAAATGCAGAAACAATTGCTTTCTAAGGTATATCTTCTTTCAATTAAAAGACAAAATGAATAATTTATATCAAGGATTGACAAGATATTTACGGATGCAGTTCACCAAGGGAATTCCATGTTTCAAAAAATGGCCGACGCGAGCGTGCAATGCGTCACGGTTGACAGTCTCCTCTCTTCCATCTAGGGGGGAGCGGAGAGTGCCATACTTCTTATTAAATCACGTCTTTAAAAACGTCTTTTCCGTTTAAAACAATGGAAACGGTTTACTCTAAATGTTATCCGCATTCATTTTAAAATATTTTGATAGAATTTTTAATTACTAGCATAAAACAAGGCTAACAAGCCCTAGGAAATGATTCAAATCAAAACAACAACAAATGGTAGCCATTTTGTTACCATGGTAACATTTGCAGTTTGATTTGCTTACAAACTTGGAGCTTGTACTCAGCTCTGGAGTGCAATTAACGAAGGAATTGCATTCCTCTCGAGTAAATAGAATGCAGTAATTTTGTCATGCAATAATAAGTCATTTTATTTTATCTAAGATTTGTTTCTCCATCCATATATTACTTGTATTCCAACGTGTCGTGCTGTGTAGGTAGTGTAGAAATACAAATGAAATACTATAAAAGGTTGGTGTACTACCAAAATAGTGTGAAGGAGATCAAAGTGTTGTGTTGTGTAGGTAGTGTAGAAATACAAATTAAATACTATAAAAGGTTGGTGTACTACCAAAATAGTGTGAAGGAGATCAAAGTGTTGTGTTGTGTAGGTAGTGTAGAAATACAAATTAAATACTATAAAAGGTTGGTGTACTACCAAAATAGTGTGAAGGAGATCAAAGTGTTGTGTTGTGTAGGTAGTGTAGAAATACAAATTAAATACTATAAAAGGTTGGTGTACTACCAAAATAATGTGAAGGAGATCAAAGTGTTGTGCTGTGTAGGTAGTGTAGAAATACAAATTAAATACTATAAAAGGTTGGTGTACTACTAAAATAGTGTGAACGAGATCAAAGTGTTGTGTTGTGTTGTGTAGGCAGTGTAGAAATACAAATAAAATACTATAAAAGGTTGGTGTACTACAAAAATAGTGTGAAGGAGATCAAAGTGTTGTGCTGTGTAGGCAGTGTAGAAATACAAATTAAATATCTAAAAAGGTTGGTGTACTACAAAAATAGTGTGAACGAGATCAAAGTGTTGTTCTGTGTAGGCAGTGTAGAAATACAAATCAAATATCTAAAAAGGTTGGTGTACTTCCGAAATAGCGTTTAAGTAGTCAACGTTTCGAGCAAAGGCCCTTCGTTAGAGAGTGAAACGTCTGACGAAGGGCCTTCGCTCGAAACGTTAGACTACTTACACGCTATTTCGGAAGTACACCAACCTTTTTATATATATTTGATTTGTATTACTTGTATTCCCTTGTTTTGCTTGGCTTTATTTCACCTATGATATCCACACAGGTATGCTTCGATGATCGATGCTAAAAATCTGAAAGACTTTCCTGTTTTTTCATCTCACTAATTATTTATTTTGTTATTGTTTATCGTATCCGATTGGCTAATTTTTGTCACATGATGATTTTGCGCATAAAATTACCCGGTTTGTATTTCATTTTACGGAAGGGTCTTCGATATATTTAGATATATCGTCAGCATGATGCAGGTGTCGCATATTTAACAACACATTCAACGTCCATTTTTCTAAGAACATCAACATTCGCGTGATTAGTTGGCCTAATTGCTGCTGGTTTATGTCTTGGAAATTGTCTTCTTCTCAACAGACCTCAGATCTACAGATCTATTTGGTCAATGTCAACAGTACGTGAATAGAAGACAATTGCATGTGAACGAACGCGGCGTATCATGCAGGACTTCTTCGTGCACAGCTTTCGCACATGAACAACTTTATTGCAACAATCACCAACCGAGTATCCACAAACTGTTCCGCCTCAAACCTCGTTGATAGGTAATTCGTGCGGACATAATATATAATTTCACTAAAAATATCGACAGTATGGTTGTCTCGGTGATGCTTATATTCCACATACATTTTTCTTAGAAAATAAACCGTCAGCTGATGAACGATATCGGATTAGTAATTGTACTTGCTAAAACACATTTCGCACAATATAAGTTAACAGAACTGAGTGCTTTCTTACCACATGCGACTTTGGCATTAGGATCTTCCTTTAAATGGGCGTCCAGAACAGCGTCTGAAACCTGGTCACAAATCTTGTCTACAATGCATCAGATAATAAAAAGAAAAGACAGACAATTAGCAGGGTTGCCTAAAAACAATTCTCAATCCAATTCTGTATTTTACAGATATATTTGCAGAGCCGTGCAATAATATTTGTGACGAAGCGCTGAATCAGCACGTCTGAAGAAAAATACCAAAAAAATATTAGAATAGATAAACAATGGTATACAGAAATACCTGGGTGCCCTTCTCCAACAGATTCTGATGTAAAAAGAAAGGCTGCGTTGTTTGAATCAGCATTCATTTCGATATGGTTGATGCAGCTCTTTGCTGCAAACAAAACTAAAGAAAACACAGGCGAAAATGCGTTAGATGATGACCCAGTCACTTGATGTAAACAGTGTCTCTGTCACCGCTAGCTCTAATGCGAGAATATCACTCTTTCAATCTTCTTAAATAGATTCAAAAATTCACGTGCATGATGTATTCTCGTGATTCATTGGCTAGGAAACTATAAAACGCACTTCCGCTCGTATAACAACATTTCAATATCTCAGTCAAATATTCCGCGTATCGTATTTAGCAGAAAGCAAATCCCTTTGACACATTTGTTTAAGGTGGTGCCAATATTTGATTTCGGAGCATGCAATTATCTGTATCATAGTTTGGCTTAGTCTGCTATCCTAGACTCTAGTGATTTATGATGGATCCTGGGAGGGAGCTAGCAGCGTGGTGCAAAATAGATGGTGCAGTAAGTTTGAAGAGTATAGCATTTCATTGTGATGAAGGATCCTTCAAATGTCAGTAAGTAATCTGTTTACATATAATTTCGCCAGTTCACTGCAGCCCAGTGTTTTAACTGAACTATTAGAACAAGGAATTATTAGAAAGCACTACTCCGTATTCCTGAATCTATACTCCCAAATTCCACGAAGCTATATAGCAATTAACGGGAACGTAATTTGTTTTCCAGGAAAGATGTCGGGGGAACATTTTTTTTTGAGAAATTATTACGAAAGTAGCTGTTCTAATTATTTCGTGGAATTGTGATTCAAATCCTTCTTGTCGATCACGTGTGTAAATATTATTGCACCTGTCGGCTTAACCACGTGTTGCACTGAAACTGGATGAACACGTTTAACCAAACTGGAACTGGTTATTAAATGTGTTCAAGGAAGCTGACTTGCTTGCTCAGTGCTTACTTGAACTAGACAACGAGCCAATTGCGATAGAAGTTCTTTTATTTCAATATTACTTATGAGTTTTTAACTTAGATTGCAAGCTAATCCTTGATATGAACTTAGCTATAGTACTAATAAACTTGAAGAGGTGAAAAGTAAAGTATATAGTGACATTATCATAGATGTACGGGCCAAACAATATTGGGAGAGGCAAACTGAGATTTGCCCGAATGTTTATTTACAATTGCTACAAGTTACGAATCGCGGTCCGAATTTTCCAAATTTTCGCTGATGTTATCGCGCTGGATAGCATCATGAATGATGAATGATCAGTATTGTATAAACGTTCCTGTTCATATAGTCCTCAAATAGAACTAGATCTATGCAGACTCAAATCGAATAATATAAAAGGTTGGTGTAGTACCGAAATATAGTGTCAGCAGTATATAGGAGGAAGGACAAAGCTAAAAGGGATGACTTATAAGGACCTTCCCATTTTCAAAAACTAGTCTAATCTCATTCCTAACCCTGCCTACACAGAACAACACACGCTTTTAGATCCATCATGTTTTTTTACTCATCAGCTTTACCTCGGCAAACCGCCATTAAAGCAACACTATTTATTTGCATAAACTCTTGGGACGTGATGGCCTGCACTCCGCTGACCGCGCGCCGAGACTGCAAAATAATAATAATAATAATAAAGACGTATTAGGAGCATTATACAATAGTCTCAATGCTCTTACAACTATATATTCTTAAAGTTACTTATAATGATAAAGTTCTTCTTAAAGTTACTTATATGCTATTAATTCCATTTCATTATTAACACAGCTAGAGTAAAGTTAAAACGTTGAAGCAGATACCAGGAATTTGGAATGGCCGTTTTCAAGTAATAGTTCTTCCAAGAACAACTCTAATTAAAAACCTGATTAAGTTCCTAGTTTCTGCGAATGTCACTACGAGGATTTAGAACTTGTTCGGGGAAGGTAATTTCTTTTTCCCGCTATAGCTGTTTATATTGTGACGAGCTTTGATAGTTCAAGTGCATGGCAAGATTGAATTTGTATCACTTTGACAAATTGATGCTTTTACACTGAGTCGTATTTGACAAGTATCTGCATGACTTGATAATACTTTTTGTCACTTTTATACTGATGATTAGTTTCTTGGTGAGGTGAAACAGTAAGCTAGGTGAACCTTCATATTTGAACATTTATATTTGATTCCTCCAAACCCTCGACTAATCTCTCGATTACATTTCATTATTAACAATTTAACATAGACGTTGACTAAGCAGATACTATATAGGAATTTGGAATGGCCGTTTTCAAGTTATAGTTTCTTCCATAGGCTTCCCAAGCTTGTGGAACACTTATTATTATATTTGACTCTTTATTTACGATCTATTTTAATGGACTTGCAACGGGAATTCATTCGATTTCGTTAAATCTGTAATTTAGTGTGAAATCTGGCGCAGTTGAGGCATTGTTGTTTCTGTGTAATTTGGTGTGAAATCTGGCGCAATTGAGGCATTTTCATGGCCAGATACCGAACTCGCTGTAAATGCCTCAATTGCGCCAAATTTCACACCAAATTACACAGAAACGATAACTACGACTTCATAAGAAATAAAGTGAACTTTATTTCTTAATTTATTGCAATATTCTAGCATTTTAACGAAATCGAATGATTCCCGTTGCAAGTCCATTAAAATAGATCGTACATAAAGTACTACAATATCATAATAAAAGTGCCGCAATGCCTCAACTGCGCCAGATTTCACACTAAATTACAGATTTAACGAAATCGAATGAATTCCCGTTGCAAGCATGGTTGCAAGTCCATAAATATCATAATAATAAATGTGCCGCAAGCTTGGGAAGCCTGTGGTTCTTCCAAGAACAATTCTTAGTTCTTTCCGCGAAAACATTACGTTCCTAGTTTCTGCGAATGTCACTAACGAGGATTTAGAACTAGTTCGGGGAAGGTAGTTTCTTTTTCCCGCTATAGCTGTTTATATTGTGACGAGCTTTGATAGTTCAAGTGCATGCCAAGATTGAATTTGTATCACTTTGACAAATTGATGCTTTTACACTGAGTCGTATTTGACAAGTATCTGCATGACTTGATAATACTTTTTGTCACTTTTATACTGATGACTAGTTTCTTGGTGAGGTGAAACAGTAAGCTAGGTCAACCTTTATATTTGAACATTTATATTTGATTCCTCGAAACGGAAACCCTCGCCAATTTCTCGATTACATTTCATTATTAACAATTTAACATAGACGTTGACTAAGCAGATACTAGGAATTTGGAATGGCCGTTTTCAAGTTATAGTTCTTCCAAGAACAATTCTTAGTTCTTTCCGTGAAAACATTACGGTTCCTAGTTTCTGCGAATGTCACTAACGAGGATTTAGAACTAGTTCGGGGAAGGTAGTTTATTTTTCTGCTAGCTATTTATATTGTGATTAGAGCTTAAAGCTTTGATAGTTCAAAGTGCATGGCAAGATTGAATTTGTATCACTTTGATACATTGATGTGACAAGTATCTGCATGACTTGATAACACTTTTTGTCACTTTTATATGACTAGTTTCTCGGTGAAACAGTAAGCTACTAGGTATTTGATTCTCGCGGTCTCTCGATTACATTTCATTATTGACATAGCCAGGAATTTGGCGGCATGGCCGTTTTCAAGTTATAGTTCTTCTAAGAACCATTCTTATTTCTTTCCGTGAAAACATTAAGTTCCTAGTTTCTGCGAATGTTCCTACGAGGATTTAGAACTTTGAGTTCTGGGAAGTACTTAGTTTCTTTTTCCTGCTAAATGTTTATATTGTGACGAGATCACTTTGACAGATCACGGGATAGATCGACGACTGCTTTTACATCGTTTGACAAATATCTGCACATGATCAATACTTTTTGTTACTATCATATACTAGTTTCTCGGTAAAAGACCAAATGTCGACTCGGTGTCCCAGTATGCAGATTTTCAAGGTTATACTTATAGTCTGTTACCCTTTGCCCCCATATATTAAACGATTAATTTCAATGGCTGGTCTGTGAGATTTAATTCCCGAGAAACCACGAGATTCGAGGAATCAAATATAAATGATTCAAATACAAATGAATATTAATGTTTCAACTTTCACAAAGTCATAAATTATGAGATCTCAAACCAGATTGACCGGTTGAGCCGGTGGGGGATTGGGGATAGATCATAAGTATAAAACCAACAGACGCGAGTCGAAAGGTCGAATACACATAGGTCGGCGCGAAAGACTGGGTCGAGTGAACTCTGGCGGTAAAATTCATCTCGTTCCCAGAGCCTGCGTTCCCCCTTAAAATTAGGAGTGCTGCCTGCGGCAGCAACTAGAAGTTCTTATCAGAAGTGAACTGCTGCCTGCGCTTCCTTCCCCCGATTTCTACACATGCAGAATATGCAGAGGGTTCTCCCGCCAGAGGATTGCGGTCTCTGCATGGCTACGAGATTAGCAGAATTTGGAATTTTAAATATCATTTTGAATATTTTAATACAATTTTTTGTGGTCGCTGGGGACGGGACGATGAGAATAATGCGTAACTGGTGTAATAGATCTGGGAACGACTAAATACCAATGGAGATTGTCTATTTAAAGGTAATAGAAGTTTTATTGAAGAATAATCGTATTTGCATGGAAGAATTGTGCTTATTACTGTTCAGTCTATTTCTTTTATCTCACAAGATTCTGTGTGGCGCATTCAACTGACTTGTTTATAGCTAGCTAGTACTTTTAAAATATTCCTGCTAGTGTAAAAGTTCAAAAGAGCGTTGCAAATAATTTTCACCAAATTGACTGTCATGATGACCAGGAAAAATCTAATTACGCGGCGATCAAGTACGTACAAATTTGTTCCGGCGATATTCGTCCTATAATTGTCGTGAACAAATATCACAGATACCAATGACGAATTGAATGTGAAATATCTAAATCAATCTTAATACATACCTGTGCAAACTTGTGAAATTAAATTATTCCGATGTGATTTATATATTATAAATCTATCTATACATATAAAAAACACAAAATCATTGACAAAAAACATAATTGTCGCTTCAGAAAATATTTGTCCGGTCATTTGATCATTGTATGGAATAGAAAAATATGGTGGTCAGTCTGTGTGGCGAATTCAACTTTTTAATTAACAAAAGAACAACAGTGTAATTAACTGGTTTCTTCGGGAAGTATTCAAGTCAGATCCAGAATAAAAAACTTGCAAATTCTTGAGAGTAGAGTTTTGTAAAGCACATAGAAATATAGTACATAACTGTACATGCACACGCAATTCAATATTTTTCTCGCACTCCCCCCCCCGGAATTACGACATCTGACAGACGCGAGTCGAAAGGTCGAATACACCAGGTTGTCCTCACCCTTATTTTGATGGTAATCATCAATTGCCATTTTGTGTTATTTTGATGATAATAGTCAAAATAACGTCAACTCTACAGATCTCAATTTTAATCTTATCTGCGCATGTAGTAAATTCAAAATGGCGTCCGAAAATCCAGGGTCAATCGTTTTCTCCATTTTCGCTATTTTAAAGGCGTTTGCATTTAGTTACAAAGGTATCCTATCACGTATATTTTGAGGCTGTTAATCAACCTTTGATTTTATACCGAGCAGGAGTGTTAAAAGGCAGTAATTCAAAAGATATCGTTCGTGGGAAGACCGTTCTTAGCGTGTGAGATCGTACTAATAATTTAGAAGCTACATGTACTGTACTTTGTTTTTGGCGCTACCGTGCATATTATCGTTTGATCTGCGCATGTGTTACGCGCAAAATGGCGAACGTGAGTGCGACCTGTGGTGCGACTAGTGGTGTAATTTCAGGTAAGGAAACCAGTTTACCATCACATAATCATTTGTTTATTAACTTTATTGCGAAGAAATTGTCTCAATGATTTTTGAAAATAATAGACATCGTTTGCAAGCTCACCAAAAGTGATCGCATCGCGTTGATGAATAATTTATGACCTTTAGTTATTTAGATTTTAGATTTACCATACTAACACATATGTATAATTATGTAAATAGCCATATCAGACTGGCAATATATGCGAACAGCAGTTCGAAGAAGCTGTGAGCACGAACATATTGGATGGTTTGAAGCCGTTAAACCTTAAATTCCTTGGTGTTTAATGACGCGCTAGTAATTTCATATACCTTCTGTCCTTGGTCAGGATACATTTATATTTTATGATTTATTTACCCTATAAAATCCGCTCGCTGGTTTTTCCCATATGATCATATCCGCGATCCGTGCAGGATATAGAGGTCGTATTATTTTTTCTTCCAGAATTAATGATGAAATTTAAATGATTTACACAGTATATATACATATATATATTTATACTGTATATATATATAAATAGATAAAAAGTTGAAACTGAATACTGATCTAGTGTAAAACTTTATTAAATCTTCATCAGAACTAAAAAACTTAAGAATACAGAACGCCTGCATCCAATTCATTAAATATTATTGCACGGTCCTTAGGGACCGCGAAAATGGGTTATAGGAATGTGGAAATTCACATTTTTTGTTGACCGTATATTACTCTTAGTACTGTAGAATGCAAGGACTCTAAATAAACGCTCATGTTTGTTACTAATACCTTGCTCCAAAGTTATCACATCATTAGGGTGTTGTCATGTCCAGTACTTTCGGCATGATTTCTAATGGCAGAATCATTTTGTCTTCTTGTACCAGCTGATCTTTTGCTTTCACCTACATATTTAAATGAGCATGATTTAATGTATTTAACCTTGTATGCAATTGCTTTGACCTGGTTCTGCATTGGACAGTCCATTGTTTTTTTTAAATATTTTACTTAATGTACGTAAATAGCGGTTTAAATGTCTTACGAAGGACACATTGAACTCTTTCTGACACACCTTTCACATAAGGGATTATAGCAAAACCTTTCAGGGTTGCTAATGGTCTGTCATTCCGGTGGACCACCCCAAATGGAGTTTTCGACAAATTTACTAGGGTAGCCATTCACTTTAAGATCACTTAGAACCGTGCTCTTTTCTTCATTCCGTAATTCATCGCTCAATGGTAAAACCATTGAGCGATGAATGGTTTATCCCATGCACAACTGAAATGATGACATTTTAGTAACTGCATATTTTGGGGTCCCCCTGAGTGCTGGCGTGACCTAATCAGAGCATAAAGTCATAATTATTATTTTGTTGAACTGGCTCCATCATATGCAGCTGCATTTATCACTTTGCTTCCCTCCAATGTTTCATTTTCAAAATGCTTATTTTCCTACTATGTGGAATTGCCCTGTAGTTTCATCTCTAAAGCTATTTGCTGTGTAGGAGACTAGAGTAGCTGACTGGGATTTTTGTGTTCAATGCAGTCTTTTAATGTTCAGTGCAAATTTTTAATGTTCACAGGCAGTGGTGTTAGCAGTACTTGTGATGCCAGATAATTTACCTGCATTCAATTGTTAATTTTACTAAATATGCATGTACAGTCAGTACAATTAATTCACTAGTATAATTAATTATGTTATTGTACTTTACATCCACCATAGGTACCGGTAAGAGCAACAAATGGACAAAGGTAGTTACCTTAAATACACATATTTACAGTACTGTTATGTACTGTATAGTATTTTTTCTCATGTGAAACTCCGAGTAGCAACCAACTTTTAAGTAATTATTTATGTATATACTGTATAGTGTATATTATGGATATACTGTAATTATAATGTATATATATTTATATATTGGGAGCATAGGTACATGTATAATGAAAGCCACATTAACGTAGACCTCTTTGCTTTAAAGGATACTTGTGTCCCATGATATTATTGAAACACATCTTTATTTTTCTATATTTTATTCAAATTCTTATTCAGTTTACACTGCATGTCAACCATGTGCTGCCATATGATATGCATTATTACTGTAGCCACAGGCTAAATGCACTGGTTATTTGTAATCCCTATCCCCATAGTCTCCTACTTTTACAATGTCTTAAAGACAATACAAAATGATTAGAAGTGTGAAAAAAATTTAAATATTTTTTTGCTTATTCCATTCATACTGTACTTCCTATTCTGACAATCTTTGTCTAACTCTGATTCAAGTGTGCTTAATTGTCACTACATGTACATGTATAGTTATACATGTACCCTCCATTCTTGTACTAAAATATTTGTTCATGAACTGCTGCTATACAGGTACAGTACTAACTTATATATTTATAGATTTGCTTTTGTCTTTTCCTTTTCTTTGACTACCACATCACAGCCTTATGATATTGAACCAAGGGGTATAGCTCAGTGGTTAGAGCACTCAATTTCTGTTTGAGAGGTCTCCGGTTCAATCCCGGATACCCCCTGATATTAACATTAATTCTTGTAGAAAGTTAATTGTTTTGTGCAGTTTTATATTCACTTATATATTTTATATTTGTGTCTTAATCTTATTGGTGTATCTCAATATTTGATTCTGGTTCAAATAAATTAATGTGTTGTGGTTATTCTGCCGATTTCTTTGTCACATTATTTTTGTGTGCATTTTATTTAAAATTGGCAGATGATAACCATATAATTATACTGTATATCTAAAAAGGTTGGTGTACTGCCAAATTCCGAAATAGCGTGTAAGTTGTCTAACGTTTCGAGAGAAGGCCCTTCATCAAAGAGCGAAACTTAAGTGAAATAATAACCAAGTGAGACTTTTTTTTGCGTCTTTTACGACAATCATTTCCACCGGAAATGGGTGACATGGCACAAACTTTCATATCAGAAATTGAATGGAATTGATACTGTTAAAATGTCGGGTGACGGGTTTGTCGACATCATTGTTCCTTACGGAAAGAAGATGTTCAGAAAATCTGTCAGAAAGTCGCCGACCAGTTTCACTGTCATGTAGAGGGAACAGCATTTACTACAGGATATACAGTAAATGATGTTGGAGGAGGTGCATGTAAAACTAATGCAGAATAACGAAATTTGATTTAGGTCCAGAAATACCGATGTAGCAGGGTTGAGGTATGAGCGGGGTTGATTGTAGCAACGGGTACGGGAACAAGAAAAGGTGTGCTCTGGAGACTGTTGGTGAATTTTGTCTGAGGGCACTGTTAACCAAATTGTCCCTAATATTTTTTATTTCGTCGAAAAGAGATGAATGGGTTATCGGTGAAAATGGTACACGTCTCCGGGTCAATTTTGAGCGTATGAAAATTACGGGTAACGATTTTCATAACTTTGAAGTTAAAGGGATGATTTGTCATTGTCTTGTAAATGTGATTTGAGAGTGTCGGAACGGGAAACACGAAAAGCCTTTTGAATAGCGGCGTCTAATAACTAGATGGGAAAAATAAAATCTCATTTCCAAATATTCAGCCTCAAAATCTTGGTCTTCACTGCAAAGGCAGCGAAAGAAAAAAGGTCGTTTCCCATATTCTTTGACTTATTTGAAGAAACATTCATCAAAAATGTAAAATATTGTAAGTTGTAGAAATGATTTTTCTCTAAGTTTCTGTTATAACACAAAACAATGGCAGAAGAAAATGATTATTAAGGAAAAAATTATGGTCACCGACCTTCTTTAAGAACTATGGCCTTAAACCTACATTATCAAGTACTGTAGTTTACAAACCTACTTGCACAGGGAGCCCTAGCTAGACTTGTGTAACCGTTCTTGGAAGAAAATTGATTTAGTCCCTTAATAACTCTTCCCTACCAGCACATAAGCGGCCATTGTTAGATCTGGCACTAAATTCTCCTAAAATGGTCGGAATTTTTGAAAGTGTTGCATAATGGCCGTAAAAACACGTGGATGTGTGCAATGCAAAACTGAGGAATCACCTTAATAAACTATTTGGGCGATATGAGCTATTTTTGCCCAGAAAAACGTGATAAAGTGTATGTACATTAGGATGAACCCATTTACAGATATTGATTGAATATTAATTTTGTTTGAATTTTCTTCCAGAATTTTAATGATTTCTTTAAATATATTTTAGAAATGTGGAAACTGCGGATTAGAACAACCTGTTGCTTGCAAAAGGTGCAAAAACAAATCATGTTGTGCATCTTTTCAGAAAAAGACCACAGAAGAAGGCTACTGGAAAGATATTGAAAAAAAGGGGAAAACAAATGTAACCCAACAAAAACAGAAGCTTCATTACCGGGTAAATTTAAATTTGAAATTTAAATTATGTACGCAACCACAATATATTGATTATATAATTATAATTGCTCAAACATATTGCATCATTTGACCGACTCAGTGATTCCTCATGCGAGTCTGACTGAGACGAACTGACAATAGATCGAGCAGTGCCTGGGCTATTTAGCAATTACCGAGGACAGCTACTTCGCCATCATTGAGGCTCGTCAGTGCGGTTAAGCCTATAGCCCAGCACATCCAAAGGTATATATTATATTCATCACAGTCTTCAAGTCATGGACTGTGGGATATACCAGTCTGCTCTAACAGACAATTACTATATTGCTCTCTCTCTCTCTCTCTCTCGATCTATATATATATATATATATATATATATATATATATATATATATATATATATATATATATATATATATATATATATATATAATATATACATGTATATATACATGTCCACCACTATATATATACAAAACTCGTGACTAGGCTCTCAGCAACGGCTTCCGTAGCTCAGTGGTCAGAGCACGTACTGCACTAGCATCGCAGGGTCGCGGGTTCGATTCCAGCCGGAAGGCCTATAAGTTGCATACTGGTCCCGGTGTGGTCTTAAAATGTATATATTCCAACACTCGAAATTTCGAAATATATATATAATATATATATATATATATACAATTGCCAATATATACATGTACACATACTCACATTTTATTAATTTTTAAATGTTATTTGCATGTCACTTCAATGTATAGGCTGACATTCTCCATAAAAATCATGGTTATGATGTTGTGATTCTATACCATTTTCCTGGTCAGAGGCGATATTTTGATTATTATGGAACACCAGGCGCAGCAAGAGAATTTATTGGCCAAGATGATAAGGACTCAAAACTTGGATCACTAGTTACAGCAGCTTTTGAAAGGTTTATGAAAGGTGCACAAAGTACAAATTATTTGTAATTGCAGTTAACTTCCTTCCCAATCCCAACTACAAATGTTTAGTCGCTTCTGTGAATACAGTTACCCTGCAGTCAGTACAGTTATTAACTGTTAGTATTAGCGTTTATTGTTTATCTATGTTGATATTAGGTTCTGAAAAAGTTGCCAGCAAGTATGATCCGTCAGTTTCCGCCGAAAGCTCTTCTACTACGACCTCTCACCAACCTGATCTATCTTCCACCGAAAGCTCTTCTACTACGACTTCTCACCAACCTGACCTATCTTCCACCGAAAGCTCTTCTACTACGACTTCTCACCATCCTGACCTATCTTCCACCAAAAGCTCTTCTACTACGACCTCTCACCAACCTGATCTATCTTCCACCAAAAGCTCTTCTACTACGCCCTCTCACCAACCTGATCTATCTTCCACCAAAAGCTCTTCTACTACGACCTCTCACCAACCTGGTCTACCGTCCACCAAAAGCTCTTCTACTACGACTTCTCACCATCCTGATCTATCTTCCACCAAAAGCTCTTCTACTACGCCCTCTCACCAACCTGACCTATCTTCCACCGAAAGCTCTTCTAATACAACCTCTTACCAACCTGACCTATCTTCCAAAACTAATACTGCTTCAGGTGCAGAACATGTGCAAGCTGCAAGTACGCTTAACTACACCGTGGCGCTTCCTTCAGGTAACCTATAAAGATACATGTCTGAGACCATGATTCACGCTAGAGAGAAGAAATGTAATAATTATAAGCAATAAAAACCGTGTTTTGTATACGATTATCGAGTTATAACGGGAAACGTCAAAATGCGGACCCAAGGTCCATGGACTACCCTCATGGACCCGGGTCTGTGGACTACTCTCGTGGACCCGGTTCAGTGGAATACTCTGTTTTATATCATAAATAAGATCAGTTTAGTTGTGGGTGCCTCTCTCCTCCGCAGTTTTTCCGTGTTTTTCGAGTTTTTACGTGAGGAACCGCTGATGAGTCCGAAAAAAACTCACGGCAACCTGTGCGGAGGAGAGAGTGGGTGCAGAAACTTGAGTGCAAAGTTGTTTTTTTAAATTTGGACACAGGTGTTGACGAATTATTGGGGCGATATATTTAAAAAAATTAACAAAGTGCCAGCCCACCATCACCAGGCATCACTTGTATTCCGTATTTCTCATACGGATGGTGAAATTTGTAACCCTTTGCTTACACGCGTAAAAAGAGTTACAAAGGGTTACAAAGCAAAGGTTTACAAATTTCACCATCCGTATGGGAAATACGGAATACAAGTGATGCCTGGTGATGGTGGGCTGGCACTTTGTTAATTTTTTTAAATATATCGCCCCAATAATTCGTCAACACCTGTGTCCAAATTTAAAAAAAACAACTTTGCACTCAAGTTTCTGCACCCACTCTCTCCTCCGCACAGGTTGCCGTGAGTTTTTTTCGGACTTTCCCACAACTAAACTGATGTTATTTATTATATAAAACAGAGTATTCCACGGACCCGGGTCCACGAGAGTAGTCCACAGACCCGGATCCATGAGGGTAGTCCATGGACCTATGGTCCGCGTTTTGACGTTTCCCTAGTTATAACGGAAAAGGAACTCGTGATTTATATTTTGTGTTCGTTCGCGCATTCTTTGATTTATGCTGGACCTTTCGTCTTTTTATACAGGTTCAAAGTTTAAAATGACAGACAATGATCAGAATGTATTCAAGGCAATATGCGTTTTGGCCCCTCGAACTATTATTCATGGGCATCCTGTTTTGCCTGGACATGTTGTTGTTCGTGTTCTTGAGGTTTTAAGTTCACTCAAACCTGTAACTCGTGGAGGACCAGATGAAGATGAAGATGTAGTTCCAAATGCATACTACCAGTGGCCTTTAGATAAACTTTTTGTATTGTAATTTTCGTATTTACTATACAGTAAAAACCCGCGTATAAGAACCTAGGTTTTTCCCAAATTAGCCTAAAAAGGTTCTTATATAAATGGTGTTGACTGCAAAATTAGGCTATTTAGGTTCTTAAATAGGTTGTTATTTGCTTAAGAGAAAAGAGACTTGGTTTTGGTAAGTGTGGTCTATTATTTAATATATTATATATATTATTTTCTCCAAATGACTGCAATCTAAGCAAATACAAACCCTAATTTAAAGCTACACTGCATGTAATTTATCGCTTACTGTGCGTAAATTCAATGGAACAAAACAACATATAAAACTGTAGACATATATATATATATATACACTATTTGTCTGGTTCTGGCTCATTTTCATTACTTTGTAGAGTTTATTTTCTTTGATTTATAAATTTTTAGTTTTGACTCTATTTAATAAAATAAGATTTAGCCTAAAACAGGTTCTTATGTAAAGGGCGTCTAAATGGAAAATCTTAGCCTAACAGCTTCTTAAAATCTAGGTTCCTATATACGCGGGTTTTTACTGTATTTTTGTATAATATTTAAAAACTTTTTTAATACTTTTTTAAAACGTTTTTAAACAAAGTCACAGTTCTCTCTTCCCTTATTTTGGTATTAAGAATGACTCTCGCCGCCCTTTTTCGACTCTAAAAACTCTCCCTAGATTGTCTTTGCTAGTCTTTGACCAGATCGATCAACCGTACATCAGCACTAGATTTATTGTCACGTTGTAGAATAGAATTCTCTCAGTGATTGGTAGGTAATGCCTTATTGATTGGTATAGTATGCTTGTGACTTGACACTTGCTCTAGCAATACATCATCGTCTTAGTTATGTCCAATAACTGGTCATCATGGTGGAGCTTTGATTTCAGCCTCTTGCCAGTAACAAACATAGATTTCGTTTTACTAATATTCAGTTGGAGATGATTATTCTTTGTCCACTGCTCCGTATTGTCAGCAAACACAATGGACGAATGAGATATTGATTCAGGAATATATTTTATAAACATCAGGAAAGGAGAGGGGCGAAAACAGAAGCGTGTGCCGTGTTACTCCGTAGGTAAGATACTAGAGTGAGTAAAGTTTATCGCTTATATATTGCAAGTATATTGCTAAGTTACCAATTTGAGGCTGACCTCCTCCAAACCATAAATACGGAATTTATCGATCAGGACTTGGTGATTCACAAGGTCGAAAGCATTTTGTCTCCAACTTCTCTTAAGGGTGTTCGGACGTATTCCGTTGCTAAACAACCGGTTGCTAAGGACAGGTCATTTAGTGCCCAATATACTTCATGAGTGGACAATAAATGCAAGGTATAACCAAGATATTTTATGTGTGGAATATGTTGGTAAACTTCTTTCATCTTGTGACGTATTGTGACGTCATCGACAAACAAAAACTCTATAATTTTCGTCATTTTTTACAGTGTGCTATATTTTTTGGTGTCATATAAACCTAAATTACTTCTTACAAAAAAGTACGCATGGATTCATTGATAAATTAAATAAAAACGAAGTTATGAAAATTTTATTGTGTCTATTGACCTTAAAAATCCGATATCTCGGCTAATTTTTAAAAATTCTTAAAATCCATACGTACTTTTATGAAGGTAACCGTCCAGATTCTAATAACATGTAAAAAAATAATTTTTCTTAAAAACCTTCGAAGATTATAAGAATTTTCATATTTCTATGACGTCATCATATGACATTACCAAACGAAAGATTTTTGATAGATTTCTATGGCAAATTTTGTCAATTCTAAGCTTCCTTAGCAACGGATATAAGGTCTGCAAATCGAAATACGTCTGAACACCCTTAAGGCACTCGTTTGTCCTTTTTTAAATAAGCAGTATATATATATATATGTAAAAGGTTGAAGTTGTCCTTCATGCCAGTAGCATGATATAAATGGTAAAGTAAAAAAATCAAATGAGGCCAACTGTTTTAAAATAATTTAATTTGTTTGAGCTTTCGAGAAGAATGCCGACCTTTTATTCTGAACTATTTTTACTATTTATCTTATCCTAACACTTTATAGCTTTTATTAGTTTTTAATATTGTATATTATCCCCACTACGCATATTTTTTATATTTTTATCCATTGTCTTATCGACTTATCATATCATTCGCATACATTCATTAATATTCCTATTATACACCTTAGACGACGAAAGCTCAAGTTGGTTCAGAAAGGGTTTCGGTGGTCCGGTGACTCGACCCCTTTAGGGTTGCCTATCCCACCTCTGGGTTTACAGTCTGACAACCGAAAAGTCATGAATGCCTTTCTCCTCATTATATGGTTCGGATAAGGAATGCGGTTTCATTACCCTCTACCGCATTCCTTATCCGAACCATATAACCCCCCTCTATTGCATTGGAAGCCTCTGCGGAGGAGAGAGCATGAATGCTATCCGTGTTTTACAATATAAACGTTCACAAAGTCAAAACAAAAGTTATGAATGATCGATGCCATGCACTGCATGTATACGGCCAACTTACTTGCAATTAAAATTTTTGTTTGAAATTTGGCACAGAATCATATCTTGATGAAATAAATAACATATCAAAATTTCAAATTCATCCGAGCAAAGTATCGTGCATATGCGAATGTGGTCATTTTTGCAATAAGCCTTATATTAGCTGTATATAGTCGATACCAACAAAATCAGCTGATACGGCCAACTTACTTGCAATTAAAATTTTTGTTTGAAATTTGGCACAGAATCATATCTTGATGAAATAAATAACATATCAAAATTTCAAATTCATCCGAGCAAGGTATCGTGCATATGCGAATGTGGTCATTTTTGAAATAAGCCTTATATTAGCTGTATATAGTCGATACCAACAAAATCAGCTGATACGGCCAACTTACTTGCAATTAAAATTGTTGTTTGAAATTTGGCACAGAATCATATCTTGATGAAATAAATAACATATCAAAATTTCAAATTCATCCGAGCAAAGTATCGTGCATATGCGAATGTGGTCATTTTTGCAATACGCCTTATATTAGCTGTATATAGTCGATACCAACAAAATCAGCTGATACGGCCAACTTACTTGCAATTAAAATTTTTGTTTGAAATTTGGCACAGAATCATATCTTGATGAAATAAATAACATATCAAAATTTCAAATTCATCCGAGCAAGGTATCGTGCATATGCGAATGTGGTCATTTTTGAAATAAGCCTTATATTAGCTGTATATAGTCGATACCAACAAAATCAGCTGATACGGCCAACTTACTTGCAATTAAAATTGTTGTTTGAAATTTGGCACAGAATCATATCTTGATGAAATAAATAACATATCAAAATTTCAAATTCATCCGAGCAAAGTATCGTGCATATGCGAATGTGGTCATTTTTGCAATACGCCTTATATTAGCTGTATATAGTCGATACCAACAAAATCAGCTGATACGGCCAACTTACTTGCAATTAAAATTTTTGTTTCAAATTTGGCACAGAATCATATCTTCATGAAATAAATAACATATCAAAATTTCAAATTCATCCGAGCAAAGTATCGTGCATATGCGAATGTGGTCATTTTTGCAATACGCCTTATATTAGCTGTATATAGTCGATACCAACAAAATCAGCTGATACGGCCAACTTACTTGCAATTAAAATTTTTGTTTGAAATTTGGCACAGAATCATATATTGATGAAATAAATAACATATAAAAATTTCAAATTCATCCGAGCAAAGTAACGTGCATATGCGCGAATGTGGTCATTTTTGCAATAAGCGTCATATTAGCACCATCAAAATCAGCTGATACGGCCAACTTATTGCAATTAAAATTTTTGTTTGAAATTTGGCACAGAATCATATCTTGATGAAATAAATAACATATCAAAATTTCAAATTCATCCGAGCAAAGTATCGTGCATATGCGAATGTGGTCATTTTTGCAATACGCCTTATATTAGCTGTATATAGTCGATACCAACAAAATCAGCTGATACGGCCAACTTACTTGCAATTAAAATTTTTGTTTGAAATTTGGCACAGAATCATATATTGATGAAATAAATAACATATCAAAATTTCAAATTCATCCGAGCAAAGTAACGTGCATATGCGCGAATGTGGTCATTTTTGCAATAAGCGTCATATTAGCACCATCAAAATCAGCTGATACGGCCAACTTACTTGCAATTAAAATTTTTGTTTCAAATTTGGCACAGAATCATATCTTGATGAAATAAATAACATATCAAAATTTCAAATTCATCCGAGCAAAGTATCGTGCATATGCGAATGTGGTCATTTTTGCAATACGCCTTATATTAGCTGTATATAGTCGATACCAACAAAATCAGCTGATACGGCCAACTTACTTGCAATTAAAATTTTCGTTTGAAATTTGGCACAGAATCATATATTGATGAAATAAATAACATATCAAAATTTCAAATTCATCCGAGCAAAGTAACGTGCATATGCGCGAATGTGGTCATTTTTGCAATAAGCGTCATATTAGCACCATCAAAATCAGCTGATACGGCCAACTTACTTGCAATTAAAATTTTTGTTTGAAATTTGGCACAGAATCATATCTTGATGAAATAAATAACATATCAAAATTTCAAATTCATCCGAGCAAAGTAACGTGCATATGCGAATGTGGTCATTTTTGCAATAAGCTTTATATTAGCTGTATATAGTCGATACCAACAAAATCAGCTGATACGGCCAACTTACTTGCAATTAAAATTTTTGTTTGAAATTTGGCACAGAATCATATCTTGATGAAATAAAATAACATATCAAAATTTCAAATTCATCCGAGCAAAGTAACGTGCATATGCGAATGTGGTCATTTTTGCAATAAGCTTTATATTAGCTGTATATAGTCGATACCAACAAAATCAGCTGATACGGCCAACTTACTTGCAATTAAAATTTTTGTTTGAAATTTGGCACAGAATCATATATTGATGAAATGAATAACATATTAAAATTTCAAATTCATCCGAGTTGAAAAGATAAGTTTAATTAACCCTGCGTCATTCCAGAGGCAGCATTTCACTTCTGATAAGAACTCCTAGTTTTAATTTATTTTTGCAGAAAATAAAAGCGCATGCAATGCCCGTTTCTACCATACCCAATACGGTGAAAGCTAAAAGGGATGACTCAAAAGGACCTTCTCATTTTTAAGAACTAGTCTAACCCTAATCCCAATAATAATCCTAACCCTAACCTTGATCCTAACCTTAAACCTAACACTAATTGTAGCTAACCCTAATATACCCCAAGAATAAAGATCAAACAAAAACAGAAAGGCCTTTTCAGTCATCCCTTTTAGCCTAAACCACCAAATATACACGAGCAAAATCCTTTGTATGATCTCATTTCCATTAAGATGGTGTTACACTAAAATCGTTCCGTGTAACATCAACTTTACACCATATACTCACCTGCATCTCGCCACTGATTTTTTACCTAAATACTTACCAGGAATATATTCTTTATTAAATTTCGTTGCACGAATTTTTACAAATACATTGTCTGGGATTTGAACAACGGCAACGGCTTGCTCAATTTTTTTCAGTGGGTTTGTGCACGATATTTCCCCCCGTATTTTCTCTATGCACAAATTTGGTATTTGCCCAACCCCAACTGAAATATTTAATGGTCCCTCCCTTATACATTATTAAAGTTTTGAGAATAAAAAATAAACTGCAACTGTACACAGCAAATATACTATAATTATATTTAATATTATAAGAATACATCAAAACACTCATTATTTACAAACTTTATATACAGTACACTATATCTTGAAGATATATAGTGTAAATCGTTGCTTATTTCTCTCGATGCAATGGAGTAAATTAAAATTAGTATTTACTCTCTGTGAATAGATAAAGGAAAAGTGTGGTGATAAACGAATTTCTAATCATATACTGTTGAAACCCAACAAGGACCAGTTTTGAAAAATGCAACAAGGCCTTCTGGCTGGGAATTGAACACGCGACCCTCATGGATTACTATAGACCAGCGCTCTACCGACTGAGCTACAGAAGCCGTCGCCGTGAGCATTGACACAAGTTCAGTATATATATATAAAATCACTTGGGTAATGCGGGTTCAATTCCCTGCAACCGCCTTGTAGTTGCGCTTTTCGCAACTGGTCCTGGTTGGGTCTCAACATATATAATTCTACAATATTCAAAGAGTGCAAATACTAACTTTAATTTACTCCTTAATCAGCAGATTTTTAAATAATTCAGTTTTTTTATTATTCATTCTCATCACTGTCGGCTTCGGATTCATCGCTGGATTTAACAGTAAAATAGTGTATGCACTACCTCGTTTCTCGTGATACTTTAATATAATTGGTAAATAGTACAGGCTATATGTATATATTTCTGTTGTTACAGTTGTAGTTGTTGTGATTTTTGTATTTCTTCTTCCTTTTCTTTTTCTTCTTTTTCTCCTTCCAGTCCATAATCATCATAATCATCATCATAATCAAAATCATCATGATAATCGTCGTCTACTTCAACAGCATGTGGACTTTCATTATCAACACACTCATCCTCTTCACTGTCGTCTCCTTCCTCATTGTCATCGCAAGCTTCTTCCCCTAATTCCTTCGCAAGTTGCATGGCTAGACGTTCTTGCAGCATGCCATCATCACACTCTTTCACGTCTCTGAATATTTTTAGGGCGTTGTACAATTGCTGATGACAAAAATTAATTCCCTCTTTCGTAATGGATATTTTCCCTTCTAAAACATCAATGCGATCTGAATTTGTTGTGTATTTTGAAACCTGTTAAGAAATCATATATTTTTGCATTTTAGATAATTAACGTAGGGCATGTTCTGCACACATTTCTGTAACGTACTTTACTGACAACATTGTGTTAATATACATACTGTTATATAGTGAATGTGGGAGAGCTCTTAGTAGACAGACGATACATGGACGATCGTCAAGCTCGTATCATCAGAAAAATTATCCGGGCAGGAATCGAACCTGTAACCTTCTGATTGCCGGTGAGATGCTCTAACCATTGTTACAATGTATATATTAACAGCACTACAGCACTGTATATATTAACACATCCAAACATTACCGATATATAGTGACTGCCGCATAGGCAGTACATCATTGTAACCTTCGCTCTCCATCTGAATTTCGGTGGCTCAATGGTTAGAGCGTCTCACAGTCAATCAGAAGCTTACAGGTTTGATTCCTGTCCGGGACTCAGAATAATTTTCTGAGGATACGAGCTTGACGATCGGCCATGTATGGACTGACAACATTGTTGACAAAACGATGTTTAAGTAGCGATCCATCAATGCTGTGAAATTCATAATTAGTAAATACTCACATTATCAGACACATCATATGTCCCATTTCGTTCACTGAATTTATCTTGGCCAGTGCAAGAATCTAATTCTAGAATTCAGAATAAGTCCATGCATGAGGCAATGGTTTATATTTATATTCTACATATTTGATACTTAGATACAACCATATTCATTAAGATACTGTAGACATTTTGCTATCACTTCAGTACTAATATTATAATAACACATTGCATTAAATGTACAATGGTATATTTGGTTAATGTTAAATTCTGAGTGTATTTTGTCGCAAAATATAATACTCAAATATATCCAAATTCAAAATTCTAACACTCAGAACTTTTCTTTACACAATATCCATTATATATTTAATGCGAATGAGTGTTGTAATATCAAACATTACTGATAATATACCCTATATTTTCCACCGGTATTGTCGTCGTCATATACAGAACTATACAGTATATAGCAGCCGAGCTATCGGCAATGGTTTTACGGTCTCCGTATACCTCAGTAAACAGAGCAGTGTACAAGAATCGCAGGGTAAAAAACTATATATAATCTTGAAGGTATAATCTTTATTCAACCAAGGCAGATGATTCTTTGCGCATAGATATATAATTTACCTTTCAAACGATCCTTATACGATCCCAGTTGATCCGTGAGTTTTGGAAGCGACTTGTTTCTATAGAAAGATATATAATTTATCATTTCTTTTTCGGTCAAAGTAATTTCCTCTTTTAGTCTCCGAATTTCCATCTCAATGTCGGCCATCATTCTCTTATGCTTTACTGGAATGGACTGCTCTCCTATAAGAAAGAAAAGTTACAGGAAAAGGTTAGATGTACAGTAAGTAATCTGACAGTCTGACTAAACACATTGCCCAAATAACGCTACCAGCCTAACACAATCTAGATCTTTCTTACCATCATTTTCCGGCATCCATGGAAATATCCCATTCTCAGCATCGGAAATATCCAAATATTCTTGCCCACTGACATAATTATATTCCTCTACTAGCTTACGTAATGTCGTCTTCTGGGACTGGATTTTTCCCCTTATACGTTTTCGTTGCTTCGACGAATCTTGAAAATAAAATAAACGTGTAAAAATTACTTTTCCTTTCAGACTTTATTTTAGTAGCCATGGCCAGTACATACAAATTACATCATACCAAAGGTACTCTGCATCATTTGGTATGAGGTAGTTTTTTTGTAAATAGTGTGCATAACCATATATCTCGCCGCGATGCATACTAAGGGAAGCCTGTGCAACCGCATGTCTACACCCTAAAATTTCAAGACCAGTTTCGTCAAGGTTTCGCCTTCTTCTTGACGAATTCCCTGCAGCCTTCCATGTTGTTTCTCCACAGGAAGATGACATCTCTTTATTCTGAAATGACATCGATAAGTGATGAAATTACTTTGAACCAACAAGCAATTTAAACATCGCATTGAAATTCTCTCACATCATTCATGAAAAATTGTTGTAGGACCTTTATCTACAGTAACTCGCCTTAATCACCACACCATTATTGTCAGTCTAAACAAATTCCTTTAAAAAATTAAAACTATATATACTGTACTTGTTCTGTTTTTGAATCACACGGCGCTTTATGGAGTTCTTGTGCATGTATGTGGCATTCTACATTTTTAGGACTGGCAATAAATTCTTCACCATAGTAACAGTCACGCTGTCGTCTAAAATTTATGATAACATTTATGACTCTTCTGAGTATGGTAAGTGAATGCATAGTCAATGAATCAAGATATGGTCTGGAAACTCAGCTAAAGTCTTTCCCTTACAAAAAAAATCAATAGGATCCAATAGGAATTCCTATAGGAATCGTACATTCCTATAGGATTTCGTATAGGAATTCAAAATTTGTTCGTCTTTATGCAATTTTGTGCATGTGCACAGTCACTGAACCTATTGTATTTTAGTATAATGAAGCAATCATCCAATAGAATCGTTTGGGTTTAATCGCTCAACCGTGTTGTTTAAATATTAATAAACCTAAAACAAAGGATGTACACGGTGTAAGGTACGGTTCAACATCAAAACATAGCTCATTATAGTCGCTTTGAAGTTTGCCGAGTTTCCAGACCATACTGTATCTCTCGATTGACTATGGTGAAACAGGTAAACAAATATCAAGCAAGAAAGATAATAATCTGATCAGGAAAAATGAAGGTATGCATGCATATACAGACATAATTCACAAGAATGCAACAGCAAAATAGAAATTGGTGAGTCCAGCATCGCTTGCAAATTGAAAGCGAAATTTTGGCCTGTCATGCATGCTATACTGTACTAACCCTATACAGTATATATTAGTTTTAAAAATATACCTACCAGTATCTCCGTATCTCAGCATTTGTTTATGATCGGCAGTTCGATTCCAGCCTGAAAGCCAGCTTTCCACTGGTGAATTTCGTCCTGCAGGTATCTACTTTTTTCTTTTGTCTTATGAGTTCTCAAGTAGAACTAATTAGAAAACTATTCGAGTCTATTCAATTTTTAGAATAGAAAAGTCGCTTCACACGAAAAAATTCACATTTGGAAAATCGGCTTTATGTCTCATTTTTCGCAACTGTTCCTGGTTTTGTCTTAAAATGTACTGCAGATACTGTACAGCAGATACTGTACATATACTTACTTCCCAGCAGAATTGAATCGATACAGTTTCATGTTCCCATCAATGTGACCGGAGTGTTGGTATATTGAGCAAGGTGGGCAGTCCATCCAATTTTTACCAGCCATTTTGTCTTGTTCAAATTTACAAAATTTCCATTCTTTAAACGCACGGTTGAACAATGTTATATTCACTATACCAACCTTGAAATAAGAACAAACATCCAACATTACACATACAGTAAATAGGTTAATTTAATTACTATAAAATTTTAAAAAGTTGTTTCACCATAATCCTTTGTGCATTATTGACATTATTATATTACCATACTTACCATTTAAATTTCAACTGCACTTTGTTACCTGCATGTACTAGTTACAATTATACATCATATATATTAATAAATAACTTATTAAACTTACAACTGCAACAAAAGTGTGGCTGAGACAACCTCCTTAATTATATAATGCCAATTTTTTCTTGAAACACCATTACACTTAGTTTCAATAATATATATGCTTACCCTCCCTTTATTTACAGAAAATTCTTGAAGACTGGACAAGAAAGATCTCTCTGAAACACCTGGTATCTTTTTTTGGAGAATATCCCAATATTCAAACAATTCTTGGTCGAAAATATGAGTATTGCTTGTTGGAGATCCAGGCCAAAACCCCATACGAATGACAGTTTTCATATTCCACTGCGTGAGAGGCATATTACAATTCATGCAAATTAATTTGGGGATATCCAAGTCATAACGACCTGCAACAGAATATGTAAATTAAGGATAGATTTCACAATCCTGGTAGTCCACACTATAATCATTTGGATGCTAATAATTAAGGATATATTTCCCAATCTTGGTAGTCCACCCTAGATCAATCCTTTGGATGTTAATAAAGTTAAATAGTTCAAATATTTTACCTCGTAATGTAATGACAATGCATTTTACATCAGTGAATACTTCACCAATATTATCATCACTCTTGCATGATGGGCAGGTACATGTAGATACATGGTAAGGCAAATGTCTCTCTGAAAACAAAATTTTAGTTAATGTTAATGTCAATTTGTATTTAAGAAACAACTAACATTCATGCAAGCGTCTGCGGTAGCACCCCCGATAGCCCAGCGATTCCTAACCATACGCTGTATGGAACCGCACCTAATTGGGCACAGTGTCCTGAACCAATTCAACCTTTGGAGGGTGTAGCTCTGTCAGAGAGGGTTTTACGCCAATAGCTGAGGAACAGTTTACAGGACCCAGAGATCCACAAAGACGGGAGCGGTCTCATAGGTAGAGCAGCCCCAGGCGAGCCTAAACTCCCCAACTAACTACTGTCACACATAAAGTGGAGAAAAAACTTACCGTATAATAACAAATTACCCCTACTACAGCCTACCGCCTGTACAATGCCTGCAGGGAACCAAACAAGGCCCGACCTTGAAGTTTGATCCCAAACCAGAGCCACATCAAGCTAGAGGATGGAGATGACTGGGACATTTCCTATGGAGGATTGCCTTAGGAGCATTGCTGAGAAGAGAATATAGCTGCGAGCATGCACAAGAACAGACGACATTTAAGTTGATGGAACAACAAAAGAGATTGCACACAGTAAACACATGCAGCAGATCAGGAGACAAACAAGCATTTTAGTTATCACCCAGGATAGCTGGGGAGCAGACCAGTTCTACTGGCGCGATTGTACACACTAACAGTAAAATATCACCCGGAGTAGCTGAGCAGCAATATTACTTTATACACAGTAAACACATATATGCACAACAAAACAGGAGACAAACATAAATTAAAATAAGTCACCCAGTACGGTGTTGCCCAGTACGGACCCAGAGGACCCCCCACACGACTGAGCAACAGCAGGGAGCACAAATAGAGTCCCCCAACGACTGTATATGGCGACGTTGCCCAGTACGGACCCGCACTAGCAGCTAGCCAGTAAGCAACAGCTGAATGAAAGCAAAGTAGCACAGTCCGAAGCACGGAGCTATGTTAGATGAGGGTTGGGTGGGAGGGAACGAAGTATCGTGTACAACGGACAGCGCACAAATAAGCCCTGAAGTGGAGGACCGTCAGATGCCACGAGTTTTGCATTGACGTAAGGCACCTGAATACCTATAGGGTCCCAAGGGACCACAAGACCGGCAGCACACTTACTTTGCATGATGTTAACTATTTTTATTGTATAAATCCATTTAAAATGCTTATGAATAGCTTGATACATATATATTAGTATAATATACAATTAGTATGGTGAAGTACAATATAAAACAAACTCTGAAAATAAACATCTTGCATACTAGAGTAAACACACAAGACAAATTTTTACCTACAGTATATAGCCTGTATACTCAAAATTCTCTTGTGTATTTACTTGTATCTTGAGTTTTAAGATGTTTTCTTCTGGAGTTTGGATTGTATTATAATTTTTGAAGTTGTTGCTAACAATTGCACAAAGGAATGGTGAAATTACTGCATACTTTAATAATAATAAATTAATGTTAATATCAGGGGGTATCCGGGATTGAACCGGAGACCTCTCAAACAGAAATTGAGTGCTCTAACCGCTGAGCTATACCCCTTGGTTCAATATCATAAGGCTGTGATGTGGTAGTCAAAGAAAAGGAAAAGACAAAAGCAAATCTATAAATATATACATTTGGTATCACATATGGTACATTTACAACAATTAAGCACACTTTGACAAAAAGATTGTCATAATAGGAAGTATAAATGACAATAAGCAACCTAAAAAAGGATATAAATTTTTTCACACTTCTAATTTTGTATATGGTACTGTACATGCATTGGTTGGATACTTACTAACTGACTGAATTGTACCATCAGTAGAAATACTTTGGCATGGGGCAATAGGCTGATAGTACCCATCAGCAAAAATATCTCGGTCATGTAAAGGTAGTTGAGAGTGGACACTCTCATCACACTCCCTACATAGATTTTCAGGTCCACACTGAATGCATCGGATGAGATAATCAGTACACATAGTACACCTTGAGCACTCTTTTGGTCGAAATCCAATTGAAGCCAGCACAGATTCCATTATTTCAGTACGATGGCCTTCCCAAGCTGTATTCACAGCTTCCATTCTTGTAGCCCAAGTCTTCCAATGTTTCTTCTATTTCATTAAGCATTTCATCTTAACAACAAAATCACATAAATTTTAACTAAAATTAAAATAACTTTATTTATACTGGATAATCCCATGATCCATCAGACCATCAGTTATATCTAACGTTTTTCCCCAACAGGTCCAGTAACGGCTATTCCTTATTGGTCCAGTGTTACTATACAGAATCTCTCTCCTCCACATAGGCTTATATATTTTATTAGAAAAGGCGCACGTAGCAGGAGGAAAATCGAATGCTCCTCCGATTTTCCTCGATCCACTCCCCGCGCGCTTCCCCATTTTGCCCGCACGCCTTCCTCTAATAAAAATAAGAGATACAGAATGCAATTTTGAGCATGCTTGGATTGAGATAATATTGGCTGCCATGCTGCAAAAAGCACTCTGCCACTCTAAAAGTCATGTTTTAATACACTGTGAGCCCAGCTGGGCTATAGGCCAACAGTTGAAATAAACCCAGATTTTTAGGCCTAGGACAGTCCGATGCATGTTTACAAAAGCTCAGATGAAAAATCAAATGATAATTATTATGACTTCAAAATCTTTACGAAAATACTTACCCAATTGTGCTTCTTCATTGCATTGGCATGGATCCTCCAAAGTATCTACTACATGACGCTTTACATAATGATATTAGAAAATAATAATAATAGTAATTTACATGTACTGTAGTCTGTACAAAGCTACTACTGTATATTTATATATATTTATCAGTTTCAAGGCGGATTTTATTACAATTACTGTAATATATATAATATAGTAACTTTCTTTTAATTCTTTACTTTCTTTACCTTGAGGAATCTCCTTCCCTTCTACTACTTTGCTATCAAGGGACTTTTTAGTCCTTCTGTTCGGTTGATATTTGGTGTGGAAGACCCGCTTTCCTGTTCCATCTCTTTGGGAACGCACAACTATTTATTTGCCTTTGGCTAAACTAGCTTGTTTAGGCGGCTCCAGCTCATTGGAGATATCATCCATTAACTCTTCAAGTGACTGGATTTTCTTCCTTTTCCTTTGGCGTTTTGAATACATTGACATTGTAGATGAATAAGATATTTAAAGTGGAGAACTCCAAGGAAATCACTTCGCTATTTACAGCAATGGCGGACAATATGCGCAGTTCAGTCCAAAATTGAGATCTGTAGAGTTGACGTTATTTTGACTATTATCATCAAAATAACACAAAATGGCAATTGATGATTACCATCAAAATAAGGGTGAGGACATGTTGAATACACATAGGTATGCGCGAAAGACTGGGTCGAGTGAACTCTGGCGAAACCTTAGCATGTCAAAATTAGGAGTGCTGCCTGCGGCAGCAATTACTTTATATATGTACCTTATTATAGTGTGGTGTATTTATAGTATGTTTAAAATCGAAGTCGGTCGTCGGATTATATGTATTGTCATGTCAGTAAAAAAAACTCGAAAGCCGTGCGAGTTTACTGTATCTTAAAGAACATGGAAGGCCTTTAAATGGTCAAAGGTTTGTTGTATTTTATGAAATGCTTATCAAAATGAACTGATTCTTCGATTCGGCGGCGATTCCCCAGAGGTTTTCGAAGCATAGTAGCCGTAGAAATTGACCAGGATTTTCGCCATGTCGGATCGTGCATGTGAAATAAATACAGTTTAGTCCAGGGCTGGTTTAGTCTTTAAAGGCATCTCTACCAGTCTAGTATTGTATCTTAACGTATAGCTGGATCCAATAGCAAAGTAGATCCAGGATTCGATATCAAAGGACTTGAATCCAGCTTGCGATAAAAACAACGTGCTTAATAATATAGCAGCCATTTCCGGTGTGGAGTCTCCCAACATAAACAAAACACAAGCAAAACGTAAACAAACCCCGCACATGCGCAGAAGGGACTGTAACCCACCTTTAAAGTATAAGCAATTGTTTCTCAATTATTTTATAAAAATAATAGAATACGTTTGCTTGGGTCTCTATAACGTGATCGAAACCCTCGTGAAGTAATAAAAACACTCGAGAAGTTGGGAAAGCACTCGCCTCGGCAGCTCGTGCTTCTCCCTACACGTCTCTTGTGTTTTTATTACGTCACTCGGGTTTCGATAACGTTATAGAGACCCAGGCAAACGTATTCTATTGTTTAATTATATAGAGAACCCAGAGTAAAATGAAATAATTAAGACTTTATATTTAAAGTGCCAATGAATCGAAAATTAAGTTTGTCTTATTTGAAAGAACTCTTAAAACAACGAAGAATAACAATTTACAGCTCTTCCATATTTAACTTACTTCTTGAGATATTTAGACTTACAGTAAAAACATGCTAACAAGAACCTACATTTTACCCAATCAGCCTTGGATAGGTTCTTATATTCTTATATGTTCTTATATAAACAAATTCTTAATTTCAGCCTGAGGTTCTTAATAATGGATGACGTAGCAAGTTGTACACAACATTGGAAAATCCTGTATATCTTAAAGATTATTGAACGAAATCACTTGAAGCTAGTCTTTAATGTTTTGTTTCATGAGCTGTAGCAATTACAAAGATTGGAGTGATTTCTTTTAATATTGGAAAGATATACATGATTTTCTAGTGTTGTGTACAACTTGCTATATGTCAATAGATCAGCTCATTTAAATATCACATATAAAGTATAAATATCTCAAGAACTGAGTGAAATATGGAAGAGCTGTAAGTTGTTATTCCTCGTTGTTTTAAGAGTTTATTTCAAATACAGTATTAAGATAAACTTAATTTGCGATTCATTTGCACTTTAATTACCTGGTCCAAATGTTTTCCTTGTTTAATTATGCCTTGTTTAGCTGACGGTGATTGTAAAGTGGCACCTTCAAAGGCAACTGGAGCCAGAAGCGTAGGTGGTATACCAGCAAGATTTCCAGTCTTGGCCACAAGACTCTTACAATTAAGAAGATAATTAAACAAAGCTTGAGTATCAGATCCAGTTATAACAGCAACTGATGAACCTTGATGATCAATGTTTCTCAATTTAACTCTTTGTTGATTAATTTTGCTTTGTTTTAACTGTGGCAGTGTCTCTCTACCTACACCCATACTTTCTAACCAGTTGGCTTCATCCTCATCAAAGTCAGCACCCAATGGATTATTTCCATCTTCTTCTTTTTCTTCATTTTCATCATCATCATCATCATCATCATCATAATCAGCACTAGAACTCTTTGACTGTCTAAGAGCAGGTAGGCTATTTTGCGTGAAGTTCAGGGTTTCCAATAGAAGGCAGTTGCTGGCGGAAAACCACCAGCTATACGCCAATTCACCACCATCTACTTTGAGGAATTTTTCAAAGAATACAGTACTAGTTTTATATATTATTTGTTATGGCCGCATTGTGCCGCCTGTAATAATGTCAAACACTTGATGGAAATTATATTGGCAACCCTGAAGTTGTGGGTGCCACAGCCAGTCAAATATAAGAGAAATTATTATGTTCAGGAAGTGGCAAGGGTCAGAGCTAATGTAAGAGTGCAAGGGAACAACCATCCCCCTGACAGCCTTAACTAAGTCAAAGTATAAACTCTTCAGTCATGTTCAATGGTTTTTGTCTAAGGATGAGCCGATAATCGGAAATTGATTGGTAGAAGTAATAATGGGCAACTTTCAGGCTGATCAGTTATCAGCCAATCACATCAACATATATCAGCGGTCCGATAAATACTATTCAGGATAATTTTTATACTTGTGAATTTCATTTTCTTTTTTAAGAAAAACACTAAGTTGTAGTGATTCCACAAATAATTTAATTAATTTGATAAGGTGCATCATGTTTAACACATCATATTTCTTGCTTGGTGAAACATCTTTTGTTTCGTACGTTTATAGCCCAGTATGTTGTGTTTGGCTGGGTGGAGAACACTATTCATATCAAAGAAAAAAGCAGAGATTGAAATATCATGAATTGCTACCATTAGTACACCTTTTTATGTACACCTAATACACCCTTTTATGGTTATGCACTTGTCATTGGAATCCCCCACCCTGGGGAAACATGAGGCATTAGATTTTTCAAGAAAAATAGGAGAATATTGCCCCACCCCATCAGGAACTACATGTAAATAATTATAATAGATTACAGAGAATTAATGCACCCTTCCTTCATGCATGTACAACAGGCATACAGTATATCCATTTTGGTGCTATACCAAAATGAGAAAACTGTTCTAACCGCACCACCCACAGGGGAAGTTTAGTTTGACAAGCGAACCCCAACCATCACTCACATATGCCCCATGTTTCCCCTGGGTGGGGGTTTCCAATGACAAGTGCATTAGTGATGAATCATGGTAATGTTTGGTGACGATCAAGGCAAAATTCAAAATAAATACTTGAACTTTGTCAGTTACAAGGAAAGTTTTCCTTTGCATTTTGCCATGATTACCCATGAATTCATCTTCAACCGTGAAAGGGTCTATTAGGCCGAGATTGTGCATAATTGTTACCATTTCTTGTTAATTTTCATCTTGCATTTATATGAGAGCCAGGCCAGCCCACCTAGCCGAGATCTCACTTTGTGTGACCGGGGTGCATATTTGCCATATAAACGCAATTGCCCAGGCTTGCCCACGGCCCACCTACCCGGGCTAGCAAGTCGAAGCTCAGTACACGAGACAAAGTTTGTCTTGAAGGATATGTTTAGACAACTTTTCATTTGACAAGGGATCAAACGTGATTTCGGGCACTGTGGGAAAATAATTGCAGTTAGCTCGGTAAACACACCAGCCCAGGTATGCGGGCTAGCCCTCCTCATGTAAACACAAATGAAAATCAGCTTGGGTTACCTGGGCCAGCTTGGGCCCCTTAGTTTTGAGATAAAAATAAGATAAACATAAAAATAACCTTCTTTATCTAAAGCATCTCTGATCCCTTTAGTTGTTGGTGTGATGAAGACAGATGTAAAAGGTAGACCACCAACGTTGGTAGCCCTGAAGAGCATGGTAGATTGAGCAGAACAAAGATAAAAATAATCACAATGACCACAGCGAAGCAGGTTAAAAAGAGAACGAAAACTTTGACACCAGTTAGCTCGCAAGGCGTCAACAATATCATCATTTTCAGTCAAAGATGGTAGTTTACTCGTTGACTTGATCTCCGAGGATAGTCGTGGGAAAAGAGAGAGCCATGGTAGACAGGGATGCATCCAATACATGATATTTTGTTGAAAAAGTGTCGAAGGATTAACTTGTCTGTCTGTGTCCTTTCGACATTGTACAAAGTTGCAGACCCCTTCAGCTTCTTGACTACCCAAAACCTTGGAACACCAGGTGAATGACTGACGAGATGTAAATCGAACCCTGGTTTTTAAACTCCAGTCCAACGGCAAATTCTTGCTTGACAAACATTTTTTCTCAACTTCCTTTGTTGAAGCCAAATGCTTCTCGTCGTTATCGATCTTTTCAACTTGTCTATTCTCACGAATGGACTCTTCGATCTCTTGAACAGTATTTATTTGCTCGGTATAACTTGGAGATTTGGGTTTGTCGAGATCATTGAATAATTTAACGTTCTCCTGGTTTTCACGAGACGTTGAAATGTTTGACTTCTTACAATTAGGTAAACAACTGAAAGGGTTACGACGTTTTAACTGCTGTGTCGGCGTCACTTCAGTCGCATTCAAGCTTCGCGTCTTCAAAACATTACAAGATTTACCAACTGAGTGATTTACACGCTTCTTTACAACCAATTTTATACTTTTATCTGGCTTCTTCCAATTTTCTTTGAAAGAACAGCGCGATTCAGTCATTTTTAATTCCAAAGATCGTTCTCTTCGCCTTCGTCAAAATTTGTACTTCCCCGCCAAAACTCAAAAGAGCCTAATTCAGAGTTTCACCACAGTCGCTCTTAGTCACTCGTATCCCGCAAAGTCCCCTCTTGTGTCACATAAGTGATTTTCAGTGGGGCCCGTAATATCGTAATTATGAATGTCTGCAAGAGATAAAAAAATTAAATTAAATTCCAATCTAAAAGTCCGTTAAATTAAGTCTTCTATGTACAAATCAGACGACGTAATCGCCGATATCTTTATCCATATTTAGAGCCTCGGTTGCGGAGGAATATTTAATGTCTGAATTCTCGTTGCCTTTGTCTCCACATATAATATTTCCACAGCCTAATATTGGCAAAATCATTGTTTTAACATACAGTTCTCTTGTATCCCTTGGCAACAAGTGCTTGATTCTGCGAACAATTTCCAAGCTTTTTGGTTCTGCTGCCTTCTTGCAAAGAGTCTTATGACCACACCCAAATATTTAAATGATCTACTCTCCTCCGATGATCATGAATTTGATATGCTAATCCGGTACAGATCTTCATTGAGTAGTCTTTGCAACTCTGAAGCTGACTTAGAAGAGCAGTAAAGTACTGTGTCGTCTGCAAATAGAGTTGCGGTAGCAGCTAGAGGCGTAGCCAGTCTTAACTTTGGGGGGGAGGCGAAAAGGTCCACGTGGTCTTGTCTAAGCGCGAGTATTCTAGGGGCTCCGGGGGTATGCTTCCCGGAAAATGTTGTCTCTGAAACACCATTTCCCGCATTCTGAGACGAGCTTTTAAAAGTAAACATTACTAAACATGGCACAATACACGTCAACATTTATGCCGGATGACCTTGCTTTAAATTTCCGTCTATGCCGAAACCCACGCAAATTATCAGATACCTGCTAGTTGCTCATCGATATGTTTTTGCAATTTGATAATTGGATTTGACTTCTTGCTCAGAACATCTTCCCCCCCCCCCCCCCTCAAATTTCTCCTCGGATTTAGACTTGGCACGAGAACGGTCTTGAGGGGGGGTGCGGGTGGTTGCCCCCCTGGCATAATGGAGGCCGTTACGAAGCAAAGAATCTTTGGAATTACAGACACACGAACGAGGTCAGAAAGGCTAATTTAAGTGAGTATAAAAGAATATTTAATTTGGGTGCGTTTATGAAAGAGGTCTATAGTTGGCCTTTCGCGCTGAAGAGCTAAACCATGCTAGATGTGTACTCTGTACCCCCAGGCCAGGGCATTTTGCCTCCTCGGTGGAAGGTCGGCGAAAATGGCCCTGGGATCGGCTGGTCACATGACACCCAGAATTTCTGGGTGTTTAGATATGATAATTTTTGTGGTCCTGAATAATTGAGAAATATTCAACGCTCTTCAGAGTTGTTCATGTCAACATTCGTAGGCATAAAAGCAGCTAACAAGCTTAATAATCCACCATACATCGATGGTTATCTCTTACAAAAGGTATGACATATATCCAATTTAGCGAAAGGTATCACTTTTAATTTGCTGTAAAATTTTAACACAGCATTTAGATTTAGATGAATAAATTATACAAGCCAATCGGATTATAGAATGGACCAGCCGATGGCCCAGGGCCATTTTCGCCGATCTTCCGCCGTGAAGGCAAAATGCCCTGGGAACGAGGTTGTGAAGCATGGTGATGTGATCCACCGTATCAAAAGCTTTCTTTAGGCCTATGCACACAACAGCATTGACAAGACTACTGTCCATATTCCCAAAAACTTCGTCGGTGAATTGAGAGAAGCCAAATTGGTTGATAGACAACAGGCCAGGGCCGGATTAAGGTTGCGCGCTCATCGGCGCCCTGTAGAGTGCGTGTGCCCCGTGCGCTTTCTAGAAAGCCAACGCGTGAAATTAAAATTGCACAACGAGAAGGTGTGGGGCCCCAGAGGTCAGAAAGCGCGAGGCCCCGAGTATGCCGCTTCTAAGTAATGGTAGAGCTCTCTGTGAACAGCCCTCTCGATGATTTTACTGCGGATTGTTGGATATAGGACGTTAGTTATCTTTCTCCATCAGTTATCACCCTGCTTACAAATGGCAGTGACTTGAGCTCATTTCCATGACTTGGGGAAATTGACCTAATCTGAAAGACAAATTAATAATGTAGTGCATATATATATCCGGGCTATAAAACTTGCAGATTCGCGAAGCAGACTAGCTCTAATGTTGTCCAGTTCAGTAGCCTTATTGGTTTCATCTTGTCAACTGTGTCCTAACAAAATATACTGATACAGGTTGAAGGTCGAAGGTAGAACATGAGATATAGTACACTGAACCTGATTTGTTGAAGAGAAGTGTTCGCCAATTTCTTGCCAACTTGAAAAGTGGGGTAATAAGTGAAATAAGGTAAGTAAAAAGTGGCATAATTTACCTAGTCCATCATGATGTGTCATTTATCACAGCAGCCCAAGTTTATTATATGAGACCTAGTATACTTGACCTATTGTATAAGACTTTGCATGGGATGAATGGCAATTCATCTGATTTGTTAGAATATTGCCAAAGTTAATTTACCTATACTACAATGTGTACCCCGGGGGTAACATGGCCGGAAACGAAACTCACTGTAAATATTAGTACCCCCGGCAAACAGCACAATAAACAACACAGACATGACAGTACACATTGCAGTAGAAGTAAATGAACTTTATTTCAACATTTTTTTCAAAATTTTCTAATATTTTGATAAATCGAATGATTCCCACACAAAGTCTCCTATATTTACATCTGTCACCTTACATAATATAAAGTATATGCATCTATGGACAACATAACCAAGAATGAAACTCGCGCTGCAAATGTTCCAAATCACACAGAAAAGACACATTTAGTATACACTTATAGTAGAGCTAAATTTATGGCTATATTCTGACAAATCGGATGAATTTCCATTCATCCCATACAAAGTCTTCTACAATAGGTCCAGTATATTAGGTCAGATATAATAAGTTTGGGATGTCCTGTGGGCATTTATCAACTTCAAGGAAATTTAATTATGAAGGAAGGATTCTGTTGTATGTCTGTCACCATGTCTGGAAGCTGTCAATATATAGCCGCTTGATATTGTTTACCATGATATGTGTTTATCTTCATTTTGACATCTTATAGGCATTTTATTTTAATTATCCATTGGTATCCACGTAATAGTTACACCAACCCATACAAACTTCCCCCCAAAAAAGATTAAAATCCTTCGCTCGAGTTTACAGTCAAAATACATGAAAACACTTTAACCTTCCCACTTCCGCAGACTCTGTTCTGTACAAAGAAATGACTACAGTCGGCATAATGGTATATCCGACAAAATGCGTCTATTCTATGGAACTGAGAATGATAAGAAGATTGTAAATGTAATATAACAGATTTTTCTCTCGAATGTGCAAAAACATATAGGAAAGCGGCGCTTGCATACACTTACATGACCGCATTACTGATATAGCACATAAAAGTTGTTTCTTTAATTTTATATTCTCCCAAACGTCTTACGTCTAGTCCAAAGCGTTCGACAGAGCACTCAAAAATCAAGTGAATGGTCGGGAAATACTGGAAACCGTTGATGACAGCAAACTAATTATATTCCAACACTCAGAATGTTTCTTCACCATATTAAATTCTTAGAATATATGCAGGATATCGGCGGATGACTGAGACGAGGGAGTGTTCAGTGCTATATCAATAGACAGGCCAGAAAAAATAACAAAATACTTATCACCACCTCATATCTACTTATTGATACACGGAAATCACGTCTAGATGTCCAAAGTCTCTCAAATGTCTCTCAAGGGCTTCGCTCGAAACGTCAGTATTTCAGTTGTTCGTAAAATCTCGGCAGTTCACCATCTTTTCCCGTTACAATATACTACATATACACTACCTACGTACGCAGCACTTTTTTACTGTCTAGTACAACTAATTGTTACCAATGTAGACAGTCTGCACTATTGGTAACATGTAGGTTTTAATGTATAATGATTCCAACTCGTCCTTAAACTTATAGACTAACGTAACAATTTATGCTTGTCATGAGATTAGCGCTTATAGTTGAGTTAGATTGGTTGTTTGAGGTATAGGGTGGCTAGGAAAACACATTAGATCTTTGGTGGAGGGTATTATGATGACACATTTGGCGCGCGTGGGGTTATAGAGTTATTAGGGTTTATAGTTAATGTGCACATTATATACATCTACATGTAGACTGTCTGGACCGGTTAAACGGGCTAGCCCGGTATGCAATAGCAATTTAAAACTCATTTCGGCTTGGAGCGGGCTGGCCCGGTAAGCCGTGATAAGTTTTGAGTTGACGTCGACGATTACAGCCCAAAATTCACAATTATCAAATAATAAATTGACAAATATCGCTTAATTTGCAAAGAGTTACATTACCTTTTCCGCAGTTTTGCACTGTTGTATGTTGATGGCATTATTTGTAAGTATTGTCAATAAAAGCAATTGTTCACTATCGTAGCTTACTTGCGAATGGCTCTTAAACAGAAAATAAGCCGTGACAAAACAACCACGAAACACATAAACGATGTTTTGATGTTCTAATAAATTCCTTTTTAAATTTTAGTCTTATTTGATTGCTTCGTCAAATAAACAAATGAGTATCGGCATTACGTCATGAGCAATTTCATCCTGGCAAACCGGGCTAATCGGCGAAATGTAGAAAAAATATGCGATTCATATAAGAGGCGCCGGGCTGATTACATGGACCATGCAGTAACCGGGCTAACCCCTAACTATACGTGGAGATTGGGTCAACACCATGGTCTGCAGAGATAGCTTGTCTTAATGTCTCTGATAGATACTACCATATACGACGGAAGAGGAGGAGAATATTACTTAGAATATTACTCAGTTTATGTATAAAAAACATAACTTTTGTGACAGATCTCTCTCTGTAAGTGTTTAATATGCACTTCCGCAGGCTCTTGTTTTGCAGTTCGATCGAGCCGAGTAATTCTGCATGCAGGAAGGAAGGAAAACCAGGAGTGGGGCCAGCGCATGAGCTCATATACGACTCGGCTCATGGTTATGATTGGCTCATGATATTATGATCGGCTCATGATATTATAATTGTATAAGTAAAGTATCTCAACGCTACATGCAATAATTCGTTGTAATTGTCTTGTCAAGAAAGGCATTTTGGTAAATGTTTTCAGTAAAGTGCCCGCATTCAAACTATTATGTGCGAACATTGTCGCATATCGTCGATACAAGTTTTAATAACAAACCCAAATAGATATACAGTCAGATCCTACTGTAACTTTCAGATTATTATCTCCCTAAACAGAGCAGGAATCAAAGGAAAACAAGGAGAGGAATACAATAATAAAAGATAATGTGCAACGATGACCAAAGAGAACTGTCTGATGATGAGATTCCAATTTTAAATAATGAACTCTTAATTTTTTTGTGTAAACAGTCATAAGAATGTTGCTACCCAACCATTTAGCAGTTACCCAACCCCCCACCCCGGCCATTATAATGACCAGTCCCTTTATAAGTTTAATGTACTGCCGACATAGTTAATAGAAGGTCGAACGAGGACCTTTAGAGAGTGAAACGAAAATTAAAATAAAAACCGTGGCTATCAAACGTATATATTTATGTACAAAACCGAATCATTTGATAAAAATTAGATAATATTAATATGGGAAATCTTTTTAATAAAAATCCCTTGTCTGGCGTCTTTTAAATTACACACATCGTCAATCAACCTCGTACCCAGGCTTTTCACACGCTCGGCGGACTCGCGCGTGTGAAAAGCCTGGGTACGAGGTTGATCGTCAATGACTTCTGCTTCGTTAAACCATGGATAGTAAATTTACTATCCATGGTTAAACTGACCGGAACTGACCGGTTGTCGTAGCTAAACAGCAGGGGCTCTGGAAGCAGCGGGTGTCAGGACGCTCGCACTTTCTGGACTTTGGGTGTCCTACATAAGAAGGATATCCACAATATTTTAGCAAATTTTAAACAAATTGATAATTGGTGTTGTTGACGCGAAGTATATCTTTTCGGTTTTTATTCATAACTATTTTACATAATTATTATAAGGTGACGCATTGTATGCAACGAACAGCGACGGAGACATTTTGGAAACTATCTGTAACTCTTCACAAATTGTTCAGTATATTGTTCAATATAATTAATTGTTATCTTGTATGTTATGTATAATATATAGTATATGTATCATATTATCTGAAGGGCGTGGCCCTGTTTATGGCATTCTGTAAGATGCAGGACACCCACAACTTTGAAAACCTTCCAGAGCCCCGGCCTGCTAACAGCTTTTTCTCAACAGAAATAATATATCTTCCATTTCCTTCTTGAACTTAGCAAAGCACCAAACTTATAAGAAAAAGGTCGTAGCTTTGAACTCACGGAAAGCGCTTTCTACCATGTCAAGTGATCAACCCTCGGTGAATAATTATATGAACACTTCCTGCATAAAACAGGAATTAAAATAAGGCACTGAGACCTATGATATATATCTAATTCAAACAATGGTTTGTATATATACTACAACAATACTAGGTTAAAATAAAAAGTTTATTTTTATTAAATCAACATTATAATCAACAATCAGTATGTAGCATTCGACCCTGATGCATCTCATTAACATAGATCTCAACATTATATCAACATATAATTTTCCCTGATTTTACTTTGATAGTAATTAGACAAGAAAGAAAAGACAAATTTCTGGCAGATGTTCCGAGTATTTCCATGGGATCTATTGCATTACAAGATTTTTTGGGTTTTCCCAAGTAAAGTCGTCGTCATCTTGCTTGAAGTGACCATAAATGCAGGTCTTTTCAAATATTGGTCGTTTTAATTTTAATTCCCTGAAAGCAAAAATGGAGTATTATACAGGGAGTATCATGAAGGGAGTATTATACACATATATGGGCTTATCATGCATAGTGTGACATATTATTATATGTACAGCATACTGTACCTGTCTGAGTGACTATAAATTGCTTTTTAAGGTCAACTCATATAATGATACACTTGTACAGGGCCGTCGCGAAGGGGGTGGGGGGTGACAGCAAAACCGCCGTTGGCAAATGAAGCTGATCAAATAACAATTTGTCGGCAAATTACTATTGAAAATCAGGGGATCCACAGCAGAAGAACTGAAGAGTGAGGAACTAAAGTTATCAAATTCAATATCCTTTTTGCTACGGTGCTACCTGAATGAATATTTTTGCACTATCCAGGATGTCGTTTTGATCCTAGTTCCAATAATTATTGATAGTTCTTTTCGTTTCTTTAGATTTTAATGCACACCAGGCTATTAATCGTTAGCTATGTTGTAATTCTTAGCTAATGATATGTCCATTGGGCACGCCCCCCCCCCCCCAGACCGCCTAGTAACATACACCACAATGTGCTGATTCTTTATGTGCGCCCCCCTTTCGAACAACCCTGGATCCGCCACTACTTACCTAATAATCACACCTGGTCGGAAATCGAAGTTTTTCTTCACAATTTCTAGCAGTTTTTCATCACTGTATAATGCAGTGCCATATGAAAATAATGCGATTGAAAGAGGTTCTGCAATACCAATGGCATATGACAATTGAATAAGACATCGTTTACACAATTTAGCAGCCACCAAGGACTTAGCAGCCCATCTTGCTGCATATGCACCTGAACGATCAACCTTGAACAAAATGAACACATTAAATTTTCGATGGTGACAAAATTATAGCTTGAACTGTTTTGAGAAAAAAGCCGATGTTTTTTGAAAACCGCGATTTAACTGATTTTGCTTCCAGCGAAAAACGGGAAAAAACGAAAAATCCGGCGGACAAAGATCTATATTGTATTTCCACAATAAAATTAGAATCAGGAACTACGACAATCGGAGAGAATGGCCCAAGTTTTAATAATGTCTTCTAAATGCTCGTGCTTTTAAATAAACTAAATCACTCAGTCTTGGAGCGTTGACTCCGCAGAGAAAACCTCGTTGACTACGTCACCAGCTGTCTCCCCGCGTGATCATCTGTCCTGCATGAAAGAGATTGACTTTTACACCGGTGAATTCCTGTCATTGATCCAGACGATCACCACTTGTAGTTCTCGGAGACATCTCGCCATCAAGCCATCGTTTCCCATCGTGGAGAGACCTTTTTTAATAACTTTGTTATAAATATAATAATTGTGTTACTGCTGTATTTATATTGTTTATAATACTGTTTGAGTTAGATATACCGAGATTGAAGGCTCTTAGCTAGATACATCCTGAGGGCGTGGGATGTATTTATTTTTTATATTCTATAGGTAATTTAACAAAAATTTAACGATAAGATATTATAGAGATAATTTAACGTAATATTTAAGGTAATCTAAATGAAATTTAGTATCTGATTTAGTATTCAAGGTCACTAACCGTATTAGTTAGGCTGCGTTTACACACAGTTGTTTACACTAGAGCAAAAGTAATCGGATTTGTATTGTTTTTACTCCCATGAGGATGAAAAACAATATGAATCCGGATCAGGGTCGTACCGTGCGGGGTGTGTGTGTGTGTGGGGGGGGGGGGGGGGGGGGGGGGGGGGTGACACTCCCCACTTTTCACTGAATTGGTCGGTAAAACGCGGAGTCGGTCGTCGTCGGTAAAACCGATTGATCAGACCGGAAGTTGAGAAAACCTTGTAATAGTTAAAGTGCTTATAAACCCAAAATGGGTTTTTGGTGATTCGGATAGAGCATAAAAAGTTAGTTGATAAGTTCTGGATTAGTTTTTGCGTTAAACTTTTAGTTTTGGAGATATAACGGCTCAAACATGCAAATTGTGCCATTTTTTGGAAAAACGTAGCGCCACCAAAATAACACACAGGGACCTGGATCCGAGGAACCCATCTTCAACAACAACTAGGCTTTTGTATAGGAGAAGACAGCTATCTTAAGAGTTTTTATTGAAAAATGCCCAAACGATGTGTCTTTACGATGTTACCTTGTCTACTCGAATTGTAATATATTTTTATAAGTATTGAAACATAACACGTTCCTCGGATCCAGTCTCCCGGCCTGCGCGGCTGCGCTACTTTTTTTCACAAATTGTGACTTTGAGCCCTTATATCTCCGAAATCACCAAAAACCCATTTTGGGTTTATAAGCACTATAAGGCTGTCGGTAAACTGTTCGTCATATTAGATCGTTGGTAAAATTCCCGATTTCCGATCCAACCTAGTACCCAGGTACTTTTCTCCGAAGGAGCGCCGAGTGAAGATTCTGGATACAAGGTAACTGTTACCGGTACGTACAATGCAATGGAAGAAAATCTGCGCCCATGTGTAATTCGTCGGTAAAACTAAGACGATACACCCCCATCCAAAATGGTCACGGTACGCCACTGATCCGGATAATTTTGCTCTAATGTAAACGCACCTTAATAACCGTATTAGTAGCCGCGGTACATCAAAGAGACTAGGTATGGCTTTTAAACTAAAGTCTTGCGCGAGTTGCGTCATGTTCACTAACTATTTGTAACGCATATTGAAAAAGATTTACTAGTTTTTTCCCGGTTTTCGGTTTTTAATCACCACCGCCTCACCAAGCCACTACTAATTGCAACATTAATATGATAAATCCAATGAGTCTCACAGGATGATCCAGTTAAAATATATCCATAATTATTATAATATTTTAACATGCCTTTGAGCAATCCTTTCCGGAAAATGCTCCACCCCCATGTGCTCCCCATCCTCCATATGTATCGACAATGATCTTACGGCCTGTAAGACCTGCATCTCCTTGCGGTCCCCCAATCACAAACCTGCCTGATGGCTGAATGTGATAAATGGTTTTCTTATCCAAGTATTTCGCTGGGATAACAACCTAGAAACAATTAGAATAAGAAAGAAAACAAGTAATCAGAATAACGTACATTATGACATGAAAAGTGATATCATATATATCACATGATTAACAACAAAATAATAACAGGGCTTTTCTGAATTTCTACAATATATTATAGATTTATAATATAGAAATCACCATACAGTATATGAGCTATTTTTCAATCTTATTGGTTCTTATACTAGCAAGTTATTAGCTCTTATTATACACTCACACAGAATCCACCAATCAATTGTCTCTATTAGCATCACGTGGCAGCCCAATATTTTACGATGTAGGGCAGCTACATATTGGGCAGTAACCTTTGGACTGTTTACGCAGGCTATTCACGTGCAAAGCAACGTCACTCGCGTGCCTTTTATCTAAATCGAAATTTCATTGGTTGAAGTACTTCTCGCGGAACGTGATGTGTTTTTCCGAGTTTTTTTAATTATTCTTTTTGACGACTATACAACCTTTTGAGTCTTTTGACTGTTTATTTATTGTTTATTTGTTTATTAACTTTACAACCAAGCAAAAATGCAAAATAATTAATACAAAACAAAAACGGAGCAGTTTTGAACATAAGTGAAGTCTGTGAAGAACATAAGAACAGTCTTGACTGTCTGTTTACGTGCGAAGAATTAAACATCTTTGTGTTAAGATATTTTGTTCGATATAATAAAACACCTATTGGATTCATATCTTCGCCCAATATTACAAAATATTTAAGTCTCGACTTGCAATATTAGGCTCGACCTTCGGTCTCGCCCAATATTGAATTCTCGACTTAAATATTTTGTAATATTGGGTTCAGAGGAATCCAATAAGTAATAATATATCACTAGTAATGAAAAACAAAATGGCGGAATGTTTTATTAAAGTAAATAAGCAAGAAATCAGGTATTTGTTTGATAAAACGACACAAAAAATACTTAAAAATACCACAAGTGTCTATATTACAAAACAATTATACCATTAGTTATAAAAAACAAAATAGTGGAATGTTTTACTAAAGTAAATTAACAAGAAATCAGGTATTTGTTTGATAAAACAACACGAAAATATCTAAAACTATTACGAATGTCTATATTATAAAGCAATTCGCACCTCGTTGGCTATGAGCTCATATACGACTTAAGAGCTCATGGTTTATATTGTTAAAAATACAAAGAAAATCCAAAGCTGTCTTATCATATTCTACCGCATGGATACAGCACACTACTTTCATAAAATACTACTTATGCACTAAATATACTACTCTCACGTTGATAATAAAGCCTTGCTGGGGGGCTCAGTGCCCCCATTTAAAATTTGGGGGGCCCAGCCCCCCGCTTCCTACGCCTCTGCAACTGTATATACAAACCTTAACAACAATTTTCTCCATAATGACTTTTTGTAATTCCTCAGTTTTAACAGAATCAGAGTGTTGGGCAGAAATAAGCACTGTGTGTACTCGGAGTGGAACAAGGATGCCACCATCTTGTTTGTATTCAACTGTCACTTGGGTTTTTGTGTCAGGACGTAACCATGGGATTGACCCATCACGTCGACAATCAGCCATCTTTTTATTTAACTGATGGGATAACACAACAGTCAAAGGCATTAATTCTTCAGTCTCATCCGATGCATACCCAAACATTAATCCCTGATCCCCGGCTCCAATATCTTCATCCCTTCTCCCAACATGGACACCTTGGGCAATATCTGGACTTTGTTGTGCGAGAGCGACTAAAACATTGCAGGTTTTATAGTCGAAGCCTAAAACGAACAAATGCAACATTAAAGAAATGTAATCTTAATTATGGCCTCTGCAATAAAAGTCCATAATTAATATATATTATATATATATTAATTACAAATAAATGAAGTTCTCAAAAGAACTTGATCAATAGTATAAAATATTAGAGAAATAAGAGAACTTCAATATGTCGAAATATACAGTTTTTGAGAACGAGAAATCGTAGTGGGAACACGAAAATGTTTTGACAAATTGCTGCTGATGATGATGATGATGTGTTTATAGTCGATCGATCATACATGATAATTAAGGTTGCCCTATTTATCCGAGCCAGAGGTTCATGTATTAAGCGCTCGACTATTCAAGTTTATCACTCTTAGGTGAACGGAAAACCGAGCGGAGGGCCTACGATTTAAGGTCGTTTTCCGAGAAGACCCGAAAGTCTTACCATTTGCTGGTGTTATTGCAATGGGAGCACTTTCTCCTCAATTATTAGACCCGGACGGGAGTGGAGGTCTGACCCAGGATTTGAACCTGTGTCTTCCAACTCATAGACATGTGTGATAACCACGTACTAGACCACAACTGCAGCTGGTTCAAATTGAAGTTCTCTTATTTCTCATTTTTATACTATTGATCCAGTTCTTTTGAGAACTTTCTTATTTATTCTTAATTATTGCATACGTAGCTTCATTGTGGACTTTCATTGAAGACTGGGCCATACATTTTTATTGCAGAGGCCATAACAATGTTCGTTACGTAACGTATTTTCACTGACGACGCCGGTTGCGAACGATGTGTCCTTCAAGTCAGATTCTGACCTGAAGAAGGAAATAACCAAAACGTCGTCCATAGAAATACGTAAGTACTTTATTTAAAGGACATTGGAACAAAAATTAAGTTTGTCTAATATGAAAGAGCTCGTAAAATGATAGAGTAACACATTTTACAACTTTTCCATATTTTACTTCGTTTTTGAAATATTTCAGTTTGTTTGATATGTAAATGAGATGGTCTCTGACGTCATGTACTGATATATCTCAGTGATTAAGTTTACAACGTTCGTTATCAGGAGGAGTTCTACGCACATTTTGAAAAAAATTTGTGGAACAAACTTGAAGATGGAACTAATGTTCCATTACATGACGTGACGTCAGAGACAATATCATTTACATCAAACAAACTGAAATATTTCAAAAAACGAAGTAAAATATGGAAAGGTTGTAAAAGGTGTTACTCTATCATTTTACGGGTTCTTTCATATTAGACAAACTTAATTTTTAAGTATTTTTCGACATATTGTATATTAATTAAGACTATCAAGTTACAGGTAAAATAATCTTTTAAATACCTTTATTGCTGTCATCATAACCAATACGTTTTATTGTATCCCGCACAACCTTTTGATAATCGACGTGTGCCTTTGATGTAATCTCTCCAAACAGCATAATCATACCAGTTGTCGATGCACTTTCTGAAAATAACAAATCAATGGACAATTATAACAAAAATGTTGTAGCAGTCAACCACATTCGTGCATACGTCATGCCTACCACTTACCCACACACCTCTCTAGCCACCCACCTAACTTATATTATTACAAATCGAAAACACTAAAAAGTTGGTGTATTGCCGAAATAGGGTCTAACGAAGGTCCTACACACTATTTTAGCAGCACAGTACCAACTATAAAAAGTACCAACTATGAAAAGTTGTGTACAGTTCCAACTATAAAAAGTACCAACTATTACAGCAGTACCAACTATAAAAAGTAGTGTACAGTATCAACTATAAAAAGCAACAACTATTACAGCAGTACCAACTATAAAAAGTACCAACTATTACAGCAATACCAACTATAAAAGTACCAACTATAAAAAGTATCAACTAAAAGTACCAATTATAAAAAGTACCAACTATAAAAAGTACCAACTATAAAAAGTACCAACTATAAAAAGTACCAACTATAAAAAGTACCAACTATAAAAAGTACCAACTATAAAAAGTACCAACTATAAAAAGTACCAACTATGAAAAGTACCAACTATTTCAGCAGTACCAACTATTTCAGCGTACCAACTATAAAAAGTACCAAAATTCGGTTGTCTAAAAGATCTCTTGTTTCAGTTGTTCACAATATTACATCGGTAAAAGAGACAGATGCCTGTTTACTCGAATTAAAGAACATGATAAATGCTCCAACTCAGAAATCAACAATCATGATCAAATCCTGATAACAATTTCAACACTTGTAAACTCTTATGGAACTTTGTCCCTACCCCTACACAGAGAACTTAAACGAAGTTTCGGTTAGTGAATTCGTTTTTAACAGTTGCCAAATGATAGATAAGGCCGATCACGCACTGGTCGGTATTGCTCTACAAAGAAGCGCTTGTCATCCGCTAAAACGTTGGTGCTTTTTGTGTCTACTGTATAAGTATCGCTGTATTCTGTAACTTGATAGCATTCCTGATGATGACTAAAACCTAATCGACACGTATAGTATCGCATTAAAATGATTTCACTATTTGGAGTTATAATTAGTATTGTATTGTATACCAACTCCCTGGCACAGAGTTGCATTACACCACACCACATCATACCGCACCACATAACATCACATCACATCACATCATGACATCACATTACATCACATCACATCATGACATCACATTACATTACATCACATAATACACTCGTGTTCGTGGTAGCTGTGGTTGATAATCTGCTAAAGCAGAATCTCCGCTCTTCCCCCTGGATTCAGTAATTGATATGATTTTGGCCGAATCTCTTCAATCGTGTTATAAGTAGGATAAATACCTCGAACGTTGGCTTCAATCCAGATACACTGGGCCCTGGCTGGCTTAAAACTCCCGTTCCCGCGGTATTTATCCTATACTTACGACTCTCTGACGAAGGGACTTCGCTCGAAATATTAGACCTCCTAAAAACATTTTGGCATGAGTATAGCAAGCTAGTCAAAGTTATCCCAAACGTTGTTCTGTGACCCCTCCCGCAAGCGAGCAAACGTAAGAGCTAGAGACATTGTCAATTTTTATTGTACAGTTATCAGGCCTATTTTAGAGTATTGCGCACAGGTTTTCCATCATTCACTCCCGAAGTTCCTGTCTGACGATCTTGAAGTTGTACAGAAACGTGCGTTAAAAATTATCTCGCCTGGAGAGTCATATAATCAAATATTAGATCATTTTAGTCTCCCCACACTGTTTCAAAGACGTGAAGAAATGTGCTCCAAACCTTTTAAGAATATTATTAATGATTCATCACATAAACTATTAAACCATTTACTTAGAAGTAACAGAATGTTTAATATGTTTCAAATAAATACGAAAAGATTTCAAAATACATTTATTCCTGCATGCAATAGTTTAGTTTAGTTTAATAATTCTATTGTTAACGTTTCCAATATATCTGTAAATATTGTAAAGTAAATATCATATTTAATTAGTTAATATTTTAAACTGTAAATCACGCAATTCGGCTATTTGGCTGCGATGTGAATTTTTAATAAAACTATCTATCTATCTATCTCAATGGTCTTCTGGACGATCTATTTTAGTATCCGCGAGAGGTGACACCAAAACAACTTTCTTATTCGTCTACAATCCAAATACATCGATTCGGAACCTGAATTTTTTTCGTCACTTGGTCTTCCACGCTTCGCGTCAGTGCACTCTCCTCCGCAGAAGCTTCTTGCGCTTTTATATATAGTAATACTATGTAATATACTATAGGTGAGCCTCTGCGGAGGAGAGTGGCGTCCGTCAAAGCTGGCATGATTCGAAATTCAAGAAATTCAAGAAAACGTCGAGTTTTGTGAAAAATGCAGAAACAATTACTTTCTAAGGTATATCTTCTTTCAATTAAAAGACAAAATGAATAATTTATATCAAGGATTGACAAGATATTTACGGATGCAGTTCACCAAGGGAATTCCATGCTTCAAAAAATGGCCGACGCGAGCGTGCAATGCGTCACGGTTGACAGTCTCCTCTCTTCCGGAGAGTGCCATACTTCTTATTAAATCACGTCTTTAAAAACGTCTTTTCCGTTTAAAACAATGTAAACGGTTTACTCTAAATGTTATCCGCATTCATTTTAAAATATTTTGATATAATTTTTAATTACTAGCATAAAACAAGGCTAACACGCCCTAGGAAATTATTCAAAATCAAAACAACATAACAAATGGTAGCCATTTTGTTACCAGGGTAACATTTGCACTCAGCTCTGGAGTGCAATTAACGAAGGAATTGCATTCCTCTCGAGTAAATATAATGCAGTAATTTTGTCATGTAATAATAAGTCATTTTATTTTATCTAAGATTTGTTTCTCCATCCATATTACTTGTATTCCAACGTGTCGTGCTGTGTAGGTAGTGTAGAAATACAAATCAAATACTATAAAAGGTTGGTGTACTACCAAAATAATGTGTGATCAAAGTGTTGTGCAGGTAGTGCAGAAATACAAATAAAATACTATAAAAGGTTGGTGTACTACCAAAATAGTGTGAAGGAGATCAAAGTGTTGTGCTGTGTAGGTAGTGTAGAAATACAAATCAAATACTATAAAAGGTTGGTGTACTACCAAAATAATGTGTAGGAGATCAAAGTGTTGTGCTGTGTAGGTAGTGTACACAAATGAAATACTATAAAAGGTTGGTGTACTACCAAAATAGTGTGAAGGAGATCAAAGTGTTGTGCTGTGTAGGTAGTGTAGAAATACAAGTGAAATACTATAAAAGGTTGGTGTACTACCAAAATAATGTGTAGGAGATCAAAGTGTTGTGTTGCGTAGGTAGTGTAGAAATACAAATCAAATACTATAAAAGGTTGGTGTACTACCAAAATAATGTGTAGGAGATCAAAGTGTTGTGCTGTGTAGGTAGTGTAGAAATACAAATCAAATACTATAAAAGGTTGGTGTACTACCAAAATAATGTGTAGGAGATCAAAGTGTTGTGCTGTGTAGGTAGTGTAGAAATACAAATGAAATACTATAAAAAGGTTGGTGTACTACCAAAATAATGTGTAGGAGATCAAAGTGTTGTGTTGCGTAGGTATATAGTGTAGAAATACAAATCAAATACTATAAAAGGTTGGTGTACTACCAAAATAATGTGTAGGAGATCAAAGTGTTGTGCTGTGTAGGTAGTGTAGAAATACAAATCAAATACTATAAAAGGTTGGTGTACTACCAAAATAATGTGTAGGAGATCAAAGTGTTGTGCTGTGTAGGTAGTGTAGAAATACAAATCAAATACTATAAAAGGTTGGTGTACTACCAAAATAATGTGTAGGAGATCAAAGTGTTGTGCTGTGTAGGTAGTGTAGAAATACAAATGAAATACTATAAAAGGTTGGTGTACTACCAAAATAATGTGTAGGAGATCAAAGTGTTGTACTGTGTATAGTGTAGAAATACAAATCAAATACTATAAAAGGTTGGTGCACTACCAAAATAATGTGTAGGAGATCAAAGTGTTGTGCTGTGTAGGTAGTGTACACAAATGAAATACTATAAAAGGTTGGTGTACTACCAAAATAGTGTGAAGGAGATCAAAGTGTTGTGCTGTGTAGGTAGTGTAGAAATACAAGTGAAATACTATAAAAGGTTGGTGTACTACCAAAATAATGTGTAGGAGATCAAAGTGTTGTGTTGCGTAGGTAGTGTAGAAATACAAATCAAATACTATAAAAGGTTGGTGTACTACCAAAATAATGTGTAGGAGATCAAAGTGTTGTGCTGTGTAGGTAGTGTAGAAATACAAATCAAATACTATAAAAGGTTGGTGTACTACCAAAATAATGTGTAGGAGATCAAAGTGTTGTGCTGTGTAGGTAGTGTAGAAATACAAATGAAATACTATAAAAAGGTTGGTGTACTACCAAAATAATGTGTAGGAGATCAAAGTGTTGTGTTGCGTAGGTATATAGTGTAGAAATACAAATCAAATACTATAAAAGGTTGGTGTACTACCAAAATAATGTGTAGGAGATCAAAGTGTTGTGCTGTGTAGGTAGTGTAGAAATACAAATCAAATACTATAAAAGGTTGGTGTACTACCAAAATAATGTGTAGGAGATCAAAGTGTTGTGCTGTGTAGGTAGTGTAGAAATACAAATCAAATACTATAAAAGGTTGGTGTACTACCAAAATAATGTGTAGGAGATCAAAGTGTTGTGCTGTGTAGGTAGTGTAGAAATACAAATGAAATACTATAAAAGGTTGGTGTACTACCAAAATAATGTGTAGGAGATCAAAGTGTTGTACTGTGTATAGTGTAGAAATACAAATCAAATACTATAAAAGGTTGGTGCACTACCAAAATAATGTGTAGGAGATCAAAGTGTTGTGTTGCGTAGGTAGTGTAGAAATACAAATCAAATACTATAAAAGGTTGGTGTACTACCAAAATAATGTGTAGGAGATCAAAGTGTTGTGTTGCGTAGGTAGTGTAGAAAATACAAATCAAATACTATAAAAGGTTGGTGTACTACCAAAATAATGTGTAGGAGATCAAAGTGTTGTATTGCGTAGGTAGTGTAGAAATACAAATCAAATACTATAAAAGGTTGGTGTACTACCAAAATAATGTGTAGGAGATCAAAGTGTTGTGCTGTGTAGGTAGTGTAGAAATACAAATCAAATACTACAAAAGGTTGGTGTACTACCAAAATAATGTGTAGGAGATCAAAGTGTTGTGCTGTGTAGGTAGTGTAGAAATACAAATCAAATACTATAAAAGGTTGGTGCACTTCCGAAATAGCGTTTAAGTAGTCTAACGTTTCGAGCAAAGGCCCTTCGTTAGAGAGTGAAACGTCTGACGAAGGGCCTTCGCTCGAAACGTTAGACTACTTACACGCTATATCGGAACGGTACACCAACCTTTTTATATATTTGATTTGTATTACTTGTATTCCCTTGTTTTGCTTGGCTTTATTTCACCTATGATATCCACACAGGCATGCTTCAATGATCGACGCTAAAAATCTGAAAGACTTTCCTGTTTTTTCATCTCACTAATTATTTATTTTGTTATTGTTTATCGCATCCGATTGGATAATTTTTGTCACATGATGATTTTGCGCATAAAATTACCCGGTTTGTATTTCATTTTACGTTTCACTGTGTGACGAAGGGTCTTCGATATATTTAGATATATCGTCAGCATGATGCAGGTGTCGCATATTTAACAACACATTCAACGTCCATTTTTCTAAGAACATCAACATGCGCGTGATTAGTTGGCCTAATTGCTGCTGGTTTATGTCTTGGAAATTGTCTTCTTCTCAACAGACCTCAGATCTACAGATCTATTTGGTCAATGTCAACAGTACGTAAATAGAAGACAATTGCATGTGAACGAACGCGGCGTATAATGCAGGACTTCTTCGTGCACAGCTTTCGCACATGAACAACTTTATTGCAACAATCACCAACCGAGTATCCACAAACTGTTCCGCCTCAAACCTCGTTGATAGGTTCGTGCGGACATAATATATAATTTCACTAAAAATATCGACAGTATGGTTGTCTCGGTGATGCTTATATTCCACATACATTTTTCTTAGAAAATCGTCAGCTGATAAACGATATCGGATTAGTAATTGTACTTGCTAAAACACATTTCGCACAATATACGTTAACAGAACTGAGTGCTTTCTTACCACATGCGACTTTGGCATTAGGATCTTCCTTTAAATGGGCATCCAGAACAGCGTCTGAAACCTGGTCACAAATCTTGTCTACAATGCATCAGATAATAAAAAGAAAAGACAGACAATTAGCAGGGTTGCCTAAAAACAATTCTCAATCCAATTCTGTATTTTACAGATATATTTGCAGAGCCGTGCAATAATATTTGTTACGAAGCGCTGAATCAGCACGTCTGAAGAAAAATACCAAAAAAATATTAGAATAGATAAACAATGGTATACAGAAATACCTGGGTGCCCTTCTCCAACAGATTCTGATGTAAAAAGAAAGGCTGCGTTGTTTGAATCAGCATTCATTTCGATATGGTTGATGCAGCTCTTTGCTGCAAACAAAACTAAAGAAAACACAGGCGAAAATGCGTTAGATGATGACCCAGTCACTTGATGTAAACAGTGTCTCTGTCACCGCTAGCTCTAATGCGAGAATATCACTCTTTCAATCTTCTTAAATAGATTCAAAAATTCACGTGCATAATGTATTCTCGTGATTCATTGGCTAGGAAACTATAAAACGCACTTCCGCTCGTATAACAACATTTCAATATCTCAGTCAAATATTCCGCGTATCGTATTTAGCAGAAAGCAAATCCCTTTGACACATTTGTTTAAGGTGGTGCCAATATTTGATTTCGGAGCATGCAATTATCTGTATCATAGTTTGGCTTAGTCTGCTATCCAAGACTCTAGTGATTTAGAATGGATCCTGGGAGGGAGCTAGCCGCGTGGTGCAAAATAGATGGTGCAGTAAGTTTGAAGAGTATAGCATCTCATTGTGTTGAAGGATCCTTCAAATGTCAGTAAGTAATCTGTTTACATATAATTTCGCCAGTTCACTGCAGCCCAGTGTTTTAACTGAACTATTAGAACAAGGAACTATTAGAAAGCACTACTCCGTATTCCTGAATCTATACTCCCAAATTCCACGAAGCTATATAGCAATTAACGGGAACGTAATTTGTTTTCCAGGAAAGATGTCGGGGGAACATTTTTTTTGGAGAAATTATTACGAAAGTAGCTGTTCTAATTATTTCGTGGAATTGTGATTCAAATCCTTCTTGTCGATCACGTGTGTAAATATTATTGCACCTGTCGGCTTAACCACGTGTTGCACTGAAACTGGATGAACACGTTTAACCAAACTGGAACTGGTTATTAAATGTGTTCAAGGAAGCTGACTTGCTTGATCAGTGCTTACTTGAACTAGACAACGAGCCAATTGCGATAGAAGTTCTTTTATTTCAATATTACTTATGAGTTTTTAACTTAGATTGCAAGCTAATCCTTGATATGAACTTAGCTAGTACTAATAAACTTGAAGAGGTGAAAAGTAAAGTATATAGTGACATTATCATAGATGTACGGGCCAAACAATATTGGGGGAGGCAAACTGAGATTTGCCCGAATGTTTATTTACAATTGCTACAAGTTACGAATCGCCGTCCGAATTTTCCAAATTTTCGCTGATGTTATCGCGCTGGATAGCATCATTAAGGATGAATGAACAGTATTGTATAAAAGTTCCTGTTCATATAGTCCTCAAATAGAACTAGATCTATGCAGACTCAAATCGAATAATATAAAAGGTTGGTGTAGTACCGAAATATAGTGTCAGCAGTATAGGAGGAAGGACAAAGCTAAAAGGGATGACTTATAAGGACCTTCCCATTTTCAACTTCGCAACGACTCCCGCAATCGTTGCCGAAAGTTCAATGGTTTGAACTTTCGGCAACGATTGCGGGAGGCTTTGCGTTGTCGTCGCGAGACATGATAGACGAGCAATTTCGTCCTCGCGACGGCAACGCAACGATTTTATTGCCATTGCGTTACCGTCGCGAGCAAAATATTGCCCGTGTATCCGTAGCTTTAGATCCATCATGTTTTTTTACTCATCAGCTTTACCTCGGCAAACCGCCATTAAAGCAACACTATTTATTTGCATAAACTCTTGGGACGTGATGGCCTGCACTCCTGACCGCGCGCCGAGACTGCATAATAATAATAATAATAAAGACGTATTAGGAGCATTATACAATAGTCTCAATGCTCTTACAACAATATATTCTTAAAGTTACTTATAGTGATAAACTGTTCTTCTTAAAGTTACTTATATGCTATTAATTCCATTTCATTATTAACACAGCTAGAGTAAAGTTAAAACGTTGAAGCAGATACCAGGAATTTGGAATGGCCGTTTTCAAGTAATAGTTCTTCCAAGAACAACTCTAATTAAAAACCTGATTAAGTTCCTAGTTTCTGCGAATGTCACTACGAGGATTTAGAACTTGTTCGGGGAAGGTAATTTCTTTTTCCCGCTATAGCTGTTTACATTGTGACGAGCTTTGATAGTTCAAGTGCATGGCAAGATTGAATTTGTATCACTTTGACAAATTGATGCTTTTACACTGAGTCGTATTTGACAAGTATCTGCATGACTTGATAATACTTTTTGTCACTTTTATACTGATGACTAGTTTCTTGGTGAGGTGAAACAGTAAGCTAGGTCAACCTTTATATTTGAACATTTATATTTGATTCCTCGAAACGGAAACCCTCGCCAATTTCTCGATTACATTTCATTATTAACAATTTAACATAGACGTTGACTAAGCAGATACTAGGAATTTGGAATGGCCGTTTTCAAGTTATGGTTCTTCCAAGAACAATTCTTAGTTCTTTCCGTGAAAACATTACGGTTCCTAGTTTCTGCGAATGTCACTAACGAGGATTTAGAACTAGTTCGGGGAAGGTAGTTTCTTTTTTTCTCCTCAGCTATTTATAGTTGTGACGAGCTTTGATCTCTTCCCACAAGAAACTAAGTACCTTCCCAGAACTCAAGTTCTAAATCCTCGTAGGAACATTCGCAGAAACTAGGAACTTAATGTTTTCACGGAAAGAAATAAGAATGGTTCTTAGAAGAACTATAACTTGAAAACGGCCATGCCGCCAAATTCCTGGCTATGTTAATAATGAAATGTAATCGAGAGACCGCGAGATTCACGGGAATCAAATACCTATAGCTTACTGTTTCACCGAGAAACTAGTCATATTTAAGTGACAAAAAGTGTTATCAAGTCATGCAGATACTTGTCAAATACGATGTAAGAAAAAGCATCAATTTGTCAACGGTGATAGTTCAAAGTGCGTGGCAAGAAGATCATGACGGGATAGATCGACGACTGCTTTTACATCGTTTGACAAATGTCTGCACATGATCAATACTTTTTGCTACTAATCATATACTAGTTTCTCAGTGAAACATTAATATTCATTTATATTTGAATCATTTATATTTGATTCCTCGAATCTCGTGGTTTCTCGGGAATTAAATCTCACAGACCAGCCATTGAACTAAATCGTTTAATATATGGGGGCAAAGGGTAACAGACTATAAGTATAACCTTGAAAATCTGCATACTGGGACACCGAGTTTTTTGTCTTTTGACTTTCATGTTAAATGCTGCTTGTAAGACTGTTTCATGGCTATAGACATTAGACATGCATCAATATCTTCAATGAATCTCAAACCAGATTGACCGGTTGAGCCGGTGGGGGATTGGGGATAGATCATAAGTATAAAACGAGTGTTCATTCCGATTGTAGCTAGTTAGTTTCTCATGACTTCGTCGTAAGAAGTTGTGTTAGTGTCTTGCCTTTTATGTTTGTGAAAGCTTTATATCTCTCAAGTAATCCAAAGTTAATATTTCGTCGTTTCTTCACCATGAAGTTGTATACAGATAGATATAACCCACTGACTTTACGAGTTTTAGTGGCAGATAAATTGGCTGGAACAAAGCTGACGATCGAACACATTAAACGAGAAGGTAAGTAGTTATATTTACGTTTGGTGCTGATTAATTGCAGTTTGCGCTCGGAGGTTAGCGGTGTGAGTTACAGCAGTATACCATATGTTAGTTTTAATGATCAGAATATGAATTATGTATTTTAAATTATGTGATTTCTGTAGCTGTACTGTATAATTATGCACACATTAGAGAATAATTATAAAGTTCGGACAACGGACCACAACTACCATTAATTGAATTATAGGTGTTGATATAAATGCGATTATCTAAAAAACCATGCATTTAAGGCCAAGTATAAAAAAATATAGTAGTTTATCGTCCTAACTTTAAAATAAATGCAGAATGCGGGCACTTTTTTTTTTTTCAAGATGCCATCCGAAATGTCCATCACCCCTACCAAAACCTAATTTTAACACATTAAATCTATTTAACGTTGTATTACAAGCACACAAAAAACCATGACAGAATCGAATGGATTTCAATGCCAATTACTTCAATACAAGATTGCACCATGTAAAACCCGAAATGAACCGAAAAATCCTGAAAGTTGCCGAAAGGTAACGGAAGATACCGAAACGGAAGATACAAAAGGCCCCAAAAACAAGACAGATTTTCGATGCAAATAAATTTTTTTTTGATGCGGCCGGAAAAAAGGATGCGGGAGGGGACGATAAACTACTATATATTTTTACTTGGCCTAATGGGGTCTAGCCATAGTATTGTGGATTTGACATAGAGTTCTTTAATCCCCAGTATCAGCATACAAATTCTCATTATTGGTCTCCATTACAGTATATATGATACTAGTTGGGAGAATTAAGTTGTTTTAAAACATGCCAGTTTTTCCTTGGTCCATTATATTTCCAGTGCTTGTGACTAGGCTCTTGGCAATGGCCTCCATAGCTAAGTGGTCAGAGCACTGCACCAGGGTTGTGGATTCAATTCTAGCCAGAAGGCCTTTAAGTTGCATTTTGCACCACTGGTCTCGGTTTGGTCTTAACATGTATGATACAGTATATATTCCAACACTCGAAATTTTCCTTCAACACTAATCCTTAGAACATGCAGTTTAATCGAGTTAATGCAAAAATATTACTTGTATATTACACAACTCTTCACCCAGCATTACCACATACATGTGTACACACAGCTCGTGTGACTAGGCTCTTGGCAATGGCCTCCATAGTTCAGTGGTCAGAGCTCCATAGTTCAGTGGTCACTACACTAGCATCACAGGACAGTTCCACCCAGAAGGCCTTGATGTTGCATTTTTTGCAACTGGTTCCGGTTTGGTCTTAAAATCTATATATTCCAACACTCGAAATTTTCCTTCCAGTGACCCTCCAGTTTGAGTTAGAATACCACCCTCACCAAAAACCTTTGTTTTACCCCATAATTTAGGACACGTAAATAATTCCACAAATTTCAAAGAAACTTGAGTCCCTGAAGAATTCCATTAAATTGAACCCTAAATAATTTGATGGCATATATTGGAGAAAACCTGAATAATTCAAAAAAATATGCAAATCTCTGAAGAATGTTGTTTATGCATACCCTTAAGAAATCCATGAAATGAAGTAAACAACCCCAATTAAAGCATGATCTGAATGATATATTTTGAGGATACTGTACTTCTCACCTGAAAATAGTTAAATGACAACAAGCAACCGGCTGTGAGGACTTTGTCCTGTATGTAGGATATTTAAAGGTGCAGTCCAGTCCGTTCTGCGCATGTCCACGTTTCTGTTTACATCGTTTGTTTACATTGCATTATATAAACATTGAACATGAAGTATTGCGGATTTGTTTTCCACGCTTGAGCTTTTCCGCCTAAAAAACGTGTTATAAGAAGCTGTTCTGTTCCTAAATGTCGATAATATATTTAACTACCACTTGCACCTTTGCTGTATGCACCTTTGACGAATACTCGCTTTCGAACTGTCGCAAATCTATTCCGTTGAAGTTTGTTGATATGTGGAGTCCCGCATGTTTGAAATATCACACCTGGACGGCACCTTTAAGTGTTCCTGATTATTTGGGACTCAACTTTACTTGATTTTTGAAGATAGTAAGTTGCTTTACCTAGGACTTTGGTCAAACCTTGGGGAGGGTATCATGTTGCTATACTGAAGACACACTCCTGAAGAATTTCTTTAGGTCCTTGGTATGTTAGCTATTAAGTGCAATATAAAGCAGTGTAGCTTCAGTGTTTATAAACTTAAATACAACTTAATGGTGTAAAAGTCACAGCTTCTAAAAATTCACAGATGTATTTCAGTATAGGGCATATATGTATCAGAAACACTCTATTAAGCCCCCCAGGGGCTTATTTAATTCCAGGCTTCAAGAAGCAGGGCTTAAAGAGATCAAGAGGGGCTTAATAGAGCTTTTATATACATATACAGTTATATTTCTTTCAAACTGATGTAGAACTTACCCTATATAGATGTTGTATTAATGTTTATTTGGATGTTATTCATGCTTTCTTAGAAAATATTAAAAGGTTCCCATTTCTAAAAGGAGTTAAGGTAATTCATTCTTAATAAAATTGTAATTGCTTTCATATATTATTATATTTTGTTATACTGTTCATTATTTAAAATTAAAATTAAATTAAATTATTAAAATTTAAATTTAAAATTGAGTTTTTTCTTATATTGCATTTTTTATAATCAAATCAGCTATGAAACTTCTGCCTTGTTATATGTTTCATTATGACTGACAAACTCTCACAACAGTATACAGTACCTCCAGCTTCACACTATTTCAGCACTACACCAACTTTTTGGAGAATTAGATTTACTTTTATATGTTTTTGCAAAAATATGTTGGCGACCTTGATCACAAAGATAAGTTCAATTTGCTCCATGCAGGCTTTTAGCCAGGATTTCAAAACTGGCCATCGAAAAATTTTGGTGGGCATGGCCACAAAAAAATGTTGGTGGGCGTGGCCATGAGCAAGTGAGCTTATCAAATGTACAGTATTACCCTAACAAAAAAAGTCTATAGGCTTGCCTATAGGCATGTCTATAGGCAACTTATAAGATCCTTGGAACATTTTCTATAGGCGACCTATAATGAAACCTATTAGCCTATAGAAGCCTATATAGGTGCCTATAGGCTTCTATAGGAAATTGGAACATTGCAGTAGGCACCTATAGACATTTTCTGTAAGGGTAAACAGCGGTTTTATTAAACAACGTTTTTGCCACTTCATGTTAGAGCATCAATTGTTATATATATCTGCATATTCTTGACAAAAATTAGCAACAAAGCCCACACAATCTAAAATAAACAGTAGCTAAAATAAACAGTAGCTAACAGAAATAAAAAACACATTAGAAAGGGGGAAACCTGTAAGTTGTTGTTTGAGGAAAATATTTTCTTGGCTCTCCAATATGGCCATCCATTGATTTTTCAAAAGTGGCTGTCCATATAGGACGGCTGCCTGGCTCCATGCCATTTTGAGACCTGATGTTATGTTAGATTCAAAATGTAAAAGAAGCACCACTATTTTTAAGAAACATAAGTTTCAAAATTTTTATATGAATTAATTACTTTGCTATTTCTCAAAATGTTCTAAAGCACTAATTCAGATTTTGTCATTTTGTACATGAATATATTAATGTATGGGAAAACTGAATGTGTTGTATGATACCCGAGTGTACATCATTCGTTCCTGTTGTAAAATAAATTGTCTGTGATAGCTGGGAGGACATAAAATGATTTTTTCTGTAGTTTGTTTTAAAGAATCTTTAGTCTAGCCTGGCAAACATAAAGCTTAACAAAAGGTTTGTTATTTTCAGCTTCCATTTTTAGAAATTGAGAATGATCAATATATATTCAGCCCAAACGCAATTTGTCGGTAAGTTCTCAATGGAAATTTTCAAGTTTTTAATTATGATTTGTTTATTCATACATTGTTTACATGTAGAAGAGTAAATTTTTGCTAAATAACTTAACGATTATCAGATAAACTAAGTACATGTAGGCAGAGTTAAAGTGGGGGGGGGGGGGGGAGCTGAAGTCGACAAGCAGGTAATAAGTGACCGCATTTTTCGGGCGGTGGGGGGTCCTCGGAAAGACAATTTGCAGCAATTTGAGCAAACTTTTTCATGTATTTCTACAGAAAGCATATAGTTCAAATGAATCCAAGCTTACCTGCTATCTTAATACCATGTGACAACTTTTTTCGCCTAGTACTTGACAGAAGGGTCTGGGAACCAATATAATACTCGCGTGGCAACTCGCGTGGGTTGACTAACCATTACCAGCATGCTTTCAATGAATAAAATAAGCGAGCGCCAGTATCACAGAATAAAGATTTAACCAGAAGTCCAACTCCGGTAGGAAACATGTCCCATGTTTTTCACTGCGCATGCGCCAACTTCGTCAGCGCCGCCATGTTCCCAGCAAGTGTATCTTGTGATTTTCAATAGGAAAACATAAGGAAATTGGCAGTTGGGGAGCGATAAAAGGCTGTATAATGAAAATGAGATGCTTGATCTTGTTTTTTGAAAACGAAAATTGGTTAACAAAGGGTAAGTGATGGTTTTTTATTCGTTATGGATATGCATATGCATTTTAAACAACTTTTTTATATAAATACTGGGACTACAGATCTGGTCAAACTCAGAACAATTCATAAATATTCGATATAAACTGTTCTTACATGCTCAAGAAATATATTTTTGGCTCGGTAATCATAATACTTGAGATGAGTAAATCTTCAACACATTGTCATTGTATTTTCAAATAACATTAAATCTAAAAACGGTTATATATAGTTCAGTTTTGGTAAAAGAAATGAGTTGTCAGTAGACAGTAGTAAATTTATGATCTTTTAAGTTTCATTTAAGTTTTGTGGTATGACTATTAAGAACCTACAGTACGACATATTTTATTTTCCAGTATCAATTTATATGTGCTTAACTAGTTTATAATTTGAAGGTATTATCTACTTTTTTATTTACAGGAAAAAACTCTCGATTTTTAAACTTCAAAGTGTACCTGGCTTCTTATGTGCATTATTTTTTGAAATTGTAAGATTTGAAAATGCTGTGTTTTGTACAAATGCAAATGGTACCTGGATTTTTAAGACAATGTAAACTGACTATGATACCAGACTTTCCTGAGAACCTTAAGAAAGTTGTGTTTGAATGACCTGAATGTTATGTCAACATGACTGAACATGAGATCATCTTAATAATACCACAAATTCTATGACCAGGAAACTGTAAATGTGGATCACCATGGAAAAAATATGCAAATATGAATATGAGGAGTTATGTATCTCAGTCACAAGGCAAAACAATACTTTCTGTTGCACAGTGTTGACAGACCTATTAATTATTATAAGCAATATGTAATTGTCTGGCATTAGCCAGAATAAAATGGTTGTTGGGTGAAAGAATGAATTGTTGTATGTTTTCTTACATTATGTGATTGGTTGATTTGTAGCCATGCATCACAACAAATCTGCCTTCTTCCACTTTTGTTTCATCGATGCTTGGTTAATTAGCTGCTGGCCAACTAATTAGTCTTATGTCAGAGTTTTCTTTTGAAATATATTGCTGTCTGTGTTATACACAAATATAATCAAGTCGGCATAGTTGGCAAGGGGTAATTATTCCCTCTCTAGGCAACCCCCTTTTTGGTTACCTGACCCTTTCTAAAAATTGTCCATCCCCAGCCATCACCTTGAATATTCATTCAACCAAATGAATTTTTACATTCTGCCTCCATATAGTTTAAATGATAGAAAATGTAACCTTTTCATAAACATTTAGGTATTCAAAAAACTGTTTTTTGAAAAAATAAGAGGATCCCATTTTCTAGATCATCCCCACCCTTCCCACATGTAAATCACTTGTAACCTTTTGAATATCATATATTCTATATCACATACATCAAATTTCACAACTATTGCAAAAGCTGTTGCCCTATTACTATCACAGTCTATGGTCTTCAACAACAGTTGGTGAAATAATGAATGCACACTTCAAGCATGACTATCTTAGGGTTTTCAGGAAGATCAAAAGGTATTCGCTATAGACCTTATTCATAAATGGCCGACAATTTATATGCATATAAATTGACCTTTAGGACCTCATTTTATAGTAAGAATCCTTTTCAATTTCATACATGAAAACAAGTTCCAATTTACATGCAATTTTTTAATAAGGTCTATTGGTTTATACCATTTGTATGAGGCACATTCCACAAATATACAAAGTCAGGAATGTTCTCCTTCATTTGCATACATCTTTTTTTAGTTCATTTGACTGGATACACATGGTACTTTAAAGCAGCTAAAACACCACATTTTATATGGAACTCTGCAGTGCATCCAACTAACACCAAGGAAAATAATGTCTTCTTGTCCACTTTAACACCTGACATGAGACAAGCATATGATTATGGTATACGCTTTGAAGTTTGGAAAACGAGTGTTATATATCTTCTGTAAATAAAAAAGTAGAAAATATCTTAAAACTAAGCACATTTAATACAATTTAAATGTAGAAGATTGCACAAAACAACTCAAACGACTACCGCTTTTTTCGTGCTCGAATATAAATAACGAAGCATTCTGAGTTCGATCATATCCTTCTGAGTTCGATCATATCCTAGTAAATCCTCCTCCACAGGTGTTTCTATCTGTATCTGTATCTACAGGCCAAGGGTACTCCAGTACCGCCCTGCACCGGATATATAAAAGTTGTTAAAAATGCCTGTGTAGATCCATATTGAATAAAAAACAATCACTTACCCTCTGTTAACCAATTTTGGTTAAAAAACCCAAGATCAAACATCTCATTTTCATTATACAGCCGTTTATCGTTCCCCAACTGATATTTTCCCTATGTTCTTCTATTGGAAATCACGAAATACACTTGCTGGGAACATGGCGGCTTATATTCTGTGGCGTCAGCAATGACATGCGCGAGGTGACATGCGCGAGGACAAAAACTTCAAAGGTACCGACAAGAGTTGGACTTCTGGTTAAATCTTTATTCTGTGCCAGTATGTTAGACATCTATATCTGGTAAGACATTTATTACACAGCCATAGGCAGATGAAGCATGTGCGGGGGGCCCTGGCACATTTATAGATGCCTCAAATCTGCCCGCAACCTTGTTGACAACCCTTGTGTGTAACCGCAGTCTTTGAAAATCAGAATTTTTTACGTCGGCAAAAAACTGCCGTCGCGAATTCGTCATTATCCATTTCACGTCGGCAAAACAGTTCATGTTTAGTTGTAGTCAGATATCTCCACGAAGGTGACTTTATAGTGCATCATATTGAAGGCCTAAAACCACTTCTTTTTAGTATCTTATACTGTATCTCTTGGCCTCAGCCTGATGAAAACAAGTACAACTTGCACCATATAGTCTGAAAAATACTACAATAAAATATATTATACACAAAAATACTATTGAATCTTATTTATTATTATTTTGTCCAAGATAATTGTACGAGGAATTGAAAGAACAGAACAAAGTTACGTGAAAAATAATCAGATAAAGTTCGTTGTTAACAAATTCACGACGGCAAAAAAGTGCCGACGTGATACGCTATTTTCGTTATTCACGTCGGCAATCACGTCGGCAATTGCCGAATGCCGCCGCGAATTTCAAAGACTGATTTACCGTTCTAAACATTTATTTACAATCTAGTAGTCTTCAATCATGAACATGTATAATATTAAACAGATGTAACTTGAACAGGTCCATAAAAATACAGTTGAATATAAAGATAAAACAGTTGTATAACATAGTTCTCTGTTACAAGGCTTGCATAAAAATGCAGTTCAATATGAACACAAAACAGTTGACGTACATGTACATGTAATGCAGTTGACAAATTAAGTTAATCAGAATTTTTTTCTGATGTGGACATGGAGTGCATTCTTCTGCATGCTCAATATATGTTATCTTGTTATCTACATAATTATGTGATATTGAATGATTAGCCATATTCAAGAATAAAGAAGACCATGTCTTCTTCTGATGTGCCTGTGGTATATTTAAGATGGTGTTGCTTCCCAGATGCTGATCAGCGTGAACACAATGGCTCTTGTAAGAAACAATGAACTCACATGCACCAATATACACCTAAATAGAAAGTAAACCGTATTCACAAATAAAACAATTTGATAATTGATGATAGTAAATAAATTGCAGATGACATCTTGTAAATTTCTACCACACTCAGCCATATTGCCGTTTTAAGCGAGCCTTTTTAAAGGACAAAAGTACAGAAAACTATCTTTAGTCGTCTTACCTCGACAACAGAATATCTCCTCATTGAAATGAATTGAAATTCGCGACAGCAAATCGTTCGAAAACTTCGTTCACTGTTGGCAATTGGCACAGCTCACACCTTGCGTTGCGAGTTCAGAAAATACCATGTTCGTGGTGGCGTTGACAAGTTCCGAACATTAATCGCTGTGTCTACATACCCGGCAGCCGGGCATTTAGCGAGTTCCGAATTTGCGTCTAAACCTAACACTAACCCTAATCTTAACCCTAATCCTAACCCTAAACACGGAGATTTAGAAAATCCCCGACTGCCGGGTAAATAAGCACTTGCTACTAAATACTAATCTATACAAAATACTGCCGTGTACCTAGACACTTCGAACATTAATTCCGTACAACTTCCGTGAATACGAATAACGTCTGGAGTATGGATGTAATTTTATCTTGAACTTACGTCACAAAACGTCATAAAACTGAACATCCATCCATCCGACCGAACGACAAAACAATGGAACTAATCAAATAACACTAAATATCCCACAAGTCAAGACCCTAACACTCCAAAGTAGTTTCTATTGCAGATCTCCAAGAACATATAATTGCTTACCACCAAATTTACGCCAATCAACCATCTCTATCGGACAGTGTAAACATAATCTTCTTATCTATTACAAGAACCTTGTAGAAACAATCTATGACATTGATGTCCCACAATCATTTAAAACAGTCTGTGTAAAATGTCATTCATGTCGTCCCTTGTCTAGTCTTACTGTAAAACTGTGTTGTCAGTAATTTCTAAATTCGTAAATGTTACGGTTACCCATAATGGAGCAAAAGCTCTGTGGGACTAACCTGTCACTTGTGACAAAGATTGTAAAATAAAAATAAAAATAAAAATCCAAAAATTTACAGATCGAGATCTCGTTGACTATACATAGCTCGGTAAAGAGGTCTGGGCACGAGCAAAGTCAAGATTAGTGTGCTGCCTACGGCAGCAATTAAGCATTATCGTAAGAGTTAGGGTTAGTATTAGGTGTAGGGTTAGGATTATGTTGGGGTTAGGACTGTTTTAAATTCGGGATATTTATATGAAACGTCAGCCCGTTTTGTCTCTGATGATCAATAATTTACCATTTTTCCTTACTAACTTCACTTGTATGTTGTAACTGTCCATTGTCATAAAATTGAAGTTCAAACTAAGTTGCTACAGATATTACTTGTGGTTTTCATGAGGTTTTGCAGGATTTCAAACAGAACATGCACGACATTGTCAAGAATCTCCCATCGAGAATCGTCTTGTTGTGGAACTTGTTCTTTGTGTTTGTGTCAAATTTTGTCAGGACTCATAATCATTCTGTAACTTTAAAAGGTTCTATGTCTGGCATTATTTAAAGACATATATTTATATAGAACACAAAATATCCTAAATTTAAACTACAGTAAAAGTAGAACCTGACTCTTATAACCACTTGAAATGTTTATATTTGCAACAACTTTCTACCACTGCGTATTTGCAATTAAAATGTTCCTGAAATGAGCAACTACTTGCCTAACATGACCAGTGACCACTTTGTAGTATGTTATGAGCAATCATATTAATTTAAAACCACCAAAATGTAAGAAATATGTGTTAGATTTCGCAGTGAACAAGCAAGATTTTGACCGCGTGCAAGCCGGAAGTGATTGCGCAATCACTGCTTTACATATTTTAGTTTGGTATTGCTTCGCTTTCACGAAAAATCTGTGATTTATCTGTTGTCAGAGTTGAACAACTTCTTTAGTTGATGTCTAAGAGTTGATAGAATAGCTGGGCAATCAAAACTATAAGGAATATTTGCTAAGATCTGACAAGTTGCTGGACGATCTTCAGCGCGACAATCTTCCATTTGCAACCGCTCTTTGAATGTGACAGAATTTATTCTTCAGCCCTGTAAATATTTCTATATTAGGGGACATGAGGCCGGCAAGACCTAGAAATATTGCAATGTTATAAGTGAAAAATGTTTGGCATTTCAGGCTACACAAATGGCCTACGGTGTTTCACAGGGTTCTGTTTTGGGTCCATTGCTCTTTTCACTCTATGTTGCTCCGATTGAGGATATTATTCTTGCTTACAATCTTAAAGCTATGGTCTACGCGGATGACACTCAGCTGTACTTCATTGTGCAGAGATCTGAAAGATCGCATGCACTTGAACAACTCAGACTCTGTACCAGCGATATTACCAGATGGATGGCTATTAATAAACTAGCTTGTAATACCAACAAAACAGAAGTTGTTCATTTCTCTTCACGTTTTCTCCGTGAGGATCCTATTCTACAAGTAGGTGTTAGCACTTCTATCGTGGAATCTTCGCCTCATGTGCGTGATCTGGGAGTAATCCTTGACCATCATCTGAATATGTCTGCTCACGTGAATAACCTATGTAAATCAGCACTGATCCTTTCAAATCAAACGTATTGGTCAGATTCGCAAGTATCTCAATCAAGCATGCGCTGAAAAACTTGTTCATGCTTTTGTTACAACTAGATTGGATCATTGTAATAGCCTCCTGTTTGGTCTTCCAGTTAAGGAAATCTCCAAGCTCCAGCGAATCCAAAATTCAGCTGCCAGACTCGTGACTAAAACAAGGAAGTTCGATCACATCTCACCTGTTCTCCGTAAACTTCACTAGCTCACAATCGAAAAGAGAATTATTTTTAAACTTTTATTATTGACTTTTAAAGTTGTCAATGGTCTTGCACCTACTTATCTTTCTGACTTATTGGTCATGAAGAAACCCTTACGTCATTTGCGATCTAATTTTAATGATAAGAAGCGTCTTGAAATCCCTCGGTACAGTACAGAGGCTTATGGCTGTAGGGCTTTTTCCTCTAGTGCTCCTAGACTTTGGAATGCGCTACCATTGAAATTACGGAACATTACAAATATAGATACTTTTAAGAAGAACTTGAAGACTTTTCTTTTTAATAATATCATCTAATTTTGATAACATTTTATATTAATAGCTGTAACTTATTGTTAGAATGTAACATAGCTTGTTATAATGTAAGAGCATTGAGATTTTTTTTGTAATGCGCTAGAAATAAATTATTATTATTATTATTACACCCGTTTGTAAAATCTTGTGTAGATGAAGCCCTTAGGTAAATTTCCTTAAGTAGCTTCTCTCCTAGCCTCTATAACAGGGGCGGATCCAGGCTCATCTCGTAGAGGCCGTGCAGATTTTTCAGGGGGTGCGCCCATCCATAACCAGCTTAAGTTATGTCAAAAATGCCATAAATCATGAACATTTTAATATATACTGATTGATGCCGACTTTTTGTGGGCGTACTAATTAGATTCGCCTATGCTCTATAATCGTAATTTAGCAATGCTTGTCCTTATGTTTGGGGGCTCAGCCCCCATTTAAAATTTGGGGGCTGAAGTACCCCCCCGGTTCCTACGTCTGCATGTAGGTTATTTAGGGCATCGGTAAATAACCAGCGTAGTTACCTCGGTTTTGGTAACTAACCTAAAATCTCAGTGTATTTTGATGATCCATTCATTTAATTAGGTATTTGGTAAGCTCTGGAAATCAAACAAAAGAGAAGTTTGCCTCAGACTTAAAATTATTAACTCTCAAGGACCAATGGTTGGAGTGGGATGTTTCTCATTTACAGGTAATAAATACTACTTCGCACATATTCCTATGCACTCCCAAATGTACTTTAGTTTTTTATAAACATTTATTAATATGAATGTATCTCTCTGCTTAAACTGCTTTCTCTCCTCTCTGCTTTTCCCACCCTTTCATTATCCTCAAATGTTCCTTATGTCCCGTTTTGTCCATCACTAGCAACATGATATTTGCAGTGTATATACAATATATACAATAACAATACATCACTCCCTGTGAGATTAAATTATGTAGAACAATGCAGGTTGGGTTCCATATCTCCATCAGCAGAAAATCCTGTTTAGGTGCTTGTGTATATGTGAATCATCTAATGGTAAATGGTGATGAATGTTTTGTTGATATACCTGTAGCTAATAATTCGCAAATCATTATTTTGTGAAACTAATTCTGCTACTTAATTAATTTAATTTGCATTTCCAAATGTTTAATATGAAAGAACTCGTAAAATGATAGAGTAACACTTTTTACAACTTTTCTGTATTTATCTCAACCTCGTTCCCAGGGCATTTTGCATCCGCGGTGGAAGGTCGGCGAAAATGGCCCTGGGATTGGCTGGTCACATGACACCCAGAATTTCTGGGTGTTTAGATATGATAATTTGTGTGGTGTAATGTTCCATTGCCTTTGTCTACTTTGTTGACCTGAATAATTGAGAAATATTCAATGCTCTTCAGAGTTGTTCATGTCAGCATTCATCGGCATAAAAGCAGCTAACAAGCTTAATAATCCACCATACATCCATGGTTATCTCTTACAAAAGGTATGAAGAAGCATATATCCAATCTAGCGAAAGCTATCACTTCTAATTTGCTGTAAAATGTGAAGACAGCATTCAGATTTAGATGAATAAATTATACTCGGCTGAATTAATAATTGACTAAGTTTTATGACAAGCCAATCGCAGTATAGAATGGACCAGCCGATCCCAGGGCCATTTTCGCCGACCTTCCGCTGTGGAGGCAAAATACCCTGGCTTACGAGGTTGTATTTTTCTGTACTTATCTGTCGTTTTTCAGTTTGTTTGATATGTAAATGAGATGGTCTCTGACGTCAGGTGCAGACCAGAGAATTTTCACTCATTGTTCAAGTTTGTTCCACACATTTACTTGAAAATGTGCGTATAATATCTCCTCATGATAATGAACATTGTAACTTAGCAATCACTGAGATATAAGACATTTTTTAAGGAGTGAAAATTCTCTACCCTACACATGAGGTCAGAGACCGTCATGAGGTCAGAGACTGTCATTTTGAAATATTTCAAAAACGAAGTAAAATACAGAAAAGTTGTAATTTAAGGCGTACGTTACTCTATCATTTTACGAGTTCTTTCATATTAGACAAACTTAATTTTTGTTTGTCCTTTAAGTATTTTCAACATATTGAAGTTCTCTTATTTCTGTTTTTTAATCGGCCAATTTAAAATAATCGGTAATCGGCCGATTATTGCATAATAATCGGCAAAATAATCGGTGCAATCAATCAATCAATCAATCAATCAATCAATCAATCAATAATCTTTATTTAAAAACACGGTATCACTTCATAAAAACATGCTCTTCCAGTGAGCCGTGTACACTTTAAAATAATTACAAATGTATAAAAAAATTAATTTACGTAATGTATAAAATACTTATAATAATATACCTAATAGCTAATAACCTAACTACAATTTTAAAATTTTGTTTCCTAATAATACCTAATGACTAATAACCTAACTACGATTTAATAAGCTTTTAAAAGATCTAATATCGCCCTGACGTCTTATATCTCTCGATAGACTATTCCAGAGAACCGCCCCCTGATAATGAAAGCTGTTTTTGCCAGCTTCAGTATATGGTCTCGTGTATTACGATAACTTTTTCGCGAACGACGCGCAATGAGTCCGTAACTTCATAAGCATAAACACAATAGTCGTTATTTCACAATGAAATCCAACTGTCCAGCACGCCCAATCGTAAAGATGATGATTTTTAATCCGCATACATGTCAATTTTTGTCAAACTGGATGATTTTTCGTGTGACATGTTGCCACATATCAGTAACAAGTGTTACGTTAAAAATCGTTTGCAAGCGCCGTGTTCTCACAGGATCTTCGATTGAGGAAGTCACGACGGAGAACATCTCCACCCAGAAAAAGAGACCTATGCTCCTGCTTCAATGAGATTGTTGGGTCATATGCGATTGTTGGGTCATATGCGACATCACTTCAAAAGGCAGTCGCGATAATATTTTGTTTTTGTATCATAATTTGCCAAAATTGAACTTTGAGTATCAGTTTAATGATTTTGTAATGTGGGTGTTAGAATTGTGTTTGCTGTTTAATAAACTAATAACACAACAATTGTTGTATTTAAACGACTTCGCTCGTTTTTTCTTCCAATTCTTCTATGATAGCGTAGCGCTGCTAGCACATAGTTGCTATTTATAAAACTCTCTCAAGGATTCCGTACAAATATGAATCTTGACGTCATTTGTACGCAGCGGCCGGTAATTGCTTTTTCGGGGTATTTCCGATCGACTTTAAACAACCAAAACTTCCACAATGATCACCACGAGCCCCCTAGCAATCCCATAAAACATTGCGACACTGCGCGGAGACTGGTAACGGAGGACATATCGATAATCGGCATATACCGATTATTCGGCCGATTATTTTGATTAATCGGCCGATTATTTTGATTAATCGGCCTCCAAATAATCGGCTTCAGTAATCGGCTATTTTCGTAATGCAGACTAGTTCCTAGTCCTCTTTCTCTCGATCTTTCATTCTGGTGACGTCACAGAGTAGGGATCGTTGATTGTTCGGCCTGCGCGATTTTGAGAAAAAGAGGCCTGGGAACCAGGCTGATGATACTTACATATACAGTAATGATGTCATGGTAAAAAAACTGTAAAGTAATTGGGTTATATACATGTATATGTAATCAACGTTTACTGTTGTCATTGGAGTGAAATATATGTAACTGACTCAGTGAAGTTGTTTTATATGTAGTTGTATTTCGTCTCTCTAGTATCTCAATTCATCTCTTTTCAATTATCATGACAACAGGCACATATGTCAATTATTTTATTTTTCAGCCATCAATTTTTCCATTTCTTGTGGCATCATCCAGTTCTGGAAATAGCAGCGAGCAACAGATGAAGCTTGTCATTGACTGTTTATCTCACCTAGAATCTTCATTGAAAGATGGAACATATCTTGTTGGGGTTAGGCAACCTGCATCTTTATGATATTTTAATTTATGACCTTAAAAACATAACGATATGCACAACAACATCAAAGTTAACATCAAAGTTAAGTTTCATTTTTAAGTTTTTAAGTTCCATTTTTGTGTCATTTTTGTGTTTTAAGTTTCATTTTTGCCCCGCCCCCTGGCCAAATAATTCTGCGTACGACTATATATGCACTTAGTTATCGAAATGTTGTTTGGTTGTGGCATTTACGTCACAACCGAACACGTTCCGGAAGACAGCGAAAGTTCGCCGAGATTGTTTGTTGCTTCACCGAGTAGGCTTCTTCCTTCGCTTATTTAGCCCACGATAGGTATTGAACTACTTTTGTTGTTTATCAGAGCCATTGTGTTTAACAATGGTTCTACTGACCAACATTTTTGTCAAGTTCTTGTGTGTAAATTACACGTACAGTACTATACGAATTTGAACAAAGACAGTGTTAGTGTGTTTGCACTGACCGACATTTTTGTCCAGGCACTATATTTTGTGTTTCAGTGTTTGGCTCATGTGGTTTAAATTTAATAGTGATACTGCCAGGTAATTTCAAAATCGTTTAATATTTTAGCCGAAATAATTTGTGTATATCGAAACTTATGAACATACCTGTACTGTTGTACGGGTTAGTACGGGTTACTATTAATGTTTACCGTCGCACATATTTGTCATATTATATCCTAAACAAACGCGTCTCAATTAACTCAAACATGATCTACACCTTCGCTAAACTTTAGTAGATGTAACAGTGAAAGAAATGCAATTTCAGATATTGATAACCTACAACCTATATGATTTGAATAAACTTATAATTTGTTTCAAATATGTTTAAAATGTTTGCCCCCATTCCGCAGAATATCGTGACAACTTAGCGCGAAACTATCTTCTAGTTCAGCACCCGTTCTTATAGCCTCGGAAATACTCACAAAGAATGGACACAAACCAATGAACTTACTTATCTCACATTTCTCTGTAACTCAAATGTCAGCAGACATATGTACGTGTTGCGTACCTATTTTTAACTTGTGGTGAGATGATTCTGTGGTGTTAGCAATCGCAAACCAATCGGTACAGTATCGGATTCCTTCGGCGTCATGAATGATCTGCTATCTGCAGTAAATGTTTTGTGCTTAGTTAAGTCATGGTTAAAGTGCCTATATCACTTGTGGGATCTTTACATATTTATAGTAATTGGAACATTCTATAAGAAGATTTGTACTATATCTTCTCAGGCGAAAATTTCATCTTCATGGACTTTTTTGCAGTTAAAGTTACCGGATATGACATCAAAGGAGGAATTGCAAATCAGTTTTCTTTTGTTTCTTGCTTCAAAAATTCCTCCTTTGATGTCATATCCGGTAACTTTAACTGCAAAAAAGTCCATGAAGATGAAATTTTCGCCTGAGAAGATATAGTACAAATCTTCTTAGAATGTTCCAATTACTATAAATATGTAAAGATCCCACAAGTGATATAGGCACTTTAAAGAGTGGGTGAATCTATTGAAAGTAACAACCGACGAAATATTCTTGAGCATAACAGTGAACAAAGCAGTGACCAGGCTTTTAGCCAGCATTTCAAAACTGGCCGTCCAAAACTTTTGGTGGGCATGGCCACGAAATAACTTTGGTGGGTGTGGCCATGAGCAAGTGGGCTTATCAAATATACTGAACAGCGGTTTATTTAAACAACGTTTACGATACTTCATGTTAGAGCATACACATATACGTTAAATATCGCAATCAATTGTCATATTTGAATCTTCTTGGCAAAAATTAGTAATGAAACCTACGGTACACAATAGCTAAATTAAATAGCATAAATTCACAGAATTTAAAAAACATTAGAAAGGGGAAAACCTGTAAGTTGTTGTTTGAGGAAAATATTGATTTTTTTCCAAAATCTGAATTTTAAATAAGCCGTACATGACCAACTCCTTATAAGGAAGTAAAAAGTCGTTTTGGGTGATCGGTTTGAATCAGACAATATTTTGTTTGCGTAATATAATAGGTACGCGTGTTATGTATTTAGACTCGCTAATTCCAAATCTGTTTTCAGAATTGAAAACGGTTAAATATTGATCGAGATAACGTTCAAAGTATACGACGAAGCGGCCTGGCCGGCTCGCTGATTGCCGACTAATTTCTAAGTACATAAATAAACAGTTTTTACGAAGGGTATGCACGTTTTCGTAATATAATAGACACGTATGTTATGTATTTAGACTCGGCAATTCCAAATCTGTTTTCAGAATTGAAATCGAGTAAATATTGGCCGAGATAACGTTCAAAATCTACGTACGACGAACCGGCCTTTTGGGATTTGTTATCGACAGACTACAAATACGCGGTCTGGGCACTGGGGACCATGGATGGGGAAACGAAACTCAAGGGGTTAGTGGTAGAAAAGGCGAGCGAGGGGATTATTGCGGATTCGTATTTCTAGTAATAGTTGACGAAAACCAGCATCACAGTAGCCCGACAGACACGAACAAGGAATAACAGGAAATTCAAGGATAATAATTAGCTGCACATAGTTCCTGCGCCACAATATTTAATCGCAAATGCTTTTTGAAACTGTGCTTTGGTTAACAACATAAATAGTCATTTATGTTTATGGCAGTTCGGCGAGCCGTTGTAACTGCCCATAAACATCGGCCACTCATGTTTTAACAAAGTTGTAAAATGAATAGAATATAATACATACTTTGTTTGGAAGTTGTAGAAACGGTACAAACAAATTATTTTAACTCCTAAAAAGCTCAATTTGAGCAAGTTAACTTTGATAAAGCATTGATGTTTTATTAATCAATGTTTTATCCTGATTAAATATTAATTTATTTTGAATTTTCTTCATGAATTATTAATGAATTTTACAAGTACTATTTACAAAACGAGTTGGAGGGCTTTATCGGTGTATAAAGACGCGAGCCGAAGGCGAGCGGCTTTATACACCGATAAAGCCCGATAACGAGTTTTGTAAATGGCTTCAAAAACGTCCATTAATTAGTATTTATCTATTGTGTGAAATTATTTAGCAATGCAAACGAGGGACACGCTGCAGTGCGTTTGTACTGCTGCTTGTGCCGCAGCATAGTTTTGCAGTATAATTGTGAGATGAAGCGCTTCAGGCTGGCTGAATGAGTGTTCTATCAAATTTAAAGACACTGATGTTTTATTAATGATGTTCTATCACATTTAAAGACACTGATGTTTTATTAATGAGTGTTCTATCACATTTAAAGACACTGATGTTTTATTAATCAGTTCTGTACTACATGGTAGAAACATTGATTAAAGATGCATTTATTTTGTGTTTTCTTCATGAATTATTAATGAGTTTTTGAACATTATTTAAATATTTTATGTCTAAGCCTCTTATCCAGTCCTCTCAAGAACATGCTCCAAGTCGCTGTGAGTTAACATTAGATTCCATTCATCCACCTAAGCCCCAATATCGAGAGATATGAGAATGGAGCTTACAGAAGCTTGACTAAGCCTCTTTTGAGACGGATTGGATCTGATGAAGTACTTGCAATGATTGCATATGAGGCTCGAATGAAATTCAGTATTTACACCCGATAATCTACCTCTTTAAAGTGTCTATGAAGTGAAAAACTTGCTAGTTTTTTTTGCTTTAACGGACAAAGTAGCACGGCAGGAGTGTACACTGAAAATTTCAAGTAAATATTCTGCATAGTCTTCGAGCTATCAACTCTCAAAGTTTGGCATGGCTAAATATTTTTGGTGAAATCTGAAACGCGGTTCATTGTCTTGTGACGTATGCAGGTGTACTTACTATGCATAAGAACAATGGATTTGAACATTAATGATCCACCTGCGTACGTCATATACCACATATATTCAACCCCAGTCTTTCCCTATTTTGTAACGTTAAACTATGCCAATGGACAAACTTTGAGGGTTGATAGCTCGAAGACTATGCACCAGATTCACTTGAAATTTTCAGTGAACAATTCTGCCGTGCTACGTTGTTCGTTAGAGCAAAAAAATGCTAGCGAGTTTTTCACTTCATATAGACACTTTAATATATTACAAATACAGAACGATCTGCATTTTTACAGAACGATTTTAAGCGGATATAGTACACCTTTCGCGGAATTCGCGGTTTCTTTGGTGAAGTTTAATAAATACAGCATAGTAATGTTACTACATGTATGGAACTTAAAGGGGAACTGTACCCAAAAAATAAATTACTTTTAAATAAAAGGCCTTTAAGTATAATGTTTGGAAATGTTCATAGTTTTACGGTATCTGCTCTTGCACTCGAGAAATAACGTTTTCATTCTCGTATTTTAGGTTTCTGGACGCCGCCATTTTTGAGTTTGCTCGACGGCTCAGACTCAATGTCCAGCGGGGGTTTCTTTTCAATTTGACGTCACTTGAGTGCAAGGAACAAAAGACAAGCACTCAATGACCTCAAAATTGAAAAGAAAACCACCGCTGTACATCAATCTTGAGCCGCCGGACAGACTCGATATGGCGGCGTCCAGAAGCATAAAATACGAGAATGAAAACGTTATTTCTCAAGTACAAGAGCAGATATCGTAAAACTATTAACATTTCTAAACATTATAATTCAAGGCCTTTTATTTAAAAGTAATTTATTTTTTGGGTACAGTTCCCATTTAACGTCGATTTTAGTGCATTCATGTGGTAGACTCCCAAAAAAGACTGATTTGTAATACTCCAAAATTAGTTTCTGAGAGTAGTTATGTGACCAATCCTTGAAATAACAACCAACCCCAGTTTCATTATGTGTCGTAGCGTACCATAATACTTTACAGCTATAGTGTTGACACTAACCCTAACCCGAAAACTAATACTAACCCTAATACCAACCTTAATACTAATCCTAATACTAACCCTAAAAGCAGACGCAGGTAGCACCACAAATTTAAAAATAAAAAGATAAAAACAGACCATAGTTAAAAATAATGGCTCTTAAAAGTACAGTAACACAGCTTTGCAAAATGGCAGAATAAATGATGGATGTTAAGTCTGTAAGTAAAAACACATCACTTCATACAGCACTGCTGAAATTTTGACGGTTGTCATAAACTTTCCAATTTTCTATAGTGTATTATTTGGCCTATGAACCTAAGTTGTTGCCAAGTTATTTTTATCTTTTTCTTCATGACAAACACCATTTGCTATTTATTTGAGGTTTCTTAGGAACATGATTTGGATATTTCAAAACGTGCTACCATCAGAATCATTGAGGTTTTCACACTATATTTTCACACTATATAACTTATTTTTTAACATGATTTTGTTTAACAGAGTGAAGTATCGTTGGCAGATATCGTTGTGTGGGGAACACTTTATCCAGCTTTAGCACAAGATGCCAAATGGAAAGGTATTTGAAGTCATGAATAAAAAACACTAAACGTTATTGCCTCTTCCGCAGGCAACTCTGTGGAGTCAAATCGCTAATCCAAGGCTGTACGAGCAATGTTTTGGCTGGGATTGCAAGAAAGTATAGGGATTGTGAAGGGATTGATCGACGAAGATGGGACAGCGCCAAAACAGCCTTGGAAGCTATTTGACTTCGGGAAAAGAAGCCACAGAGTTGCCTTCGGAGGAGGCTAATTGTACTGCATGACGAAATAGTTCATCTGAGAATGAAATGTAAATGGAAGTTTCACTCCCCGACGAAGGGCTGTACACCAGGCATCTTTTTAGAGTTTTTATTACTCGGCCTATAACAGAGTCTAGGTTTCGGCTCCCTTTCTGTGTTGTTATTATTTTCCTTTTTGCTTCTGTTATGCACGCAGTGCAACAGCAAATGCTATGTTAGCGGCTCGGATGTTCGTGTTTTGTTCACTGGTACCCAGTCTCTTTCTGAAGATCGAGTGTGCAAAATGTAAACTGATTGTGTTTGCATTTAGTTACAAAGATATCTTTTATGTATATAAGAGTTTATAAAATAACATTTCGTAAACGCAAGCGGTGATTGGCTAAAAGCCATGTTTATATTGTTGTAAACATGGATTTTTCCCGCCATTTGTATAAAATGGACTGTAAGATGAACCTTTGCTCACAAACAGCTAAAATGTCGATAAATATGTTCTGTGACAGCCAACAAGAAGAAAAACGAGAAGATTGGATGTTTTTCTTCACAGTTAAGAGCGTTTATGTTCATTTGAGCAGCCGACGACGTTGTCTAGCGTGAGTAAGGAGAATGTATATTTTCATCATTTTAATAAAAGAGTCTTATTACTTATATCCTCAGTGTTATTTTATAAAAGAAATAGAAAACATCTTTCCGTGTTTACATACAGTTATAGAAACACTCGTAAAAGTTTGGGAGAACTCGAAATAGCGTGGAAACACTCGCCCTGCGGGCTCGTGTTCCACTGATTTCTCGTTCTTCCAAACTTCCACTCGTGTTTCTATAACTGTATGTAAACACGGAAAATGTTTTCTATTTCTTAACTGTTAATCAAGTTTTCATTTGATATATAGCAGGAGCTTTTAAAGGGATATGGCAATATAAATTAACTTTGTCTCATTTGAAAGAACTCGTAAAATGGTATAAGGTCTCTTTTACAATTTTACTGTATCTTTCTTGGTTTTTGAAATATTTCAGATAATTATGACAAAAGACTACAATCCGCCATCTTGTTGTAATATTTGACTTAATTAACTAGGAAATTGGTGACATCACAAGCAGGGTAAACCTGATGAAACTACTCCATAGGTGACCCAATTTCCGCGGAAGGCTTTTTAAAATGTTGTGGGCCAATTAAAAATGGAAATAGTGCAACATAATCGAGTTTCTGGCTCATAATGTCGTAAGGTTGGCAAGATAAAAATTTCACTTTACCCTACTTATGACGTCACATGCATATCGAAAATAATTCCAAGATGGCGGACAGCACGCTGTCTTTCGTCAAATTATTTCGAAAACCAAAAAAGATAAGGGAAAACACGAGTTCTTTCAAATGAGACAAAGTTAATTTATATTGCCATATCCCTTTTTAAAGTGCCAATGAATCGAAAATTAAGTTTGTATTATTGACTGGTCATAAATTACCAGGAGGGGAGGGAGGGTGTAGAAAGTGGGAGAGTAATAACTTTTTCAGCCCCTCAAAAGGTAGGGTGAACTATCAAAAGGGAGGGTCACATAAATTTAAGCTCACACTCTATGATAGTTTCACTTTACTCAAAATTCCAAACAGATCACAGTGATTATTGTAAAATAGTGTATAAAATAGTATAATAGTAACATATGAATTTATTCATAAAATACATAAAACAACACATGTTTTATATATCCTAAAGTCAAATGTCATTTTACATACATTTTAAAAGTTTTTGAGCAAAATTAACCAGTATATATGCTTCAGTATGAACGAGGGTCACGCTATTTCATACTCATCGTCGCGGGAGGTCACATTTTTTTAAACTTTTTATTTCGAACCTCCACCCCCTCCCCCCCTGGTAATTTAATAAGTCTAAATATCTCATGAATTGAGTGAAATATGGAAGAGCTGTAAGTTGTTATTCCTCATTGTTTTAAGAGTTTTTTCAAATAAGATAAACTTAATTTTCGATTCATTTGCACTTAGGGCATTAGTTCAAAAGACATCGTCAGCGGAAGAATTTCTTAGCGTAAAAGTTCGCACTATAACTTTTTAAGGAAGCTACTTCATGTATGCCAATTATTATGTCTTCATGTGGTAGGATTATTGCGTCTGCTGTGAAACAGCCCATGCAGTTACTTATTTGGATGTTTTTGTCAACCTTGTCGATAATACATTACTGTATACAGTAGAAATATAAATCCACCTGTCCTATATATTACACAAGGCGTACGACGGAGAGGTACTGGGGACCATTCTCATTGCGAAACATAAATAGCAAGCAGTGATTGTGAGAGGGTCCTGAAATTTTATGCTAAAATTAAGTTGTTTTGAAACTGTTATATAGCAATTGGCGAACAGAAGGAGGCAGCTACCTTGTCATAGGCTCATAGCCCGCGACGCAGGCTAATAGGCTCATAGCCCGCGACGCAGGCTAATAGGCTCATAGCCCGCGACACAGGCTAATAGGCTCATAGCCTGCGACGCAGGCCAATAGGCTCATGGCACAAAACTTAATATTGAGTTTGAATCTTCACTCACGAGAAAACTCTCGTACAGTAGTCGTAGACAATCTGGGATTTTCAGTTTACAATTACATGTAGGTGAAAAATATTCTCTTGATAAGGCTTTCACCAATCTTCGTAGTTTGCATCACTAATGCATCAATAGCAGACAGGCAATAATGGCTATGCAGACAGGATGTTGTATTGGGCGACTCTGAAAAGTCTAAACAATCCTTAATCTAAGGGAGAAATCCTGCAGGGGGTTAGGATGAAACTCTAGCCCAGGAGTTAAAAAGTATAAGAAGTTAAGAACTCCAGATCGACCGAGTTCAGTCCAAAGTCCATTCTCCAGTCCAGTGTTTACAACAAGGGTGTTTCATCACATCGATCCGGTACTAATTTCCTTTGTGTTTATCTCATGAATTATTACGTAATTAATTTGAGATGATAAATATGCCAAATTGCACATGCCGGCGATTGCAGTAGGTAACCGCTCAAAAACGCAGTCACATACAAAGAAGCTTCTTGCTTATTCTATTCGGGAGGTAATTCTTGCCAATCAAGATCAGAGTTTCAGAAGTTTACTACAATTTAAATACCCAAACAACAGTTAAGAGACAACTGGGTTTAGCTGAACAATTTTAACTGCCAGCCCAAAAAGTAGCCCGAGTACGCTTAGCGGGCGTCTTGTTTTTATTTGAACACTGCCAACACAACTACTTTTAAAATATCATTGTTAGTCTTACAACAGGCTTGTATTGTAGTTTCATGAAAGAAGTGCAACGATTTCTTCAGTAATTGATTGCTCTTAGTCTTACAGTAGGGATGAGCCGATATGGAAAAATCCAATTTACCGATACGATAAATTCCGATACGATATACGGGCTTATCTGTCGATATATCAGTGGTAACTGATATTGATCACCAGGAATTCTTAACACTTTAGGGCAGAACGTTAGCAAAACGTAAGTGTTACTAGTAGACCAGTAACAGTCTAACAAAAACGTCTTTACGATAGACGAAGATTGAAATTAGTATAGTAATAAATTTATTTTGAAAAGTATCAGTAAATGCTGTGGTAAATGGCTGTTTCATATCATGTCAAACCTGATCCGCCATATTAATTTAATCAAATTTGACAGTTTATGTCTTATAAACAAGTTGCTGTTTTTCTTGACAAACAAAAGATCACAAATAGCTAGCATACTATTTATCGGCACTGCTGATATATGTCTTTGTTATCGGCCGATAATCGATAAGCTTGAAAGTTGCCGATTAATTTCAGATTATCTGCTCATCCCTAGTTGCTCCGACCTTGCATATAGTGGAAATGTTCCGACACTCTTTTATGTCACTTATTATTGGTAAACAGATTCACTTCTATTCAATTTAGAGCTTGACTTGAATGGTAAATATTCGAAAGTTATGGCTTGGTTTCATAATCTTATGTCGAGAGAAGAATTTTCATCCAGTGTCCAATCGATTACGGAAGGCAAAGGACTGGATTCCTTGAAGGTAGTTAGTTATGCACTAGTCAATAGAATACTCTGGCTAATAGGCTGAGGCGGATAATATTGACAGAGGTCTGGATAATTCTTGATATTATGTGTAAGCCGAATCCAATAATTGTTTTATTATACAATTATAAATGTAGAAGCCTTTAGGGAGTTTAGGAAGTAAGCCATGCAAAGACAATTATGTCACCTGCAGACAATTTTTGATATTTTGTAGGTGGCAAGACATCACGAATTGTCTGTAGGTTTTTAGCCAATCACAATCGAGATTGTATGAGTATTGTATATAATATGCAGTTAAAGGAAGATATGGTATTATAAGGGGCAGAGGAAACTAGGACGGACAGAGGAAACAGAGGAAACTAGGACGGACAGAGGAAACAGAGGAAACTAGGACGGACAGAGGAAACAGAGGAAACTAGGACGGACAGAGGAAACAGAGGAAACTAGGACGGACAGAGGAAACAGAGGAAACTAGGACGGACAGAGGAAACAGAGGAAACTAGGACGGACAGAGGAAACAGAGGAAACTAGAACGGACAGAGGAAACAGAGGAAACTAGGACGTGTATATTAGATAGAAACGTTTGGAGATCCATGAAACGGTCCGAGGAAACTTATTACTACTACTATTTTGAGAAAACTCACCAGTAGTAGTAGAAGTAGACGATTTTGTGGAAACTCGCCACTAGTAGTAGTAATAGATGTTGTGGAATGATCTGTGTACTAAACATTCTTTTCTTGGTATTATAGGTTGCTCTTTTAGCTCAACACGAAGTCAGCCCAGATTTACCAATAAAGAAAGAAAGCAGCAAAAATCAAGGTAAATAATTTCTCTACAAGCTATAGAACAAATTACCCGTGATTTGATCTTCTTTTCCAAATACAGTCCAATAACAAAATTAATTGAAAACGTGGTTTATAAGATCGTTTACTTTGCCTACGAATGAATAAACGGCCATAATAAAATGCCCCCGAATAAGATGATCCCCGAATAAGATGAACCCGAATAAGATGACCCCTCGGAATGTGGTAACCTCCGATTGAAATGACCGTCCGATTGATTTGACCCCGGATGAAATGACCCCCGGATGAAATGCCCCCCGGATGAAATGCCCCGGATGAAATTCCCCCGGATGAAATGACCCGCGGATGAGATGACCACCGAATGAGATGGTATGTTTATTATGAACAAACAAGGATCTTGATACTGTCAATTCAATGTACCAACGGTAGCCCTGATTTCCACCCATTCGCCAGTGAAGACAGTTACTGAGTAATGACACATAAGACTAACACTATGCCGTATAAATTTTTTAATACTAACCTAACCCTAAGAAAAAAGAATGAAGAAGAAAGAAATAACTATAAATAAAAAACTAATCACCAGATGGGAATCAAACCCGCACTTCAATCCAACCATGGATAATAAAAAGACTATTTACTATCCATAATCCAACACACCACACTATACGAAGCAAACTCCGGAAAATTCAAACAAGAAATCGTACTTAAAGCATTCATACTGAGTTTCATTCTTACTTGGGGGCAGGTGCTGCACTGTATTTTGAAATAGCCTTTACCTTTGTTGTTAACATATCTGTTGTAGTTAGTTACAAGTCGTAAAGGTGCCGTCCAGTCCGTTCTGCGCATGTCCACATTTCTGTTTACATCGTTTGTTTACATTGCATTATATAAACATTAAACATGAAGTATTGCGGATTTGTTTTCCGCGCTTGAGCTTTTCCGCCTAAAAAGCTTGTTATAAGCAGCTGTTTTGTTACTAAATGTGGATAATATATCAAACTACCACTCGCGCCTTCGCCACCTTTGACGAATACTCGCTTTCGAACTGTCAAATCTATTCCGTTAAAGTTTGTTGACATGTGGGGTCCCGGACTGGACGGCACCTTTAATGATTTACTGCTTTAGTCTGTAAGGAATAGAGGGAACGTTTACGAGAGGTGCTCTGCCTCGTAGCCTATTCGAATTACAGAAAGTTTGAGAGCTTCACTCGAGGATCGTAAATGAGATTACCCGCCTCGCTGGTTTGAAGCCCCTATGTTTACTTATTTTAGTATATATTAGGCCAAAAAAGAAAGTCTTCTATTTCTGGTCAGCGCGCGTCATTTTGATTTTTGCGCATTGATTGATTTTTTATGGTTTTTTGTATTTATAAATAATATAAAACATAGTTCTGATTGGATGTTTCAAATCCTGGAAATTTGGATATAGTTTGTGTTTAATACTATAAACTAGAAAAATATACTCATCATTTTTGTACCATCAAGGTTTGCCGTGAACAAAATATTTAGAAAAAAAAGTGCGTCACCGCGTCAATTTTTGAGATGCGCGTTGATGAGAAACAGAAGACTTTATTTTTTTAGCCTTAAGTTACATTTGGACCCTACCTGCTTACCGTAACACTGATAACTAACTTTTGATATTTATTCCATTGTTGTAGTTTCGTTGGACAATGAAGATGATGAGGTGAGTTAATGTTCTTTTAAGTTCAGTGCCGTTAGATCTATCTTAACTCTTTCCTGTCTGGCCCACTCAAAATGATTCACAGAAGACCGATGAAGTCGTCAATCAAAAAACACGGCACACGGTAACGCAAGATTAAAAATTGAAATTCGACAAGCGTCAGGCACATGAGATCGACTCACACGCCAAGTTTGATTTGATTTCATAAACAACTTTACGATTGGTGGCATTTTGTCAAGATATTTAAATTTCCCCAGATATTTAAAGCCCCTGTTTATAAGCCCATCCAAAACCCCTTACGAAATTATATAACCCTAGGGCTTATAATCCGCAGTTTACGGTATATAGTGATATTATAAAAAGTATACTGTATACAAAAGTTCTGATTACCAGTAAGTTTCAGTTTAAGAATCATGATTTTATGTTTATAGTTGGTATATTGTTCATTATGAAAATCAGTTATTTTAAATATTTTGAAATGTTTGTATTAAAGAAGTGTTCATCCTTCTGCATCCAGTTGAAAAAAATGAAGACCCCCTTTTTCATAAGAATTTTTTTAAGAACCATCTCTTCACAATACATAAAATTCTTGAGACCCCCCATTTTCTCCTCCAACCCCCCCCCCCTCCTTATTTAACGACCGGTCCCTTATGAAAGAGGTCTATCCATAGCCGTACCAGGCGTGGGGAAGAGGGGGGTTTTGAAAGAAATTTCAGGTAAATTCGGGTATTATTGCTGTTAAATATTCATGAACTGATTTATTATTAAAGTAATATGTTTTAACATTAACATAATATATTAGCTGAGTTGTTAATTTTGCAGTTGCCCGGTTTAAAATTATACTAAGGGCTATAAGCACTTCATGGCCTGGCACCGTTGTCTCTTCAGGAAACTGTAACTGTATACACTCCTACTAGATTGCTACGCTCAATTAACAAACGTCTCCTGGTAGTACCTAGGCTGTTGCGATATTGAAAAAAAACCGAAAATCGATATCGAAAAAAAAATATCGATAATATCGATATTTCGATATTTTTACGCGATGGAAATTCATTAATTTTTAAATCAAATTTTCACATGTCACATGACATGTCTGTTGTGGCAGCGTAAAAATCTACAGAGTTTTTTAGTTCGTTCATAACGCTTGTTCGCGTCATGTCGTATAGTTTGGTCACACGCTGTCTGGAAAAAGTTGACTTTGCCGGGACTTCGTAGCGTGGCTCTAAAACATTGAGTAAACGTTTGAACCCGGGTCGTTCGACGGCATTAAACGGAATGCTGTCTTTTGCCAAGAAATGCGTGATAGCATCTGTTATTTATTTCGCGCGTTTGCTGCTTGACTGCAACGGGGTTTGTTTTTCCATTGCCTCCATAATGCTTGGCTGCGATGGCGTCCCATGTGAACGTTCGTTGCCTTCTAAAACGGTAGTTGAAGAGACTGCGGTTCGAAGAGGCGAGGAAGCTTGTTGTTTCTTCTTTTCCAAGGTCTTGTATACCATGTAATGACTTGTCTTCAGATGGGACATAAGGTTTGTAGTATTCCCATACTTGTTCTTCACGATTTTCCCGCATATTTGACACTCGGGGTCATCTTTTCCCTTCTTAAAATGGTTCCAAACAGCGCTTGGCATGTTGATATCGATTTTACGGTAAATTTTCGGGTGCAAGAGCAAAAACTAACAAACGAGTCCGGAGATATCGATTGTCGAATGAGTCGGGATATACTGTAACTGTCACAAACATATTCGATTTATTCTTATATTCTATTTCGAGCTTGCTGACTCATCGTGGACGAAATTATTTCAATAGACTGCGACAGTCTAGCTTGTAAAATGTGCGCCTTGGGAATTGAAAATGCATTAGTGATTAGCCGTCTTCACGCTAAGTCATGACAATATGTGACAAATTTGGCCGGAAACAAACAAAGTCTCGTTTTGTCTCACCCGATAAACTGCAATGAGTTTCTGTTAATTTCCGTAACAGAAGTTTCAGTGAGAATCAGTGATATTCGGCTTCAGCGTTCGCACAATACCGATAATACCGTATAGATTTCGATAATACCGTATAGGATTTCGATAATACCGTATAGATTTCGATAATACCGTATAGATTTCGATAATACCGTATAGATTTCGATATTATCGATATTTCGGTTTTCATTAAATTCAAATATCGAATAACCGATATTCAAAAAATATCGATAATTATCGATATTTCGATATATCGCAACAGCCTAGTAGTACCTAAATACAGACTGAAGTCATATGGAATGAGAGCCTTTTCAGTGATGGCTCCTCTACTATGGAACAGGCTACCAGAGGATATTAGAACTATTAACTCCTTACATGTTTTTAAATCTAGTATTAAGACATTTCTTTTTAAACGTGCCTATGCACTTGACTAGTTCATTTACATCTAGTTATTTTACTATAGTTACAGTCTATGTTTGTTTTATTGTAAAGCGCTTTTGGTTTTTATAAGAAATGGCGCTCAAGAAATAAAGATTATTATTATTATTATTATTATTATTATTATTATATCACATCTGATGATCGACAGTCGAGTTTTCGGGCAAAAATGTTATTCTCTCTAAACATCAGTGCATTTTTTAAGGAATTATGACAACTGGGGCAAAGTTATGAAATTTATTGATCTTAGAAGAGATGAGCCGAATAATCGCAAACTAATCGGCAAATTCGATTAATCGGCCAATTAAAAATAATCGGTAATCGACCGATCACCAGCTGACCAGCAGGAGAGGGTCTTGGGACGAGAATGTGTCTTTCCAGAAGACAGGGATTTGACAACTTCCATGGATTATATTATAGGGAAGGCAGGCAACTGAAAGCCTGATACCTTTATTAATGATGAAAAGGGCCCTCTACTGGGGCAAAAAACAAAAATGCTTCACTACTGCGGCAAGCAAAATGCCCAGCTAAACATAACTGGTCAGGTACGCCTGTGGGTCTATCGAGTAATTCGAATGACGTGTGAGGCCGAGTTTTACGCAGAAAAAAATAATGCTTATGTCTCGTTTTTTCCAATAATTTTGAAGAAATAACGAAGTTAGTTTTCACTAAAACAATAATTTTATTGTTAAATATTCAAGACAAATATTCAGGTAAATATTCAAGTTAATACTTCAAGTAAAAATATGTCAAGGTGGTAACATCTGTTTTTAAAAGAGTTACGCACCCGTAACTCAATAAAACAATTATATGAGCGAGTGAAGTTAACAAAATGGTTAAAATTATCAGCGAGTATGATATAAAGTTATCGATCAGTAGTGAGGTGTTCTTGGTGATCGTTTCGTTGCTTCAAATCCTCATTGGTTCCATAGCCAACTTTCTCGTCATCGTTACAATTTTCATTTCAAGACAGCTAAGGGGAAGATCGGAAGATCGACTCATATTAAACCTTGCGATAGTCGATTTCTTATCTCTCACCATCGTACTACCATGGCATATCTATATTATTAACCTGGAGAAGATCGATATAAATGCAAGCAGCTTCATTGGTTACGATGTATTATTGTGGACGCTTTTAGATGTTGGAACAAACGCCATTCTCTCCATCGCTATTGATAGGTTTGTTGCTGTAGTTTATCCATTGCGTCATCGTTCAATCATAAACACTCATATTATGATGGTCTTATCTTGGGGAACGGCAATCCTAGTCGCAGTTGCTCTATACCTCTGGTGGAATAACATGACGCTGTCCAAATACGTGGACGTGTATATTGTTACGTATGGCTTACTTATTCTAGCAGTGATAGGATCCTTTACGCCGCAATATTTTACTGCACTTTCAAGCAGAGCAGGAAAATTTAGAAGCAGCGGCGAAGTATCGGTGCCGAACATGAGGAATTCTCAAGTAAACTTGTAATGAACATAACGCTTAAGACATTAACTTTGGTGTGTTTGTTTTATGCAACGTTTTTACCAATGATTATCTTTGTCGCTTATTATTCATTCCATGTGGGATGGACGTCGGGGGAGTGGTTGAACAAAATGGTCTGGATCAATTCCTTTTTGTTCTTCAATTCATGCATCAATCCGTTCGTTTATGGTTGGAGAACGAAACGGTTCAGGAAAGAGTTTCAGAAGAGGATATGGTCGAGGATTTTTCATGGAACTGTAAACGAAACAATGGTGCGTCGTTTATCCCATGATCCTTTTCAATAAACAGGCATATATTATATGTACGAATCAAAAATACTAGAAGGGAAGTAACGCGAGAAGCTGCAGTGCTTTTGTCCGCCCATGCTAGACCAACAACAATAACTTGTGAGGGATTAATTATAAGAAAAACATTCGTTGATTCCATGGGAGGTGCCACACATAGGACAAACTACAAACGTATAGGACAACTAGTGCGGCAGTGTCTACCATAGAATCTGCGCAGGTGAAGTGTTTCCAAGTTTGAAAATAAGACGGTGAGTTTGTTATCTTTTGCGTCCATTACCTCCAGACTGATGGATGAACTAGCGTAAATGTCTAGCGATAAAGAGAGAAGATCTGTTAATATATGCATTGCTGTAGTGAATGTGGGAGAGCTTGGAGTAGACAGACGATACATGGACGATCGTCAAGATCCTCAGAAAATTATTCTGAGTTTAGATAGAAAATGATTCTGAGGTTAGAACGTCTCACCGGCAATTAGAAGTTTGTACAAGTTCGATTCCTGTCCGGGACTCAGTATCAGAGAAGAAGATCGTTGCGATGGAGCGGGAACCAGGCTGGAATCGTATAGTCTAGTTAGGAATATTGTCCAGTGAATAGTTTTAAAAAGAGCCGCCATAACACAACATAATTTAATTTGCGAAGCAATTTAATACCGAAGTTTCGTTACTAAACTCGCAAGAGTGTATCAGTGAATCAGAGTGACAAATTACAATGAATGAAGGAGGCATAAAACGCTGTTTTGCGACGCCAGTTTCTTCGCAACAAAACGAAAAACGTTTAAACTAAGATCAACAATGTTTATCTCGAACACTCAGTCGTGGTTTAGGCAAGTTTATTAGGCTATAAAATCATTTCAAATGCCAAAATAGTTATCTGCTGAATAATAGGAAATAAATCCCAATTGATATCATCCCCTAGTGAAATTAAAATCACTCACACGGTAACTATAACTAGTTTCATATAACACATGTTTTGGGACACAGACCTTGGCCCCTTATCCAAACAACTAAATTGTCAATAACAACTAAGCAAGCGTCTATATCCTTCCGAATTTACATATTTTTCACCAATTTCCATATATTTTTAGAATGCATTATAAAATATATTACGAAAATCTCTACGGTGTTGGACGTGAGTTTACTCTCGGAAACAAATAGTTATATAAATTCGAAAGTGAATTTGTGGAAAACATTTATATTCGCATTTTTTTAACATGGTCGTATAAGGGGTTAGGGACGATATCTCGGTTCAGATCATTGTCGTTATACGGGTATTATTATGTAATCAGGAAGGTTTTTGGAATGACAGACTTAGGCCCTGTTTATAAGCGCTAGGGTAACCCTACTCCTAGGGTTACCAAGGTGAAAAGATAGCTTGCGTTTATAAGGAAATGATCGGCCTAGGGTAACCTAGGGCTAAGTTAGTTTCTACTAAAACAATAATCTAATTGTTAAATATTCAAGACAAATATTCAAGTAAATGTTCAAGTAAATACTTCATGTAAAAATATGTCAAGATGGTAACATCTGTTTTTAAAAGAGTTACGCACTCGTAACTCCGTCGATAATAACGAAACAAAATAAACAATTATATGAGCGACTGAAGTTAACAACATGGTTAAAATGATCAGCGAGTATGATATAAAGTTATCGATCAGTAGTGAGGTGTTCTTGGTGATCGTTTCGTTGCTTCAAATCCTCATTGGTTCCATAGCCAACTTTCTCGTGATCGTTACAATTTTCGTTTCAAGACAACTAAGGGGAAGATCCGAAGATCGACTCATATTAAACCTAGCGATAGTCGATTTCTTATCTCTCACCATCGTACTACCATGGCATATCTATATTATTAACCTGGAGAAGATCGATTTATATGGAAGCAGCTTCATTGGTTACGATATATTATTGTGGACGCTTTTAGTTGTTGGAACAAACGCCATTCTCTCCATCGCTATTGATAGGTTTGTTGCTGTAGTTTATCCATTGCGTCATCCTTCGATCATAAACACTCATATTATGACGGTCTTATCTTGGGGAATGGGAGTCGTAGTTGCAGTAGCTCTATACATCTGGTGGAATAGGATGACGTTGTCCAAATACGTGGAAGTGTATATTGTTACGTATGGCTTACTTATTCTAGCAGTGATGACGATCCTTTACGCCTTAATATTTTACTGCACTTTCAAGCAGAGCAGGAAAATTTTGAAGCAGCGGCGAAGTATCGGTGCCGAACATGAGGAATTCTCAAGTCAACTTGTAATGAACATAACGCTTAAGACATTAACTTTGGTGTGTTTGTTTTATGGAACGTTTTTACCAGTGATTATCTATGTCGCTTATTATTCATTCCATGTGGGATGGACGTCGGGGGAGTGGTTGAACGAAATGGTCTGGATCAATTCCTTTTTGTTCTCCAATTCATGCATCAATCCGTTCGTTTATGCTTGGAGAACGAAACGGTTCAGGAAAGAGTTTCAGAAGAGGATATGGTCGAGGATTTTTCATGGAACTGTAAACGAAACAATGGTGCGTCGTTTATCCCATGATCCTTTTCAATAAACAGGCATATATTATGTACGAATCAAAAATACCAGAAGGAAAGTAACGCGAGAAGCTGCAGTGCTTTTGTCCGCCCATGCTAGACTAACAACAATAACTTGTGAGGAAATAATTATAAGAAAAACGTTCGTTGATTCCATGGGAGGTGCCACATCGGCAGTGCCTACCATAGAATTGGCGCCGGTGAAGTGTTTCCAAATTTGAAAATAAGACGGTGAGAATTCTTATCTTTTGCGGCTATCATTACCTCCAGACTGATGGATGAACTAGCGTAAATGTCTAGCGACAAAGAGAGAAGAAGATCGTTGCAATGGAGGAACCAAGCTGGAATCATAGTCTAGTTAGGAATATTGTCCAGTAAATAGTTTTAAAAAGAGCCGCTTTTTTGCGACGCCAGTTTCTTCGCAACAAAACGAAAAACGTTTAAACTAAGATCAACAATGTTTATCTCGAACACTCAGTCATGGTTTAGGCAAGTTTATTAGGTTATAAAATCATTTCAAATGCTAAAATAGTTATCTGCTGAATAATAGGAAATAAACCCCAATTGACACCAAATAACTCACACGGTAACTATAACTAGTTTCATATAACACATTTAGGGGCGCGGATACAGGTTATTTTTTAACAGGTTTGTAATGGCAATTATTTGGGAAGTGGTTCGCACTGCAGGCGCGATCTATTTAGGGGGATCTATGGGCATGCCCCCCAGAAAATTTTTGATTTAGCGAAGCTTGAAATAGGCATTTCCAGCAATTTCTGGGATATATTTTCGTAAAATTCCTTTGCATTTACATGGGAGAATACTCGAAAAATACGTTTTCGGTGCATTTGAGAATATCAACCCATCGCGCCAACGCCAAAGTACTTCGTTTGCTTTTTACGACAGTTCCCACTTATCGTTGATGCTGGATGTTCATTATCGGATGGATCCAAGAGGGCCAGAATTCTTCTCGACGTCCCCTGAGGTCTCAAGAATTGACGAGGAAGAACAATAACTTGATGTTATGTTAGCGTAGTACAAACATCTTCTCCTGAAGTATTTGATCCGATATCTGACATAGCGAGATAGTAGACCAAGTGGTGTATGTTGGACATTTGTCCCGCAGCTATTAGCATATTCTCATTCGAAAGGCCAAAGAAAGCGCATTTTATATGAAACTGAATATTATGAGACTGTTGTTAGCAACGAATGGCAACGCGACTAAATTAGTCACCAAGTTTGACACTTCAAAGAGGTTTGTTGCCGGTTTGTGTGAATTTTAGCCAATAGTATTGCATCTTTACCGGTTTGTAGGCTCACACGGCAGACACTGACCGATTTGTAATCGCTCGCAGGCTTTTCTCAATCGGTTTGCGTGTTTCGTGTGGTTTGCGTTGGGCTTACTGCACGCAGCCGTCTATTTTCCGCTTTCACACGCCACGGAGAATGCGGCGGCCGGTAAAAATGAAGCACGCTCATCCAGAAAAATAGCGATTTTTTTGTTTTCTGTAAAGCATTTCTTAGATTGACATACAGACTGTTGTTAAACAGTGTTTAAGTATTTCTTGGAAACTAAATGGGAGAGAAATAAAAAAAAATAATATTTTTTTGTAAATTTTACAGGTTTGCACCAAACAACTAAATTGTCAATAACAACTAAGCAAGCGACTTTTCTGGTTTCCATATATCCTTCCGAATTTACATATTTTCCACCAATTTTCATATATCCTAATTAAATTTTATTATATTTAATTTATTTTAATAAAATTTAATAAGCTTTTCCAAGTTACAATAAAAGTAAATAATAAATAGTTAAAGATACAAACAAACATACATACAAACTAATACATATCAAACTAAATGGCCGGAAAACCACAACAGCGTGAGCCAATTACAGTGGGCCAAGTGGAACATATAGCTATTAAGTCTGTCATTCCAAAAACCTTCCTGATTACATATAATACCCGTAACGACAATGATCTGAACCGAGATATCGTCCATAAGACTTATACGACCATGTTAAAAAAAATGCGAATAAAAATGTTTTCCACAAATTCACTTTCGACTTTATATAACTATTTGTTTCCGAGGGTAAACCCACGTCCAACACCGTAGAGATTTTCGTTATACATTACATAATGCATTCTAAAATTATTAGATTCTGATTATAGTACGCAATTGAAAACCTAACATAATTAACTATAAATATATGTGACTTAATACAAATTACAAACAATAATTCACTATACGTGAAAAGTGGGTCTCTCTACGGCTTGAACATACCGCACTACGTGATGCCAGTCGACCAACTGATATTTTGATTCAACTTGATTTAATACTATATATTAAAGTGGTACTACGATCAAATTTTTACCTATCGATATTTTAACGTATTTATAAAGCAGGGCTAAATATTACTCGGTCGAAACCGTTTTGCGATTGGACGATTGCAAGTATAATATTTCTAACTCCGAATCTGGAATTGTTACGTCCGCCATTAATCGATCATTTTCCTGACCAGCGTAACGAAGTGACGTCAGATTCTCAATGCGAAGACTCCACATGGCTAATTCTTCAAGTAAATCCATAGTGATCAAGGTAGTTTTTTCAAATTCTTCGTCTGAAAGGCTGGACATTTCATCTACTTCTCGAAGAAAACAATAACCTTGACTGAAATTCAGGCGTAGCATTGAGAATCTGACGTCACAAACAATATTACCTTTTGAAATTGCGGGCTCACTTGGAACACGTTCTCAGTAATGGTGGCCTGAATAGTAGTGATCTTAGATCTCAAAATACTTACTTCAAAATACCATTTTAATGTTTTTTTTACATCGATGATCACTTTCGACTCTGAAATAGTATTTTATGCTAATAAAATCTAAAAACGGGGGTGAATTTTCATCGTAGTGCCACATAAATCAAATTAAAATAAGCATAGATGTAGTAAAATGTAAAATGTAAAGAAACAGTAAAATGTAAAGTTTGAGGCTATAATATGTCCAATGTTCAGACTGTCGGAACCACTAATAATTAAATTCAAAGTTACGACTTCAAGATGTCAAGGTGCAAGGTGTTTTTGAAAGAGCTGCACGTAGCTCTGGTAACGAGCCAAAATCGCACAAGCACCGATGAGCGACTGAAGTTAACAAAATGAATAACTTGATTTTACTTATTGATTTTACTGGGGGAGGAAAACCGGAGGAAAACGCTCGAAGCACGGGAGAGATCAACTAATAACTCTACTGAGAGACAAAAGAGAGAAGAAGATCGATCGTTGCAATGATTGCATAGATTTTTGCTTGCGTAAAGTTCCTACATGACATTAATCTTTCCTGTCTGGCCCAGTCTAAATAGATCGTACAAGACCCATGAAGTCGTGAATCGAAAAACACTGCACATGACAACGCATGATTAAAAGATCGACTCATAGAAATTTCGATCATAATCTAATTGCTAAATATTTAAAATAAACATCCAAGTAAATATTCAAGTAAATACTTCAAGACAAAATATGTCAAGGTGGTATAAACATCTGTTTTTAAAAGAGTTACGCTCTCGTAACTCCGTCGATAATAACGAAACAAAATAAAACAATTATATGAGCCACTGAAGTTAACAAAATGGCTAAAAATATCAGCGAGTATGATATGAAGTTATCGATCAGTAGTGAGGTGTTCTTGGTGATCATTTCGTTGCTTCAAATCCTCATTGGTTCCATAGCCAACTTTCTCGTCATCGTTACAATTTTCGTTTCAAGACAGCTAAGGGGAAGATCGGAAGATCGACTCATATTAAACCTAGCGATAGTCGATTTCTTATCTCTCACCATCGCACTACCATGGCATATCTATATTATTAACCTGGAGAAGATCGATATAAATGTAAGCGGCTTCATTGGTTACAATGTATTATTGTGGATGCTTTTAGTTGTTGGAACAAACGCCATTCTCTCCATCGCTATTGATAGGTTTGTTGCTGTAGTTTATCCATTGCGTCATCGTTCGATCGTAAACACTCATATTATGACTGTCTTATCTTGGGGAACGGCAGTCCTAGTCCCAGTAGCTTATTACTTCTGGTGGAAAAGCATGACGCTGTCCAAATACGTGGCCGTGTATTTTGTTACGCATTACTTACTTACTCTAGCAGTGATAACGATCCATTACGCCGTAATATTTTACTGTACTCTCAAGCAGAGCAGGAAAATTTTGAAGCAGCGGCGGAGTATCGGTGCCGAACAATTCTCAAGTCAACTTGTAATGAAGATAACCCTTAAGACATTAACTTTGGTGTGTTTGTTTTATGCAACGTTTTTACCAACGATTATCTTTGTCGCTTATTATTCATTCCATGTGGGATGGACGTCGGGGGAGTGGTTGAACAAAATGGTCTGGATCAATTCCTTTTTGTTCTTCAATTCATGCATCAATCCGTTCGTTTATGGTTGGAGAACGAAACGGTTCAAGAAAGAGTTTCAGAAGAGGATATGGTCGAGGATTTTTCATGGAACTGGAAACGAAACAATGGTGCGTCGTTTATCCCATGATCCTTTTCAATAAACAGGCATATATTATATGTACGAATCAAAAATACTAGAAGGGAAGTAACGCGAGAAGCTATACTGCTTTTGTCCGCCCATGCTAGACCAACAACAATAACTTGTGAGGGATTAATTATAAGAAAAACGTTCGTTGATTCCATGGGAGGTGCCACATATAGAGGCCAACGTAGGTGTGTCTACCATATAATCTGCGCAGGTGAAGTGTTTCGAAGTTTGAAAATGAGATGGTGAGTTTCTTATCTTTTGCGTCCATTACCTCCAGACTGATGGATGAACTAGCGTAAATGTCTAGCGACAAAGAGAGAAGATCTGTTAATATATACATTGCTGAGTGAATGTGGGACGATCGTCAAGATCCTCAGAAAATGATTCTGAGTTTAGACAGAAAATGATTCTGAGGTTAGAACGTCTCACCGGCAATCAGAAGGTTCTACAGGTTCGATTCCTGTCCAGGACTCAGAATCAGAGAAGAAGATCGTTGCGATGGAGCGGGAACCAGGCTGGAATCGTGGTTTAGTTAGGAATATTGTCCAGCAAATAGTTTTAAAAAGAGCCGCCATAACACAACATAGATTTGCAAAACAATTTAATACTGAAGTTTCGTTACTAAACTCTCATGAGTGTATCAGTGAATTAGAGTGACAAATTGCAATGAATGAAGGAGGCATAAAATGCTGTTTTGCGACGCCAGTATCTTCGCAACAAAACGAAAAATGTTCAAACTAAGATCAACAATGTTTATCTCGAACACTTAGTCGTGGTTTAGGCAAGTTTATTAGACTATAAAATCATTTCAAATGCCAAAATAGTTATCTGCTGAATAATAGGAAATAAATCCCAATTGATATCATCTCCTAGTGAAATTAAAATCACTCACACGGTAACTATAACTAGTTTCATATAACACATGTTTTGGGACACAGCCCTTATCCAAACAACTAAATTGTCAATAACAACTAAGCAAGTGTCTTTGCTGGTTTCCATATCCTTCCGAATTTACATATTTTTCACCAATTTCCATATATTTTTAGAATGCATTATAAAATATATTACGAAAATCTCTACGGTGTTGGACGTGAGTTTACTCTCGGAAACAAATAGTTATATAAATTCGAAAGTGAATTTGTGGAAAATATTTATATTCGAATTTTTTTAACATGGTCGTATAAGGGCTTAGGGACGGTATCTCGGTTCAGATCATTGTCGTTACGGGTATTATATGTAATCAGGAAGGTTTTTGGAATGACAGACTAAAGGCGGATTTCCAGTCCTCGCACGAAGCAACTCGCAGCGAGCTGCGAGTACTCGCAAGCTCGCTGCGAGTGTTTTAGCCCTCGTGGCAGATAGTTGAAAATGTTGAACTATTTTTTACTCGCAGCAAGTACTCGCAGTAAACAACCAATCAAAACAAATTATGTCAACATTTCAGATCATTAGTAATTTATGGGGAAAACTGCACAAAGGAAATCATTACCGTGTCGGTGTGTATTTGCATAGATATTGAAGGAAGAAATTACATAAATTAATCGAAGTTTCACCTCGATTTTCTCATAAATTCCGATTTATTTGAGGTGCTATATCTGAAACACTCAGAAGAGTGCTTCATCAGGATATCCAAACACCTCGAAGTTTGTTAAAAAAATGCGGCTATCGGTTCCTCAGTCTTGAAAACCCCGCGAGTTATCGCAACGAGCTGCGTGTGGTGGAAATACAGTGGAAACCATGCGAGTACCCGCAGCGAGCTGCGAGTTGTTTTGTGCGAGGACAGGAAATCCGCCTTTAGGCCCTGTTTATAAGCGCTAGGGAAACCCTGCTCCTATAGGGTTACCAGGGTGAAAAGATAGCTTGCGTTTATAAGGAAATGATCAGGCTAGGGTAACCTAGGGCTAAATTAGTTTCTACTAAAACAATAATCTAATTGTTAAATATTCAAGTAAATATTCAAGTATATAAATACTTCAAGTAAAAATAGGTCAAGGTGGTAACATCTGTTTTTAAAAGAGTTACGCACTCGTAACTCCGTCGATAATAACGAAACAAAATAAACAATTGTATGAGCGACTGAAGTTAACAAAATGGTTAAAATGATCAGCGAGTATGATATAAAGTTATCGATCAGTAGTGAGGTGTTCTTGGTGATCGTTTCGTTGCTTCAAATCCTCATTGGTTCCATAGCCAACTTTCTCGTGATCGTTACAATTTTCATTTCAAGACAACTAAGGGGAAGATCCGAAGATCGACTCATATTAAACCTAGCGATAGTCGATTTCTTATCTCTCACCATCGTACTACCATGGCATATCTATATTATTAACCTGGAGAAGATCGATATAAATGCAAGCAGCTTCATTGGTTACGATGTATTATTGTGGATGCTTTTAGTTGTTGGAACAAACGCCATTCTCTCCATCGCTATTGATAGGTTTGTTGCTGTAGTTTATCCGTTGCGTCATCGTTCGATCGTAAACACTCATATTATGACGGTCTTATCATGGGGAACGGCAGTCCTATACGCAGTAGCTCAATACGTCTGTTGGAATAGCATGACGCTGTACAAATACGTGACCGTGTATATTGTTACGCATGGCTTACTTATTCTAGCAGTGATAACGATCCTTTACGCCGTAATATTTTACTGTACTTTCAAGCAGAGCAGGAAAATGTTGAGGCAGCGGCGAAGTATCGGTGCCGAACATGAAGAATTCTCAAGTCAACTTGTAATGAACATAACCCTTAAGACATTAACTTTGGTGTGTTTGTTTTATGCAACGTTTTTACCAATGATTATCTATGTCGCTCGTTATTCATTCCATGTGGGATGGACGTCGGGGGAGTGGTTGAACGAAATGGTCTGGATCAATTCCTTTTTGTTCTTCAATTCATGCATCAATCCGTTCGTTTATGGTTGGAGAACGAAACGGTTCAGGAAAGAGTTTCAGAAGAGGATATGGTCGAGGATTTTTCATGGAACTGTAAACGAAACAATGGTGCGTCGTTTATCCCATGATCCTTCTTAATAAACAGGGATATATTATGTACGAATAAAAAATACTAGAAGGGAAGTAACGCGAGAAGCTACTGCTTTTGACCGCCCATGCTAGACTAACAACAATTAATTATAAGAAAATCGTTCGTTGATTCCATGGGCGGTGCCACATAGAGGCCGAAGTGTTTCCAAGTTTGAAAATGAGACGCTGAGAATTCTTATTTTTTGCGGATTGTTACCTCCAGACTGATGGATGAACTAGCGTAAATGTCTAGCGACAAAGAGAGAAGATCGTTGCGATGGAGGAACCATGAGGATGAAATTATACTCTATGGTTAGGAATATTGTCCAGTAAATAGTTTTAAAAAGAGCCGCCATAACACAACATAATTTTGCGAATTTAATACTGAAGTTTCGTTACTAAACCAGTGAATCAGAGTGACCAATTACAATGAATGAAGGAGGCACAAAATGCTTTTTTGCGACGCCAGTTTCTTCGCAACAAAACGAAAAACGTTTAAACTAAGATCAACAATGTTTATCTCGAACACTCAGTCGTGCAGTTTAGGCAAGTTTATTAGGCTATAAAATCATTTCAAATGCCAAAATAGTTATCTGCTGAATAATAGGAAATAAATCCCAATTGATATCATCTCCTAGTGAAATTAAAATCACTCACACGGTAACTATAACTAGTTTCATATAACACATGTTTTGGGACACAGCCCTTATCCAAACAACTAAATTGTCAATAACAACTAAGCAAGCGTCTTTTCTGGTTTCCATATATGCTTCCGAATTTAAATATTTTCCACCAATTTCCATATATCCTAATTAAATTTCATTACATTGAAGCCAAGTGGCATGCTATTAATTAGTCTCATTCCAAAAACCTTCCTGATTACATATAATACCCGTAACGACAATGATCTGAACCGAGATATCGTCCCTAAGCCCTTCTACGACCATGTTAAAAAAAAATGCGAATATAAATGTTTTCCACAAATTCACTTTCGACTTTATATAACTATTTGTTTTGCAAGGGTAAACCTAAAGCGACTGAAGTTAACAAAATGGCTAAAAACATCAGCGAGTATGATATCAAGTTATCCATCACCTTCAAATCCCCATTGGTTTCAAGCCAACTTTGGCGTCATCGTTACGATTCTCGTTTCAAGACAGCTAGGGGAAAGATCCGAAGATCGACTCAATATTAAACTTAGCGATATTCGATTTACATTTACAATCATACTACCATGTGTCATATTTATATACTTAACCTGCAGAAGATCAGTCATGATATGACTGCAAGAAGCATAATTTTCTACAATACAACAATGGCGCTCATTTTTTATGGCCCTTTCTCGATATATGAGCAACCGAAATGTAAAATTATCATAGCGTCAACCAAAGTCAGTTTTCGGATTAGGATTAGGATTAGGGTTAGCATTAGGGTTAGGGTTGGACTAGGGGTAGGATTTGGGTTAGGGTTAGGGTTGGACTAGGATTAAGGTTAGGATTAGGGATTGGTTTGTATTTCAGTTTGTTCATATATCGAGAAAGCGCCCATTTTATTTGCCGGAACCCATATTATTCTCTCCATTGCTGTTGATAGGTTTGTTGCTGTAGTTTATCCATTTCGTCATCGTTCGATCATAAACACTCATATTACGACGGTCTTATCTTGGGGAACGACAGTACTTATCGCGTTAAGTGACTGCTTTGCTTGGAACAGCACGCCCATGTCGAAATGCGCAGACATATGTGTAGAATGGTCTGATTAACAGACGACACAACAGACGTGTGACTTTACAAATTGTTTTAACTCGAACGTGGCCAAGTCGAAAGTATGTCAAAGGCGCCGCAGGCTGCCACGATATACGACCCATGTCTGACCACGGAGCGCAGCTAAGACCCAAGAGTTTATTTTACTGGCGGAGGAAAACCGGAGACCCTGGAGGAAAACCCTCGAAGCACGGGAGAGATCAACTAATAACTCTACTCAGAGACAAAAGAGAGAAGAAGATCGATCGTTGGAATGATTGCATATATTTTTGCTTGCGTAAAGTTCCTACATGACATTAATCTTTCCTTTCTGGCCCAGTCAAAATGGATCGTACAAGACCCATGAAGTCGTGAATCGAAAAACACTGCACACGATAACGCATGATTAAAAGATCCACTCATAGAAATTTCGATCATAATCTAATTGCTAAATATTCAAAACAAATATCCAAGTAAATATTCAAGTAAATACTTCAAGACAAAATACGTCAAAGTGGTAACATCTGTTTTTAAAAGAGGTACGCACTCGTAACTCCGTCGATAATAACGAAACAAAATAAAACAGTTATATGAGCGACTGAAGTTAATAAAATGGTTAAAATTATCAGCGAGTATGATGTGAAGTTATCGATCAGTAGTGAGGTGTTCTTGGTGATCGTTTCGTTGCTTCAAATCCTCATTGGTTCCATAGCCAACTTTCTCGTGATCGTTACAATTTTCGTTTCAAGACAGCTAAGGGGAAGATCCGAAGATCGACTCATATTAAACCTAGCGATAGTCGATTTCTTATCTCTCACCATCGTACTACCCTGGCATGTCTATATTATTAACCTGGAGAAGATCGATATATATGCAAGGAGCTTCATTGGTTACGATATATTATTGTGGATGGTTTTAGTTGTTGGAACAAACGCCATTCTCTCCATCGCTATTGATAGGTTTGTTGCTGTAGTTTATCCATTGCGTCATCGTTCGATCATAAACACTCATATTATGACGCTCTTATCTTGGGGAATGGGGGTCCTAGTCGCAGTAGCACTATACTTATGGTGGAATAACATGACGTTGTCCAAATACGTGGATGTGTATATTGTTACGTATGGCTTACTTATTCTAGCAGTGATAACGATCCTTTACGCCGTAATATTTTACAGCACTCTCAAGCAGAGCAGGGAAATTTTGAAGCAGCGGCGAAGTATCGGTGCCGAACATGAGGAATTCTCAAGTCAACTTGTAATGAACATAACGCTTAAGACATTAACTTTGGTGTGTTTGTTTTATGCAACGTTTTTACCAATGATTATCTATGTCGCTCGTTATTCATTCCATGTGGGATGGACGTCGGGGGAGTGGTTGAACGAAATGGTCTGGATCAATTCCTTTTTGTTCTTCAATTCATGCATCAATCCGTTCGTTTATGGTTGGAGAACGAAACGGTTCAGGAAAGAGTTTCAGAAGAGGATATGGTCGAGGATTTCTCATGGAACTGTAAACGAAACAATGGTGCGTCGTTTATCCCATGATCCTCTTCAATAAACAGGCATATATTATGTACGAATCAAAAATACTAGAAGGGAAGTAACGCGAGAAGCTACTGCTTTTGTCCGCCCATGTTAGATTAACAACAATAACTTGTGAGAGATTAATTATAAGAAAAACGTTCGTTGATTCCATGGGAGGTGCCACATCGGCAGTGCCTACCATAGAATTGGCGCCGGTGAAGTGTTTCCAAATTTGAAAATAAGACGGTGAGAATTCTTATCTTTTGCGGCTATCATTACCTCCAGACTGATGGATGAACTAGCGTAAATGTCTAGCGACAAAGAGAGAAGAAGATCGTTGCAATGGAGGAACCAAGCTGGAATCATAGTCTAGTTAGGAATATTGTCCAGTAAATAGTTTTAAAAAGAGCCGCCATAACACAACATAATTTAATTTGCGAAGGAATTTAATACCGAAGTTTCGTTACTAAAGTCGCAAGAGTCAGAGTGTATCAGTGAATTAGAGTGACAAATTACAATGAATAAAGGAGGCATAAAATGCTTTTTTGCGACGCCAGTTTCTTCGCAACAAAACGAAAAACGTTTAAATTAAGATCAACAATGTTTATCTCGAACACTCAGACCAGTCGTGGTTTAGGCAAGTTTATTAGGCTATAAAATCATTTCAAATGCTAAAATAGTTATCTGCTGAATAATAGGAAATAAATCCCAATTGATATCAAATAACTCACACGGTAACTATAACTAGTTTCATATAACACATTCAGGGTCGCGGATACAGGTTATTTTTAACAGGTTTGTAATGGCAATTATTTGGGAAGTGGTTCGCACCGCAGCAGGTGCGATCTATTTAGGGGGATCTAGGGGCATTTGTTTAGGGGGATTTAGGGGCATGCCCCCCGAGAAAATTTTTGATGTAGGGAAGCTTGAAATAGGCATTTCCAGCAATTTCTGGGATATATTTTCTTTAAATTCCTTTGCATTTACATGGGAAAATACTCGAAAAATAGGTTTTCTGTGCATTTGAGAATATCAACCCATCGCGCCAATTCGCCAAAGCACTTCGTTTGCTGGCTTTTTACGACAGTTCCCACTTATAGTTGATGCTGGATGTTCATTATCGGATGGATCCAAGAGGGGGAGAATTCTTTTCGACGTCCCCTGAGGTCTCTAGAATAAACGAGGAAGAACAATAACTTGATGTTATGTTAGCGTAGTAGAAACATCTTCTCCTGAAGTATTTGATCCGATTTCTGACATTGCAAGATCGTAGACCAAGTGGTGTATGTTGGACATTTGTCCAGCAGCGTACACGGACAAAAAGAAGAAAACAAAACCTTATTAGCATATTGTCATTCGAAAGGCCAAAGAAAGCGCATTTTATATGAAACTGAATATTATGAGACTGTTGTTAGCAACGCATGGCAACGCGACTAAATTAGTCACCAAGCTTTCCAAGTTTGACACTTCGAAGAGGTTTGTTGCCGGTTTGTGTGAATTTTAGCCAATAGTATTGCATCTTTACCGGTTTGTAGTCTCACACGGCAGACACTGACCGGTTTGTGGTCGCTCGCAGGCTTTTCTCAAGGGTTTGCGTGGGGCTTACTGCACGCAGCCGTCTATTTTCCGCTTTCACACGCCACTGAGAATGCGACGGCCGGTAAAAATGAAGCATGCTCATCCAGAAAAACCGCGATTTTTTGGTTTTCTGTAAAGCATTTCTTAGATTGACATGCAGACTGTTGTTAAACAGTGTTTAAGTATTTCTTGGAAACTAAATGGGAGAGAAATAAAAAAAAACAATTTTTTTTTAAATTTTACAGGTTTGCACAAACCTATGTTTCGGGACACAGCCCTTATCCAAACAACTAAATTGTTAATAACAACTAAGCAAGCGTCTTTTCTGGTTTCCATATATCCTTCCGAATTTACATATTTTCCACCAATTTTCATATATCCTAATTAAATTTTATTATATTTAATTTATTTTAATAAAATTTAATAAGCTTTTCCAAGTTACAATAAAAGTAAATAATAAATAGTTAAAGATACAAACAAACATACATACAAACTAATACATATAAAACTAAATGGCCGGGAAACCAACAGCGTGGGCCAATTACAGTGGGCCAAGTGGAACATATACTGTAGCTATTAAAGTCTGTCATTCCAAAAACCTTCCTGATTACATATAATACCCGTAACGACAATGATCTGAACCGAGATATCGTCCCTAAGCCCTTATACGACCATGTTAAAAAAAATGCGAATAAAAATGTTTTCCACAAATTCACTTTCGACTTTATATAACTATTTGTTTCCGAGGGTAAACCCGCGTCCAACACCGTAGAGATTTTCGTTATACATTACATAATGCATTCTAAAATGATTAGATTCTGATTAGAGTACGCAATTGAAAACCTACAATAATTAACTATACGTGAAAAGTGGGTCTCTCTACGGCTTGAACATACCACACTACGTGATGCCAGTCGACCAACTGATAAATTAAGCCCTCTCATGTGCAGTACCTATAATATTAAATCAAGTTGAATCAAAACATATATATTAAAGTGGTACTACGATCAAATTTTTACCTATCGATATTTTTACGTATTTATAAAGCAGGGCTGCTAAATATTACTCAGTCGAAACCGTTTTGCGATTCGACGATTGCAAGTATAATATTTCTGACTGTTACGTCCGCCATTAATCGATCATGTTCCTGACCTGCGTAACGAAGTGACGTCAGATTGATCTCAATGCGAAGACTCCACATGGCTAATTCTTCAACTAAATCCATAGTGATCCAGGTCGTTTTTTCAAATTCTTCGTCTGAAAGGCTGGACATTTCATCTACTTCTCGAAGAAAACAATAACCTCGACTGAAATTCAGGCGTAGCATTGCGAATCTGACGTCACAAACAATATTACCTTTTGAAATTGCGGGCTCACTTGGAACACGTTCTCAGTAATGGTGGCCTGAATAGTAGTGATATTAGATCTCAAAATACTTACTTCAAAATACCATTTTAAAGTGTTTTTTTACATCGATGATCACTTTCGACCCTGAAATACTATTTTATGCTAAAGAAAATCTAAAACGGGGGTGAATTTTCATCGTAGTGCCACACAAATCAAATTAAAATAAGCATAGATGTAGTAAAATGTAAAATGTAAAGAAACAGTAAAATGTAAAGTTTGAGGCTATAATATGTCCAATGTTCAGACTGTCGGAACCACTAATAATTAAATTCAAAGTTACGACTTCAAGATGTCAAGGTGCAAGGTGTTTTTGAAAGAGCTGCACGTAGCTCTCGTAACGAGCCAAAATCACACAAGCACCGATGAGCGACTGAAGTTAACAAAATGAATAACTTGATTTTACTTATTGATTTTACTGGGGGAGGAAAACCGGAGACCCCGGAGGAAAACCCTCGAAGCACGAGAGAGATCAACTAATAACTCTACTCAGAGACAAAAGAGAGAAGAAGATCGATCGTTGCAATGATTGCATATATTTTTGCTTGCGTAAAGTTCCTACATGACATTAATCTTTCCTTTCTGGCCCAGTCAAAATGGATCGTACAAGACCCATGAAGTCGTGAATCGAAAACACTGCACACGATAACGCATGATTAAAAGATCGACTCATAGAAATTTCGATCATAATCTAATTGCTAAATATTCAAAAAATAAAATATTCAAGAAAATACTTCAAGACAAAATATGTCAAGGTGGTAACATCTGTTTTTAAAAGAGTTACGCATAATAACGATAATAACGAAACAAAATAAAACAATTATATGAGCGACTGAAGTTAACAAAATGGCTAAAAATATCAGCGAGTATGATATAAAGTTATCGATCAGTAGTGAGGTGTTCTTGGTGATCGTTTCGTTGCTTCAAATCCTCATTGGTTCCATAGCCAACTTTCTTGTGATCTTTACAATTTTCGTTTCAAGACAGCTAAGGGGAAGATCGGAAGATCGACTCATATTAAACCTAGCGATAGTCGATTTCTTATCTCTCACCATCGTACTACCCTGGCATATCTATATTATTAACCTGGAGAAGATCGATATAAATGCAAGCAGCTTCATTGGTTACGATGTATTATTGTGGATGCTTTTAGTTGTTGGAACAAACGCCATTCTCTCCATCGCTATTGATAGGTTTGTTGCTGTAGTTTATCCATTGCGTCATCGTTCGATCGTAAACACTCATATTATGACGGTCTTATCATGGGGAACGCCAGTCTTAGTCGCAGTAGCTCTATGCTTCTGGAATAGGACGCTGTACAAATACGTGACCGTGTATTTTGTTACGCATGGCTTACTTATTCTAGCAGTGATAACGATCCTTTACGCCGTAATATTTTACTGCACTCTCAAGCAGAGCAGGAAAATTTTGAAGCAGCGGCGGAGTATCAGTGCCGAACATGAGGAATTCTCAAGTCAACTTGTAATGAACATAACGCTTAAGACATTAACTTTAGTGTGTTTGTTTTATGCAACGTTTTTACCAGTGATTATCTATGTCGCTCATTATTTATTCCATGTGGAATGGAATTGGAGAGACTACTTGAACAAAATGGTCTGGATCAATTCCTTTTTGTTCTCCAATTCATGCATCAATCCGTTCGTTTATGGTTGGAGAACGAAACGGTTCAGGAAAGAGTTTCAGAAGAGAATATGGTCGAGGATTTTTCATCGAACCGTAAACGAAACAATGATGCCTCGTTTATCCCATGATGCTTTTCAATAAACAGGCGTATATTATGTACGAATAAAAATACTACAAGGAAAGTATGTTAGACCAACAACAATAACTTGTGAGGGATTAATTATAAGAAAAACGTTCGTTGATTCCATGGGAGGTGCCACATATAGAGGCCAACGTAGGTCAACTAGTGCGGCAGTGTCTACCATATAGAATCTGCGCAGGTGAAGTGTTTCGAAGTTTGAAAATGAGACGGTGAGTTTCTTATCTTTTGCGTCCATTACCTCCAGACTGATGGATGAACTAGCGTGAATGTCTAGCGACAAAGAGAGAAGATCTGTTAATATATACATTGCTGTAGTGAATGTGGGAGAGCTTGGAGTAGACAGACGATACATGGACGATCGTCAAGATCCTCAGAAAATTATTCTGAGTTTAGACAGAAAATGATTCTGAGGTTAGAACGTCTCACCGGCAATTAGAAGGTTGTACAGGTTCGATTCCTGTCCGGGACTCAGTATCAGAGAAGAAGATCGTTGCGATGGAGCGGGAACCAGGATGGAATCGTAGTCTAGTTAGGAATATTGTCCAGCAAATAGTTTTAAAAAGAGCCGCCATAACACAACATTAATTTGCGAAACAATTTAATACTGAAGTTTCGTTACTAAACTCGCAAGAGTGTATCAGTGAATTAGAGTGACAAATTGCAATGAATGAAGGAGGCATAAAATGCTGTTTTGCGACGCCAGTTTCTTCGCAACAAAACGAAAAACGTTTAAACTAAGATCAACAATGTTTATCTCGTACACTCAGTTTTAGGCAAGTTTATTAGGCTATAAAATAATTTCAAATGCCAAAATAGTTATCTGCTGAATAATAGGAAATAAATCCCAATTGATATCATCTCCTAGTGAAATTAAAATCACTCACACGGTAACTATAACTAGTTTCATATAACTCATGTTTCGGGACACAGCCCTTATCCAAACAACTAAATTGTCAATAACAACTAAGCAAGCGTCTTTTCTGTTTTCCATATATCCTTCCGAATTTACATATGTTTCACCAATTTCCATATATTTTTAGAATGCATTATAAAATATATTACGAAAATATCTAATGTGTTGGACGTGGGTTTATTCTCGGAAACAAATAGTTATATAAATTCGAAAGTGAATTTGTGGAAAACATTTATATTCGCATTTTTTTAACATGGTCGTATAAGGGCTTATGGACGATATCTCGGTTCAGATCATTGTCGTTATACGGGTATTATATGTAATCAGGAAGGTTTTTGGAATGACAGACTTAGGCCCTGTTTATAAGCGCTAGGGTAACCCTACTCCTAGGGTTACCAGGGTGAAAAGATAGCTTGCGTTTATAAGGAAATGATCGGGCTAGGGTAACCTAGGGCTAAGTTAGTTTCTACTAAAACAATAATCTAATTGTTAAATATTCAAGACAAATATTCAAGTAAATATTTAAGTAAATACTTCATGTAAAAATATGTCAAGGTGGTAACATCTGTTTTTAAAAGAGTTACGCACTCGTAACTCCGTCGATAATAACGAAACAAAATAAACAATTATATGAGCGACTGAAGTTAACAAAATGGTTAAAATTATCAGCGAGTATGATATAAAGTTATCGATCAGTAGTGAGGTGTTCTTGGTGATCGTTTCGTTGCTTCAAATCCTCATTGGTTCCATAGCCAACTTTCTCGTGATCGTTACAATTTTCGTTTCAAGACAACTAAGGGGAAGATCCGAAGATCGACTCATATTAAACCTAGCGATAGTCGATTTCTTATCTCTCACCATCGTACTACCCTGGCATATCTATATTATTAACCTGGAGAAGATCGATATATATGCAAGGAGCTTCATTGGTTACGATGTATTATTGTGGATGCTTTTAGTTGTTGGAACAAACGCCATTCTCTCCATCGCTATTGATAGGTTTGTTGCTGTAGTTTATCCATTGCGTCATCGTTCGATCGTAAACACTCATATTATGACGGTCTTATCATGGGGAACGGCAATCCTATTCGCAGTAGCTCTATACTTCTGGTGGAATAGGATGCTGTCCAAATACGTGGCCGTGTATTTTGTTACGCATGGCTTTCTTATTCTAGCAGTGATAACGATCCTTTACGCCGTAATATTTTACAGCACTCTCAAGCAGAGCAGGAAAATTTTGAAGCAGCGGCGAAGTATCAGTGCCGAACATGAGGAATTCTCAAGTCAACTTGTAATGAACATAACGCTTAAGACATTAACTTTGGTGTGTTTGTTTTATGCAACGTTTTTACCAGTGATTATCTATGTCGCTCATTATTCATTCCATGTGGGATGGACGTCGGGGGAGTGGTTGAACGAAATGGTCTGGATCAATTCCTTTTTGTTCTCCAATTCATGCATCAATCCGTTCGTTTATGGTTGGAGAACGAAACGGTTCAGGAAAGAGTTTCAGAAGAGGATATGGTCGAGGATTTTTCATGGAACTGTAAACGAAACAATGGTGCGTCGTTTATCCCATGATCCTTTTCAATAAACAGGCATATATTATGTACGAATCAAAAATAAGGGAATAACGCGAGAAGCTACTGCTTTTGTCCGCCCATGCTAGACCAACAACAATAACTTGTGAGGAAATAATTATAAGAAAAACATCGGCAGTGCCTACTATAGAATTGGCGCCGATGAAGTGTTTCCAAGTTTGAAAATAAGACGGTGAGAATTCTTATCTTTTGCGGCTATCATTACCTCCAGACTGATGGATGAACTAGCGTAAATGTCTAGCGACAAAGAGAGAAGAAGATCGTTGCAATGGAGGAACCAAGCTGGAATCGTAGTCTAGTTAGGAATATTGTCCAGTAAATAGTTTTAAAAAAGAGCTGCCATAACACAACATAATTTTGCGAAGCAATTTAATACTGAAGTTTCGTTACTAAACTCGCAGGAGTGAATCAGAGTGACAAATTACAATGAATGAAGGAGGCACAAAATGCTTTTTTGCGACACCAGTTTCTTCGCAACAAAACGAAAAATTGGTCCGCGATGCGAACATGTGGCTACCGCATGGAACATTAATGCCTGAGTCAGCCTTGTAAATGAGCATGGGGTGTGACCAAAAGGGAGGCCCATTTTTATGAAACAAAAAGACTACGTTATCTAAACTGTGGAAAGATAAATCCAAATCTGTAATACTAACTGAAATATTAGTATTATTCATTTATACTGGGGCATTTATATCCTACTATGGGATCACTGCCATGGAGGCTCTTCATCATTATATTGATGTGGTGCCTTTAAAGTGTCTATGAAATGAAAATTCGCCCCAGTTGAAATGGCTTTTACATGCTTTTCATATGTTATTCCATTCTTAAATTATTACGCTTTATATAATTTGAGCTGTGACGTCACAAGATGGACACTGTCAGCATTAAAAACAAAACTGAAAATCAGGCATGTCTTCAGACTGGTTCAACTAAATAGATTCAAACCTAATACCTTGCTGACTTTATTCTCAGTAAAAAAAACTAACATTGTCATGCTTCTAATGTGGTTGCTATGGTAACAGATTAGTTTCCAGAATACTATCTTCCTTTATAATAATTCTTTGTTTTCTACCACACTTACAGCAACTTATTTAGTTTTAGGAAGTTGACATGCTTTTTCCATAATTTCCAAGGTAACAATATGGTTAATATTAAATTACATATATAATAATTTACATAAATTATATGAGTTAAAATTACACATAACAAAGTTAAAATTCCTTAGTGATTAAAAGGGTTCAAAAACCCAAGTTTAAAAAAAAATTAAAATTGTTCCTCCTAATAGGCGTCTCACTTCCGCACACAATACGACAAACAACTATCACTAAAACGCTTGGTGCGGGATTTATAAAGTAGGACTTTCCGGGCGTTCCTAAAATTGTACTGGTGTTGCACTGGTTTGGGCAACAAGGCAAATAATTTGCTTGAGCTGTCCCTATTGCTTTTGTAAAAAGATTTACACAATGACTCCATCCTTTCAAAAAGTGAGGTAATTCAAGATCTTTCAGACTTTCACTGTACGACAAATAAGGACAGATTATCTTAGCTGCACGCCGTTGAATATGCTCAACTTGGTCTCATAGGAACAGAGGCAACGAAGAGTGGAACTTAGGAAGTATTTTAGTATTTTTGAGACCTAAACATTATTGGTCTCTTTATAGCAAATTAGTATTCTTTTTAATTTAGTTCCTATAGTTATATTATTTCGGGTTATTTTATTTGTTTATGATTAAGTCAGGGCTCCATTTAAACCAGCTATGCTTGGGCATCCCTGAATAAATATTGTTATTAAACATTAAACATAACGGCAACTTTTATACTTTTATAATACATTTTTACCCGTCATGTTTTTATATTTCTGTTATGCTTTGCAATTCGTAGCAATTCACCAGTGTGGTTTAGTTAAATTAAAAAGAATGGGACGATTTTCATGTCTTGTTTTCTAGATATCATATCAGAAATGTCAAGTTGATGAAGAGGAGATCCTTCTGTCAATTACAGCATGGAACACTCAGAATATCCCCAAGCGACGTGTTCTTGAAGATCCAATGTATGTTTACAATTTTGTTGTTTTCTTCAAGACGATAAGACATGGTAGTGGCTAGATGGAATAACTCGTAGTTGAGGTGACCACTACGTCTGAGTCGTCTTCTGGATGATCCTTTTATTAGTATTAAGGTTTAAGTATTAGAAAACCATTAGGCGGGGGGGGGCGGGGGGGGGGGGGGGGGGGGGTTAGGATCTTAGTTGTTTTGGGGTTAGCAGTTCCATGATGTATTTTATCATACAGGCATGTCCGATCGTATGATAGCAGAACAATCTTTCATTTCGTACAACCTCTCGCGGATACTAAAAAAGATCATCCAGAAGACGACTCAGACCTAGTACCTCACGGTCACCTCAACTGCGAGTATTCCATCTAGCCACGACCATAAGACATGCACTTGTGTCCTTTCTCGTCCACAGTCCCATCATTTCTTACCATTTCACTCGGCGGAAGATTTTGCGAGGACTTTCAAAACAAAATTTCGCCGACGATCAGACAAAACGAAAATGTGACGTCATGTTGTAAGCGAAATTGTGAAGTGAAAAATGACCGCGAGCACTGATGTGCAGAAGAGACTGGATCGAGCAACCTATCGTTCAATGCTGCGAAAAATGAAGCCAAAACCGGTTCTAATTTCATGTGGTTACAAATATATTAGAAAGAAAACTATAGATATGTTATGTAGGTAGGTAGGTAGGTAGGTAGGTAGGTAGGTAGGTAGGTAGGTAGGTAGGTAGGTAGGTAGGTAGGTAGGTAGGTAGGTAGGTAGGTAGGTAGGTAGGTAGGTAGGTAGGTAGGTAGGTAGGTAGGTAGGTAGGTAGGTAGGTAGGTAGGTAGGTAAAGGTAGGTAGGTAAAGGTAGGTAGGTAAAGGTAGGTAGGTAAAGGTAGGTAGGTAAAACTTTATTTAAACACGCTAGCCTCGTAAACATTAGCTGATTTCCACGAGGGGCGTCACACTATTTTATACATACATACAATAAGAATAAAATTAACACACAAAAGTTATATTATATGTACAAGTAATATAGTAATATGAATAAAATACAAGTCATTAAAATACTGAAAGAAATAAACATTTATTTATTTATTTGCAAGAAGTAGGTTTGATCACAGCATCATATTTTAAGTCGGGCGTATCTTCCTCTTAAAACAATCAATCAATCGTATCGGCCAATTTAGCTTCCCGCGAAAGATCATTCCACAATATGGCACCGCTATATTTAAAACATTTCTTTAAAAATTCAGTTCTGGCCTTCTTTTGAAACGGGGTAACCATAACATATCTATCGTTCTGTTGCTAATATATTTGGAACCTCGTAGCATGAAATTATAACCCCAAAACCTTTCTAGACGGCCATCTTGGATAGACGATTGAGATGTCTGTCGCGGAGCCGTAGTTTGCGCTAAAGTACGCGAAAACCTTCGACAACTGATTCATTTTGGCATCTTAAAATCAAAGACAGATATTCTCTGTCGCCTATAGTAAAACTATATAGCATGGTCCCAAAACGTGGTTCTGAAGGTGGTCTCTTCAATATGGCCGGTCGTGAGCTACTTCCGACTTTCAAAACAATAGATGCTCTATGTAGTCTCTTATAGAGATCAATGTTTATGACACGCGAAATATATAATGGCTCTGGAGAGCTGGCATTGCTGGCAATGGCAACATTTATCATTGAAGCTCTCAACTAGTTTTGTCGGCGAATTGTTTACGTTGTGAAATCCGTCGAGTTGTAGAGATAATTATGTGGTTAGCGGCGTAGTGGGACTGACCTGATCAGGGGGAAATTGGGCAATACATGTGAATGTGCTGTCGGACGAGCCCACTGGGAAACACCTTCTTATGGGGTATGCTACACAAAACTTCTGCCTGCGGTTAGAATTAGCCACGCTAAGAAAGAAAACAAATTGTTTTCACAACTGGGGTAGAGGGTACAGCAGATTTTGTAATTTGAGTGCCATAGGCGCGAACCGCTAGGGGGATCCAGACTCTCGGAAACACTATATCCTACATTTTGCAGACCCAGTTATTTGGAATTTCTGCCCTAAATAACCAGTTTGATATAATTATGTGGTAATAAATTTGGTATGGAACAATAGCGGAGCGCGCTAATGCTATTTATAGAACCAAAACTCAGACAAACAAACCGAAATTGACTCTCAAGGGATTCCTAACGACTTTTTTTCTATATTGGGAATGCAAAAATTTATAACAAACTCAAACAAACTTACATACTGACGTCATTACCGCGCTTTGCTATTTGGAATAAACCTGTCATCGGGTAAATTACCAACTTGTCAAATATCTGTTAGAACTTATTTCCTCATTCTGTTTTTGTCTGATGATCTTTATTTTTGGTTAGGTTAGGCTTAGCTACGGTTAGGGTTAAAGTGCCCATAACCCCAAAATGTTTTATTGTCTTGTTTGGAAGAACTTTTAAAATGATAAAGTAACTTCTTTTGAAGATTTTCGTTTCTTTGCTTTCTTTTTGAGATATATCAGTTTATTTGATATGCAAATGTCTGGAATTTCGTCAACATGCATAATGACTTAGTTTAGAAATGTGTATATCTCTTTCATTCTCGAACGAAATCCTTTAAAATCAAGAGGTTTGGTGTTGTGGGAGAAACGCTCGCGCGTGTTATTCACACTTTAGTGTTTTATTTCATGAACGCAAAGATATATAACATTCTCTGATAACTCATTATGCATGTGTGACGAAATTCCAGATATTTGCGTATCAATTACAAACTGATATATCTCAAAAAGAAAGCGAAGAAGTGAAAATCTTCAAAAGAAGTTACTTTATCATTTTAAAATAAATTTTGAGGTTAGGGGCACTTAAAGGGACACTCCGGCCCAAATACAAATGCAGTTCATATGAAAGATCTTACTGACTTTAGTTTATTTCCAAAGTTTCAGCATTCCTATCAATTTAGTTAAGAAGATGTGGCTAGTTGAAGTTGGAGAGTTTGTCCAATTTCGACGCCATTTTGTTTCTCAAATATGACGTCACTGAGTGACGTGATGAACTAAATAGTTTATTTCGACTAATTTTCGTCCAAAGACCATTCACAATAACTATCACTATGTGATCGCCATCAAAACAACTCCACTGACGATAAAGAATCACTCAATGACGTCATATTTTCAAAACCAATATGGCGTCAAAATCCACAAATTGTCAACTTCAACTAGCAATATCTTCTCAACTAAATTGATAGGAATGCTGAAACTTTGGAAATAAACTAAAGTCAGTAAGATCTTTCATATGAACTGCATTTGTATTTGGGCCGGAGTGTCCCTTTAAGGTTAGCCTAGTTCTTGAAAATGTGAAGGTCATTTTTAGTGATCCATTGTAGCCTTCGCCATTTAACTTCGCTCATGAAACTAGGCATAAAAAACTTGATGATTTCATATGTGATTACCTGATTTACTCCAAGCTGCTTCTGAAGCTTTCTCTTTTTTCCAGTTTGCCAAAAGATGAAGAGAAAAATATTCTCATTACCTCAGCATTGCCTTACGTAAACAATGTTCCTCATTTGGGTAATATTATCGGTTGTGTGTTAAGTGCAGATGTTTATGCCAGGTAAATGTTATTATTAACTATGTATTATTGTGTGTTATTATGTGACTATAGAACAAACTTTCCATGATTAATAGTGAATTAGTATAAACACTTCGTGTTCTATCGAAATTCGAAAATCTACCATTTTCATTGGCTGTTTAATTGTTAAATATCTGCCGATAGTCAACGATAGCGAAGAGCAATATACTCCTTATATGAGTAAAACGCACTCAAAAGCCTCTCCTTACGCAGAACGACAACCACTCGCGCATGCTGGTTTTGTGTCGTGCAAATTATCTTTCAAACGTCTTGGAATAAACCTATATTGTAATTTTCAGATTTTGTCGTATCCGACAATATAATATCTTGTACATTTGTGGAACCGACGAGTACGGAACTGCATCAGAAACAAAAGTAAGATTTTCATTCCTCCATGCACCCTTCATTCCTCCATCCACCCTTCATACCATCGTTTCCTTCACCCCTTGCCTTTGTGCTCTCTCGTTGGTCCTTAATATCTTTGACAGTCAATATGACACGACTTTTTGTTTAACTAAAAGTTGAAGACTAATAATCATTTTCGCTCTATAGGCTTTGGAAGAAGGTGTTACACCTCAAGAAATTTGTTCAAAGTATTTTAAGATTCACAGCGAAGTGTATGAATGGTTTAATATTAAATTTGATTACTTTGGAAGAACAACGACTGAAGAACAAACAAAGTGAGTTTAAATCTTAGTTTTCGTTCTCACAAACTCGTTCTGTTTCGGCAATATGGCATTACAGTTTTTAAAATATCCTGTCTTAGCCAATTGTTTACAAATTATGCAATAAACTAAATTACTAGTGGTACAGTCCAAATGACCATTAATCGGAAAAGAGTAAGATACGCAATACGCGTAATTTACTTAAAGGTCCCGTGACATATTGACATGTCTTGCAACGCGAGATTTACGCATCACAAGTTTTGGTATGGTTGGATCGAAATAGATTACAAACTTTTGCAAGACAGTTTACAAATATTGTGTCACAAAAATAGGTCAGATTCAAATTTGAATGGTTATAAGGTCAGATTTTATAATGATGCTCTTACCCAAGCCACAAATTAAATTAATGAGCGCGGTTCGGCATTTTCGACTACTATCAGCTCAGGTTATTTTTAATGCAGTCGTTTTTCAAAACACTCCCAGCAGTGTTTTAAACTACTAAAAATACACACATACACATAGATAATAATAGATAATAAGATTTATAAAAACTGGTAGTATTAATATAGATAAAATCTCTCATGAAATCCTAAAAAATTATTATATAGGATTTCTCAAGATATTTTCTGGAAAAACTATCATAACAGTTTGACATTAGAAGACACAACAGAACAATTACATTGTTCAAACTGTGATAGGTAAGAAAACTGCTTTCAGCATTTAAATTTTCTTCGCATTTTTTACGTTAAAGAACTCTTGTATCAATTTGTATAATTTTATCTTTAGATTTCTGGCAGACCGTTTTGTTGAGGGTATATGCCCTCTTTGCGGATTTCATGTGAGTGTTCAACTTTGTTTTTGTGTTTGCTGTGAAACAGCGAATGCAATGTTATCGTCCCAGTTGTTCGTTTGGATGTTTGTTTGGATGTTTGTTTGGATGTTTGTTTGCCGTAAATACACTATTATCACTACTATTAGTACTATTGTTTCATCTTCTACATTTTTTAATTCTGCATGTACAAGTACATCCTTGTATCACATATAGAGTACATAGGTTCCCGCCATCTTATGTTTCTTAAAACGGCCATCAAAGATATATTTTAGAAACTCTCATAAGCAGCGTACTATAAGTTATTAAAATAGATATTTTAGGTAATTATATTGTGATATATTATACTTTTGTTGACATTAAGATGTATTAAAAACCATTATTATATGGCGTGGCTCGTGAGCGGTCTTAACGCAGCTTTTCTGCAATCTGATTGGTTCCTGAGCGGTCTTTACAAACTGGTAAAGACCGGTCGTTACACAACCGCTGAAAATATTTTAAAAAATACGAAAAAATTGAGGAAATGTGAGAAGTTTGAAAGAAAGTTTATAATAATAAAAACCTTATTAACCTCGTTTGGTCTTTACGGTAAAATTATCCTGCCCTTGGTCTTTTCACAACACCACCCTCCCCCCCCCCCCCCCCCCCATATCGCTCGATCTGTACTAAAGACCTCCCGCTCGGTCAATAAGTGTTTAGTATATTTTGTGTATAATATAATTAATGTTATTAACATAATTATATAATTATAATATAATTATGTTATTTAATATGTCTTACAGGATGCTCGTGGTGATCAGTGCGATGCATGTGGGAAACTTATTAATGCCACGGAATTGAAGGTATTACCTTACTACTAAATCTAAGAATATCTCGCTTTCAGTAATGATAATCGTTAGAAATTTAACTTTAAAAGAGTTTTGTGCGTAACACGGATATTGAGAAAAGCATATCCGAGAACAAAAGAATGGTAATGAGAGTACACTCCTATCAGATGCGTCCATTAATGCATCACGAAGTACAAACGATGCCATTAGATTTTAATGAACCAAATAAAGTTTTATTATTATTTTGATTTTTATTCATTGTTATAAAATAAATGGTTCTTGTTTTCGCGTGCTCCGTCGACGCACTTGGGAAGTTGGAAGAGCACGAAACAAGCTAGAATTGCACCATACACAGTACAGAGGGATAAAACCTGTAACCTTGTGATTTTATCTTGTTCTATAGTCTCCAAAATGTAAAATTTGCAGCCAAACACCCACCATAATGCCGAGCAAAACATTTGTTTTTAGATCTGACAAAGGTAGGAATTCCTGTAATGGACATTAATCGGTTAATTTAACGCCATTAACTGCAATGTATCCTAAAATTTCAGTTGCAGCCTGAATTATCTTCGTGGATTACAAAGTCTTCAACGGAAGGTCAGTGAAGATCAAATGAAACTGCATGACAAGCCCGTTGTTTTGTGAATTCAGCTTGTTTGTGAATATTAAAGATTTGCATACTATAAGGATAATATAATGAGCGCAATCAAGCGTTTTTTTTCATTCATTTCTTCGACACGGAGAAGCTCACAGACAGATTTTTATCAATATTTCATCCAATTGTCATCCAAATTTTTTCAATCACTTTTTGAGCCCGCATTCCAGTTTGATATTTATAGTTCAGTGGTTGAATCTCTGCGGAGATTATTATAAATGTTTTTAACTGAGGGAGGCTGGATTTTTTCCCTTTTTGTCTACTGGAACAATAGACCTGCACTATGTTATCATCGAATTGAGTATTTGTTTACTTACTTGTATGTTTACCGTATATAGAGCAGCCCAAGCTTAATACATTGTGAGAATTCATTTCCTCATGTCACGGTATTGGTAATACTTATTATAGTCATCTTTGAATCTTTGAATGAAAAATTAAAATATTTTTTATGCGTTTGTATCAATCATGTTTTAAAATTGTGGACATTTACTTTTTTGTGGACATTGATTTTTCATAAGTTGCAGGCTACAAGTCAAACCCATCAGACACATGTGCGCACTGCGTACCTATTTTTGATTCAGAGTTGTTGAACTGGTTTTAGCGACCTCTGTTTCTTTTTATGTCATCATTTATATTTGTTTATAGGTAACTGGACTTCGAATGCTCATCACATTACCAAGGCTTGGCTTCAAGAAGGTCTCAAGCCTCGTTGTATAACTCGCGACTTAAAATGGGGTACTCCTGTACCACTAGAAGGATTTACTGAAAAAGTTTTTTACGTGTGGTTTGACGCACCGATTGGGTAAGAAAATCAATTTACAATTCACATTGAAAATTTATCTGACTGGCTTAACACACTGGACCATCTCGGCTACTGTTTAAACATTTTTAAAAGCCATACATACACGCGGGTGTTTTGGTGTCTGCGATATCACTCCACGGCGATATCACTCTATAAATCGTGTCCGTTCAAATTATGAGAATAAAGTTGATTTGCATACATTCAGCAATACATCTTCATTCTAAGGATACCATTTCATTATATTGTGGATATGGCATACTTTCTTTTCATTATATTGTGGATATGGCATACTTTCTTTTCATTATATTGTGGATATGGCATACTTTCTTTTCATTATATTGTGGATATGGCATACTTTCTTTTCATTATATTGTGGATATGGCATACTTTCTTTTCATTATATTGTGGATATGGCATACTTTCTTTTCATTATATTGTGGATATGGCATACTTTCTTTTCATTATATTGTGGATATGGCATACTTTCTTTTCATTATATTGTGGATATGGCATACTTTCTTTTCATTATATTGTGGATATGGCATACTTTCTTTTCATTATATTGTGGATATGGCATACTTTCTTTTCATTATATTGTGGATATGGCATACTTTCTTTTCATTATATTGTGGATATGGCATACTTTCTTTTCATTATATTGTGGATATGACATACTTTCTTTTCATTATATTGTGGATATGGCATACTTTCTTTTCATTATATTGTGGATATGGCATACTTTCTTTTCATTATATTGTGGATATGGCATACTTTCTTTTCATTATATTGTGGATATGGCATACTTTCTTTTCATTATATTGTGGATATGGCATACTTTCTTTTCATTATATTGTGGATATGGCATACTTTCTTTTCATTATATTGTGGATATGGCATACTTTCTTTTCATTATATTGTGGATATGGCATACTTTCTTTTCATTATATTGTGGATATGGCATACTTTCTTTTCATTATATTGTGGATATGGCATACTTTCTTTTCATTATATTGTGGATATGGCATACTTTCTTTTCATTATATTGTGGATATGGCATACTTTCTTTTCATTATATTGTGGATATGGCATACTTTCTTTTCATTATATTGTGGATATGGCATACTTTCTTTTCATTATATTGTGGATATGGCATACTTTCTTTTCATTATATTGTGGATATGGCATACTTTCTTTGTTGCATCGATTGGGAGTGAACTTATCATGAAGAAATATTCAATGAAGCGAACGTAAAAGGCAAAATTTACCTTGTCCTATTTATTTCTCGAAGTCAGAAAATCAAAACAAGACATGTTTACAATATCGAGAAAAAAAATACGGATCGGATTCGGACGAAACTTTAATACGTTCGGATCGGATTTTGTTCTTTTTTTCTCGGATCGGATTTTTTCTTTTTTTCTCGGATCGGATTTAGTACTGTTTTACCCGCATTAGATTCACTTTTGTCATTGTTTTTGTCACAAAATTTTGTGTTAAATTCACTGGCTATTATTGCACACAAGATAATAATCTTGTGCAATAATAGCTGTGAATTTTGTTTCTTAAATTTATTTGTTCCATGATTTTCTTTTCGGAAAGTTGCGCAACTATTGCAACATATATCCGGTGTTTTAATTTTTTCGGATCGATCCGATCCGGTTTTGAGCAGCTGTCTCCGCATCGGACTACGATTTTATGGCTTCGGATCGGATTGACAGTTTAGGCAAACGCTCGGATTATAAGGATCAATCTGATCCGACGCACACCATCCTTATTTATTCGTTGTCGCGAGTATTGTTTTGGCGTGTCGTGTTATTCACATCACTACGTTATTAAATCCGTGTGAAACTCTAAGGAGAACTGGGAACTTATCGTAAATGAACTATTTTGAAGCTTCGATCAGATTTTCGTTGAAATGATCCAAGCCAAACCTTCTGATTGGTCAATTTAAACAAAGATGAAGCCTGTTCACCCAGCCGTTGGGTGGATTGGAACTTTTCTTAGCAACGAATACAAGATCCGGCTGCAAATCAAAATACGTCCAAACAGCCTGAAGCTTTCGACCTGTTGTTACATAAATTGATTTGACGAAGGCCCTGAGTCAATAAGCCACACTTTATATAACTTTCTCCACGAATTATATACGAGATATTTTTCGAAAATTAATTTCCGTTCCTGTCTAAACGTGCAGGTATTTCTCCATTACCGCCAACTACACAAAAGAATGGGCGAAATGGTGGAAAAACCCAGAAAACGTCAGTTTATCTCAGTTCATGGCGAAAGATAATGTTCCATTTCATACTGTGGTCTTTCCAGCAACTTTGATTGGTACTGGGGAATCTTATACCAAGTTGAACAATATCAGTGCTACAGGTGAGGTTACGTAACGAGGGGATTCCCCTTAGAGAATCATTGCCATGATCATAAAGCCTGGTTCTCATATATCGGCGACGGTCGCCGATGAGGGATTTGCGACGGTCGGCGATGAGGGATTTGCGACGTCGGCTATGAGGGCTTTGCGACATCGGCGACGCAATTTTCCCTTTCGTAAACGGTCGTTACCATCCCAGCTCTCATAGAATGTTGGGTAAGTGGAGTGAAATTCCTCGTGGTCCCAAGGTTCCCGTGATACTTTGTTTGGTGCGGTGACACGTTGGTCGTGAAATTCAAAAATATGTAAATATTTAGTATTTGGTATACACTACAGCCAAGAGAAGAGCGTTCATGCAGAAGAACTTACACATGGCAAACTGTCGATCCTGGAACAGTAAATTCGATTTTGTGATCGACGGTCACAACGTATATGTAGATACTTTCCAAAAGGCAAACGACGTTATTCGGGATTTCGAAATATCAATCGCAACAACAACGTATGCTGCGAGGTCAAAATATATTTGACTGACAAAATATATTTGTCGACCGGAAACTATTATATGCGCATTGCATATATGGACCACCGTAATATAACCATAAATGTAGTTATAAGCATTTCTGCATTTGCCATAGAACAAGTTAATTCGCGTAAAGTCACTTACTAGTCATAACTTGATGCTTTTCAATAGGCGATAAAACGTGTTGTGCTGCGTAGGCAGTGTAGAAATACAAATCAAAATGTATACTTGGTGTACTGCCGAAATAGCGTGTAAGTTGTCAAACGTTTCGAGCGAAGGCCCTTCGTCAGAGAGTGAAACATAAAGTGAAATAATCATACAGTTATTATTTCACTTTACGTTTCACTCTCTGACGAAGAGCCGCTCGAAACGTTAGACAACTCACACACTATTTCATAGACTTGCTCCAAATCTGCCTCTCGATATGTTTCGGGTTTGTTTAAATTTGTTTTTTTCAAAGAACTCGCCATATAGATGCTTGTTCGCTTTTTAGATAGAAATATTATGAAAGAACACGAGGCGTCGCGAAATAAAGTATGCGGGAACCTTGGCACCACGAGGAATTTCACTCCGCTTACCCAACATTCTATGAGAGCTGGGATGGTAACGACCCTTCGGGATGGTAACGACCGTTTACGAAAGGGAAAATTGCATCGGCGACTGGTTGCGACATATGAGAACGCGTTTGAAATGTCATCGGCGACCATCGGCGATCATCGGCGACACAGTCGCAGGAAACAAAATAGTTTGTTTCCTGCGATCGTCGCCGACCATCGCAGACTATCGCAATACAAGAAAGGCTCATTTCTTTCTCAAAAGTGCCATTATTAGTTGCAGTTGACTAATAATAATCAATCCAGTATTCAAAGCAGCCATTTTAACGACGTTTCGGCTCTAAATTTATCATTTAACAGCAAAATCAGACCACATGCATACTCGATGTTCCCGACATATGTGAACGCATCATCGGCGATAGTCTGCGATAAATGTCGGCGATGATTGGCGACCGTCGGCGATATATGAGAACTAGGCTTTAAGTACATGCTTTGTATATTGGGTCAAAATACAAAAATATTTTGTTTTTCAGAATATCTGAACTATGAAGACGGGAAATTTTCCAAGAGTCGGGGTGTAGGTGTTTTTGGAAATGACGCCAGAGATACCGGTATTGCAGCTGACATTTGGAGGTTTTACTTGCTGCGGATTAGACCTGAAACACAGGTATAGTATCCCTTCCATTCCCTTCTCTTCCTTCAACGATAATGAATATAACTCTTGGTTGTGAATATGTATTATTAGGATAGTGTCTTTTCATGGGCTGAATTTGGAACAAGAAACAATGCTGAGTTACTGAACAATTTGGGAAACTTTGTGAACAGGTAAAGTTGTTGAATAACAGCTCAATACAATATTTTTATCTAATGGTTCAAACGCGAGTAACTGTTCTTCCTCTGATTTCTAAATGCAGACAAGCAGGTTGAAAATACGAGGCGCAGCCAAGCTTTTTTTAACCACCTTGTCTGTATTTAGAAAGTAGAGCATGAACACTTTCGAGTGTTTGAACTTACTTCTCAAACTCATCCATATTTCAAGAGAAAATCGAGGTTAAAGTTAGCAACATTTGGTTGTAATCTTCCTCTAAATACTGGTTAAATACTAATTTATTTTTGAATTTTTTTGTACATTATTAATGAGTTTGAGAAGTATACTTCAAATATTTATGTGCTGCATTCCATTTTCCCCGAGTCCTTCTGTATTGAACATTTTAAAGAGTTTACTTATCTTTGTTATAGAGCTCTGGTATTCTTGCAGAAAAGCTTTTCGAACACCGTTCCACCGATAGTATTGAACAATGAAGACAAGAAACTAATTGCCTTAATAAACAGAGAACTAAAACAATACATTCAATTGATGGAGCTGATCAAGTAAGATTATAACCAGTTCCCTTCTTACTGACCAATAACGCTAGATAACGCTACTAGTGATCTATCACCAATAGACCACTAGTAGCTCAGCCAATCAGAATGCCGAATTTGTAATAGACCACTAGTTGGTTGATACTAATTATCGATAGATATCGAGTGACGACGAGGGAACGTGATATGGTGTGAGTTTTTCTCAAAATAACAATGCTTATGTCTCGTTTCTCTAAATAATTTTGAAGAAATAACGAATATAAGTTAGTTTTTACTAAAACGTCGCCCTCGTTAAAGTGCCTATGAAGTGAAAAATTCGCTAGCATTTTCTTTGCTTTAACGGACAAAGTACCACGGCAAGAGCGTACACTGAAAATTTCAAGTGAATGTGCTGCATAGTCTTCGAGTTATCAACTCTCAAAGTTTGGCATGGCTAAATGTTTTTGGTGAAATCTGAAACGCGCGGTTCGTTGTCTTGTGACGTATGCAGGTGTACTATGCATATAAGAACAATGGATTTGAACCTTAGTGATCCACCTGCATGCGTCATATACTACATATATTCAATCCCAGTCTTTCCCTATTTTGTAACGTTAAACTATGCCAATGGACAAACTTTGAGACTTGATAGCTCGAAGATCATGTAGCTGATTCACTTGAAATTTTCAGTGAACGCTCTTGCCGTGCTACTTTGTTCGTTAGAGCAAATCGTTAGCGATTTTTCACTTCATAGACACTTTAACTATCACCTATTACAAATTCAGCATTTTGATTGGCTGAGCTACTAGTGGTCAATTGGTAATAGACCACTAGTAGCGTTATCCAATCACAAACTTTCTTATAACTGGAATATTCCTATCCTGACCAATCAGAAGCCACGACATTCACTCTGCAAGCAAAACCTGAAATCTAGTCCAAACATGGCGTCCGCTAAAATTTATATACAAGTGATGAAATCATGAAAACATTGGCCAATAAAATTGTTCAATAAAATTAATTCGCTTATTAAAATTAAAGTCTTATTAACAGACACAACAGACGTGCGACTTTACAAATGTTTAGCTCGAACGTATGTCAAAGGTATGTCAAAGGCGCCGAGTCGAAGGTATGTCACAGGCGCCGCAGGCTGCCACCATACGACCCATCTCTGACCACGAAGCACACCTAAGATCTATGCCTATGGAGTATATCTACACCAAATTTGAAGCAAAGTAATTACAATCTCGTTTTTTGTGAGCGATTGTTTATCATGTGCCATCGAGCTACTCTACATTTTGAATGGGACCATCTACTCTTAGAACATGGTCACCCCCACTCACCGCACAGTATTTCAATGCTCTATGTAGTAGTTAAAACATGAGCGACCGATGTTTATGGGCAGTTACAATGGCGAGCCGCTATGCAGGCGAGCCGTTGTAACTGCCTATAAACATCGACCGCGAATGTTTTAACAAACTTGTAAAATGAGTAGAATATATAATACATACTTTGTTTGGAAGTTGTAGAAACGGTATACAAGCAAATTATTTTAACTCCGAAAAAGCTCAATTTGTGCAAGTTAACTTTGATAAAACATTGATGTTTTATTAATCAGCAAGTTAACTTTGATAAAACAGTGATGTTTTTATTAATCAATGTTTTATCATGGGTTAAAGATGCTGATTAAATATTGATTTCTTTGGAATTTTCTTCATGAATTATTAATGAATTTTACAAACGTTCTGAATTGCTGTAAGATATACTCATTAGTATGCTCTATATAGAGACTCGGACTCTATATCCCATAGAGCATTCGTGACCATTGTCTAACTTATACATAGACAACTCGGGCTCGTTGTCTAATTGTTAATTAGATAGCAAGTATCGTAGCCAATCAAATTGCAGTATTTGCATTATAGAATATACTCGCAAGTTTTTACTATTATTGTTCTTAGTTAGTTTTTCAGAGTTGATTGGTATACAGTGTGAGTGACTACATTGTTGTATTTTGTTCTATCACCAGATTGCGAGATGGTTTAAAAGTTGTCTTGAACATCTCAAAACTTGGAAATCAATTTATTCAAGCCAACAAACCATGGGTGCTGGTCAAAGGAAACGAAGAAGAAAGGTGAGACCTTCTCCGTATAATCTCAAATCATAATTATAATGCATGAGCCAAAAACAAAGGAAATCAACACCGAGTTGACCTGTTGACACAAGTGAGCAATGTTTATAAAAATATATTGTATGTTTTTGTGTTTTCCTTTACTGTTAATTCCATAATTGGGATTTTATTTTATTTTGAAATCCCAGATTATTTATGCTCACAACAAAGCTATTTTGATCGCATATTATGGTTCATAATGTTTGTTGTATTTTATAGAGCACGGGCGGGAAGTGTGATTGGCCTTGCTTGTAACTTGGCTGGTTTGATTTCTATTCTTATTCATCCCTTCATGCCAGATGTGAGTGCAGAAATCAGAAAACAACTGCAGGTTAGTTTGAAATAATTTGACTAAAGTAATTACAGTCGTGTGAGATGAGTAGCAGTAACTATATGTAGTTCTGTAACTATAGTTACAGTTATATAGTTAAACAGTTATAACTACAGTTACATGAGATATATAGTTATATATATATATAAGTTATATAGTTATAACTACAGTTATAGTTATATAGTTATACAGTTACAGTAGCCCTATATGTAATATTCCCAGTTAATTTCTCAGCACTATAACGGCATATGTACATATTATAATTATTTGTATAGGTTAGATAATGGTCACGAGTGTTCTATGGGATATACAGGGTGTCCCAAAAAAAAGGCTACCTTTTCAAATTCAATTAGCATGTTAATTCAAGCGACCTATTGTAGTTCTTTGAAATTCATTATCGCTTTTGAACTACGAATGCGTAAAAACACACAGTTTTATACACATGGGATATTAAACACAATAGGTTGTTTGAATTAACACGCTCATTTGAATTTGAAAAGGTAGCCTTTTTTTTGGGACACTCTGTATATACAGGGTGTCCCAAAAAAAAAGGCTACCTTTTCAAATTCAAATGAGCGTGTTAATTTAAACAACCTATTGTGTTCAATGTCAAAGGGGTTTTAGTGCATGCACACACGGGTGATTAAGAATAACTTCAAGTCTGCGTTTGGAAAGCGTTCAGAAGCGTTTTGTATTTCAAAAGCGATAATGAATTTCAAAGAACTACAATAGGTTGCTTGAATTAACATGCTAATTTGAATTTGAAAAGGTAGCCTTTTTTTGGGACACCCTGTATAGAGTCCACTGTCCACTGAGCTATGACAAAAGAAAACAAAAGATCTTTCAGTGGACTCTATATATAGAGTTCACTAATCTGTCTAATCTTGATGAATTAAAACACTATGGAATATAGAGCAGTGAAATACTCGACATGGATTGGCTGAGTGGTTGCAACCATTCTCTAAGATAATCAGAGAATGAGATTTCTAACCTTCGAATTTTAAAAAGTCGTGTTTTTCTTTTTAGGTTTCTGATGAGTATTGTGTTATTGTCGAAAGCTTTGTACCACACCTTAAACCTGGACACATAATTGGTGAGGTATGCATCGAAAAAGTAAACAAGAAGCTCATGTGTAACTTAGGTTGTTGCTGTACAAGCTGTAAATAAGTGAAGAAAAATTTTGAATACCGCTAGTGAGGATTGAACCTGCACCCTTGTGATTGCTAGACTGATAACCACTGAGCTGAGGATTCCTGTTTATAGCTTGTCCAACAACAACTTATAGGGACACTTCCCGCCCAAAACAAAAATTAATGAGCGACCGCATACGCCTGTAATCAGATAAAAAATGCGGCCTTCAGTTTACAAAAATACGATAAACAAAGCCAAATTTCTTTAAAACTAATACCATTGTCATGTAAGGCGACAAAGAATTTTCATTTAAACAACACTTGTTTTTGGGGTTGGAGTGTTCCTTTAATGAGTTACAAACATCAAGCTGCAAATTCTCAACATTATCAAAAGGCTATGTAGCCGTAAGCCCAGTTTTCACTATTAAGCATAACGACATACGCAAGCACAGTCAACTGCGCTTGCATATATCGTTATGCTTACTTATGTCGCTAGTAAAAATTAGGCTCGTACTTCTTGTACCGGACACAGAAATTTAGCACTGTATAAAACTGCCTCGTTCTTTAAAAAATCCCGTTTATTTTTGTCCTAGAATTGTCCAATTCATGAATTAAACCTATCCTAGATAATATAAACGGGATTTTTTTTAAGAATGGGGCAGTTCTATACATGCTAACTAACATTGTAAATTTCTGTGTCCGGTACACGAAGTAAGAGCCAAAAATTAGGCTGTATAGGTGACGGAAAATGTCTATTCAAAGTTGATTGCAGACGCGCTATAGTTATATTATCTATTATTTTCTCTGTCCCTTGGCACTTTAGCATTATTCCTTCCTCTTCCATTGTACTGAAATGAAAAGGAACAAAAAACAAGTACTCAACCCGTTAAAATTGAAAGGAAAACCCCCTCTGAACATCGAGTTTGAGCCTTCGTGCAAATTCTAAAATTGACCGCAGTTCCTTTTAATTATGTCAGCCTTGACTGACGCGAAGCGTGGAAGACCAAGTGACGCGGTTCAAACAAAAAATCAGGTTCCGAGTCGACGTATTGGATTGTAGATGAATAAGAAAGCCTACATAGGGTTTCTGGAGTATTTACCGCGTCAAGTTGGCAACGAGGCACTTCACAACGCGCAATGCACGACGGTTGACACACACTCTTTAAAATGATGTGGATTTTATAAACACAACGCGCAATGCACGACGGTTTTTATAAACACAACGCGCAATGCACGACGGTTCATACTCACTCTTTAAAATGATGTGGTTGAACCGAATAAACGGCGAGCATTGATCAGCTGCCAATTTATTTTGCAATCCTTTTATTTTCTGTATTGAGTACCTCCCCGCCAACAAAACCCGAAATAGTTTAATTATAGGATAAATAGAAGACCTAAATCACCAAAGTGGACCCCCCTTTCTCAAAGTTGGGTCCTTTCATACAGTTTCGTGTTTTTTTATATTTTTTGTGCCATTTCAGCCGAAACCCTTGTTTGAAAAAATGGATAGTAAACAAATGGAAGAATTCCGACAACGCTATTCAGGCACCCAGGACACACGAAGTGCCAAGGTATGTTGTTCATCTATTTCGATATAACTTATTGTTTGATATACAGTAATACAGCATGATATGCAGTATAAATATTTATACAATAACCTGTTTACTATGCGCACTCTCATTGGTCGTTAGCCATGAGCAAGGGGAGGGAGGGGGCGAGCGGGAAGGAAAGGGGCGAAAAAATCCTCTTTTCTTCCCACCAGCCCCCTCCCCCTCCTTGCGCCTAAGAGCTTCAATAAGTTTAAATCTCGTGGCCCCTTTTTGTTATTAGCCGTTATGACGTCATAACCGTCATTCCAACAATTCATGCTCCACTAAAGGAACAACGTTCAAAACATCTTGAGGAATAGCATGTGTCAAATTTCGAACAAACTTTGATTATTAGATGTGTCCGCCGCTGAGGCCGTCGAAACGTCCGTCACCAACAAATGCAGTCTTTCTCAACCTGGACGATCAACTTCACACATCTAATGATACTCCTAGGTTCAAACCATTTACTTTAAACTTTGATTATTATGAAACTGTAAATCGATAGAAATTTCACGAAGAAGGTCTTGAATAAACAGAAACAGAGAGAAGTAATCAAGCGCTAATTGAGCGTTGTTCTTGAACTACGTCACGACACTCGCTTTCCCCAGATCCCACTTTGCACGGTAGTGGATTAAACAGGGCACATATAATCGGGGATTTGTTCAACTAAAACAATTTTGTACTCCAGAAAGCACTGTAATTTGTTTTTTGAAACAAAACATATTGGGGTTTGGTGCACATTAACTTTTCTCGTTTATCATGACTTAGGAAAGTGGTGCGAAAGAGAAGGTAAAGGATCTTGAAGAAGACGTAGCTAAACAGGTAAGAATGGTCGAGCAGACGAAGTGTGTGGGATTTAAAAGGAGATTCAAAAATTGTCTGTAGGTGACGAACTTATCTTTGCATGGCTTACTTCTTAAACTCCCTAAAGGCTTCTACATTTATAATGTATAATAAAACAATTATTGGATTTGGCTTACAGATTTTATCAAGAATTATCCAGACCTCTGTCAATGTTATCTGCCTCATCCTTCGGCTTCGGCCGATAACATTGACCTCAGTCTGGATAATTCTTGATGTCATGCTCAGTCTCATCCAATGATTGTTAATTATTATATTATTTTGCAATTTTAGGGTGATGTTGTACGTAAATTGAAAGAGAGTCAAGCAGAAAAAGCCATTGTCGATGCAGAAGTTGCAAAACTGTTGGATTTAAAAAAGAAACTTGCTATAAGAAATGGAAGCAATACAAGTGAGGGCAAGGGAAAGAAGAAACAAGAGAAAAAATAAATAATTAAAAGAACTGAAATATTGAAATATTATCATCAGTCAAGTGTGTAGTTTTAGCTTTGGTTGTAATAATTCATTATGAAAATTAAATATCATGAGATTACGCTACACAAACTGTGTTATTTTAATAACACCTGTGGTTGCACGAGTCGTTTCGACTCCATGAGCCAAGTCTAGGTTTCTATATCTATGCATGTGACCATGCCTTTTTTCTTTTGGATCAAGTGATTTGAGCTGAAGTGTTTTTGCCGGTCAGCCCGAGTTAACGCCTAACGGGCGTCTTGTTCATTATGAAAATTAAATATGAGATTACGCTACATGTTATAATTCATAACCTCATCACTGATGAGCCTTCAAGCCCCCCTTCTAAAGTGATATTAGGAATGGCTTTTTAAATAAGGAATATTGGAACTCAGAGACGAAAGGCTGTATAGGCTGCAAATTTTACAGGGCCCCGTAGCACCTCGGAAGATATAATCTGATTGGTTGTTTTAACTACAGCCAATCAGGAACGATGAAGTCAATCCTAACCCTAATAAACCCCAACTCACACCCTAATAAACCCTAACTTACACCCTAACTAATCCTAATCTAACCCTAATATCCCTATTATTAGAGTCACATATTCTCGTATAAAGCTAGATTGGAAAAGGTTAGATGTGATGACTCTGTCACTGTGGGACCTTTTCCGAAGATGCCGCACATGAGTCGACTTCGTTCGACCTTCGGAAGACCTTGAAAAGGGGTTGGTTAGGGTTAGCGTTGCACTATTGCCTTCTGAAGCCGACAGTGACGTGCTGGGTGCATCTAACGTTTCGAGCGAACGCCCTATCAGAGAGTGTGACGTTTCACTCTGACGAAGGGCCTTCGCTCGAAACGTTAAGCAACTCGCACGCTATTTCGGCAATACACTCTTTCCAACCTAGTCTCCACCTAGTTAATGTAGACAGTCTACATTGGTAACATGCTCTACATTATTAACACAACTAGCGTTAAAATAACGATAGTTAGCGTATGCGTTTGACGCTCGCCCTCAGAAGTGTATATATATAATATGAAGTACTACCCGATCCTATAGAACATGAGCGCTGTCTTGCATATTGCGGGCTCAGACTACCAAACACGTGCGAAAAGAACGTGATGGTTGACGACGAAAAGGTGGAAGACGAAGGAACTTTTAGAACGGGAAAAGCACGTATTGTTGGTGGTAAATCAGTGATTAGATCTAGGATAACATTTAGCAAAGATTCAAGGTAATTACTAGTGGGACTTCTGTTCGTAAAACAACATATAAACCACACTAAAATAGTTTATATTAAAGTTTATAATGAATATTTTGATCTAGTTTTGAATGTTGCTCAACACACGAGGAAATTTTTTAGCTAATATTACTCCTCAGATGTCAAAGGGAAGCCAAAAGTTCTTAAATTTTGATGTACTGTGGTTTGATTCATTGACATAATTTGAACTGTGATCATGTAGCAATAGTACATTAATCAGCTGATACAAGGAAAATGGCTAAAATGGTTGACTCAAAAGGACCTTTCTGTTTTTGTATTTTTGGTTTGGGGTCAACCCCTGGTTGAGGTGACCGTGAGGTACTAGGTCTGAGTTTAAGGTTAGTATTAGAAACCCATTAGGTGGGGAGGTTAAAAAACACATTAGGCATTAGACATTAGGTTTAGTTCCATGATGTATTTCATCATACAGTAATGTCCGATCATATTGAACAATCTCTCATTTCGTTCAACCTTTCGTGGATACTAAAAATGATCGTCCAGAAGACAACTCAGACCTAGTACCTCACGGTCACCTCAACTGTGAGTATACAGGTACTATCTACTGGCCACGACCCCATACACTGTATGGAAACTACCATTAAAAACAAGCAAGTCTTTCAACTGTGCTAGCAGCACTAGTTCTCTTGCATTTCTCTCCCACCATAGCAATGGATTGTCATCTCTATCAATTACAGGGAATACCACAATATAAAATCACTTTAGACAGACAATCACACACTCAGTTTGTTATTGTTGAGCCAATCGTTTTTTGTGTTTTCCAATTTTTTGCTTGAAGCAAGAGCAATAAAATGATCAGTTTTGAAAAACATTCAGTTTTTTTCAGGTTTGATGTGTAGCAATATTCAATAACATAAAAATTATGTTACTTAAAAATATTTTACTGCAATGATTTTACATGTAAACACATTGTTTTATGCATAAACAACATTGTTATGCATACAAAAAGGTTATGCATAAAAATTAAAGTTTATCGGTATGCATAAAATCTAATAATTATGCACAGTGGTTTTTTTACTTCTTAGTGCCAAAACCTCCCTTAACTGCTTTACCTCACCAAATATGGTATTGTCTTGAGTAAGTCAGGCTCTGTAACTTGGCTCGAAGTTTTCATAAGCTTGGACATGATTTTAGAGGAAATACAATGAGCATCAGATAATTCCAATCTTAGTTACCACAATGCAGCATTGATTCTGAACCGTCGGGAGACTTTGCTAATTCTTACCTTGGAGACATTACATATGATTTTAAAAACAGTCATAGTCAAGTTGTTCTTAGTTCATTGACATTGTGCTCATCATTGTCAACAATACATTATTCCTGGCCGCTAAAAGTAACATGACAGCCCTACCAAATCATGCAAGATTTAATTTTATTTGTAAAACCAGGAGTAGCTTTGGTGAATGGTGAGGTTCAGTAGTGGGTTGGTTTAGTTTTTGTGCAAAGGAGTAAATTACTTGAATGGATGTTATGTATAAAGTGTAAACTTTAATTTTTATGCAGAATCATTTTAAAATAAATGAATTTTATGCATAAACCTAAAACCTTTTTATGCATGAATTAAAAATGTTATGCATAAAAGTTTATGTATAAAAAAGTTATTTAATATGCAAAAAAACATGCATTTGTGCATAATATTGCAGTAAAATATTTTTAATTCAATATTATTGCACTTCAGCAACCATAATTAATCACTTCACCCCAGTAACTAATGGATGGAAAATGAACTGAACACTTGCTGTGGATAATTATAATTACATTGTATATATTTACTGTTAATAGTATACACTTGTACATGAACTATGACAAAATAAACAATGACACGTGATAGGCAAACCTGACAAACACACTTTACTTGACTCTGAAGATGAATACAGCTAAGGTTGTCAAAATGTCACCAACAATAGTCTTTCTCAAGACTACAACTAACTGGATGATCAACTTCACACTTCTATATTTGTTTATATTATTAATTTATTGTTTTAAGGTTTCTCTTCTGTTCATATGGAAATCAGATAAGAGTTTACAGTGTAAAGACTGGGGAATTAGTTTCAATATTTAAAGGCCACACAGGGGAGGTTTCTGATTTGTGCTTGAGTGAACGGAACTCACTTCAGGTAAATGTAATAATGTTGTTGTTTTTTCTTTTTAAGAACTACACACATTTGAACAAAGGCATTATGTTTAAAAATGTAACTATCAATTTACATTTTTCTTTCTGCCAAAAGCCCTTTGCTCAAAACATTAGACCTTCTCCACACTATTTTGTCAGTATACCATGAATCATATACTCTAAAAGGATATTCAATTTGTATTTCTACACTACCTATAAAAGATGCAGTACAACACTTTCATAACTATCAAGATCATAACTATCAAGATCAATAAGATCATTCCACTGGTAAAAAAACGCTATAAAAATACTTTATAATTTTTGGCTAAGTTTAACGTTTGACTTGGGTTTCTCTGCTGCAAGTAGTTTTATTCAAAAATGTTCGAGGATATGAGCTTGATGTGTCCATATTTCGTCTGTCTACTCCAAACTCTCCCACATTCACTATAGCAGTGTATATATATTATTAATACAATAATAAGTATTATAGCTAAGGTGTCATCAATATTAAATACTGGTAAATTGTATTCTTAATATTTTATTTTAACAGATTTTGTCATGTTGTTTGGATGGAGGTGTAATATTCTGGGATATTTTAGATGGCTCAATTGTCACAGTAAGTAAGATTGATATCTGCATTAATAAGCTCAATAATAAAAGTGCAGTTGGCTCAGTTTATTGGTAATCTTAAACAACTCCAAGGCTACAAATATATTTTTATATCTATGTGGTTTAATGTGTTGTGTTTATTTATTTTTATAAGAAATGTAGATCAAAATATCCATTACATGGTGTTAGTGTTCATAAAGATCATCCAGACATACTTTTTCTTGTGAAAGAAGATGAAAACAATACAAGTAAGTTTACAGTACTTGTGTCTGAATTCAAGGTATGCATCAGATGTGACCAGCTGCATGTTATTATAATCTGACAATTTATTTGTATTTAAGAACGGAATCTGATCTGACTTTTATTGCATCCAAATCAAACAGATCTATTTTTGGCCTTGGTGAGACTATCCCATGCAATTTGTTATCTTACCAAAATAATTTGCTCAACAAAAATCTCTAAATATATCCAATGTGTAGTTCCAGAAGAAATCCATAACCCCCCACGGAAGGCAATTTGTCTAGTATCCCCCCTGGCCCCTACCCCCTGGAATTAACTTTTTCCAGTCAAACATTCACCCCCACCCCCTGGAATTTCCAAAGCTTATATGTAATTTAAATTTTAAAATGCGAATAACATAGCAGGGGATAGCAGCAAAATGTCTTAAAATGCAGTGTAATGTAACAGAATACTGTACTGTAGGGTTCTTTCTGTATAGATACTAAGACACAGATTAGAATACACAAAGATCAAGGTATTCAGCGCAAGCAAAATTAACGAGAGCACAGGCATAATGCAACACTACTGCACATTCTGGAACAAGAAAGCAGAGGAGAATGGAGATTTGGTTGAAAACATTCAAATCTGGCAAAATTCAAGGTGCTAAAAATGTTGCTTGGACTCTTGAGAAAACGAGGCACCTTTAACAAGAGGCAGAGGAACTTAAACCTGCGTGATAGGCAAACATTGTCCTGCTCATATACTGCAAAATTTCGGTCATCCACAAAAACTATGGAGAGAAACAGTGTTCGAGTGAACAACCCCTCTTCGAATTTAAATAAAATTCAAAGTCAGCTTACAAATGCAAAAAAGCCTGCTACTTGACAGCAAGAATAAGTTCACGGTTTTTCTGAAAAATAGTGCGCCCATGGTTCGTTGTGTTAAATCGCCATTAATGGCTAAATGGCGTCAAAAATGTGATGAGTCGCGGTTTGAAGTCGATACTAACTTAGAAAGTAAACCGACTTAATCAACATGATTTTACTCATATTTGAGCAAGTACAAGACAAGAGCAATTGTTGATCACCTTGAATCTTTTAATTCCTTCCAGTCGCCAACGTGGTGTATATTTGTCCCCAAGGACAAAGATTTAATAGTCGCATTGATGACTATTGGTAGCAATTACGGGCTGTAATATCTAAAATATAAAGACTACGACACAGCAAAAAACGTTCTATCTTGTTACACTGTGTTAAATGTACAATCAGTAGAAAAATATGTTATCAAATATGTGACTACTTCGATAGCAGACCATCTGGAAAATTAAGATGACTCTGACCCCCCTCTTCGGAAATTTCAGTGTCCAACACCACCACCCGGGTTATGGATTTTGTCTGGAATTACACAATGGGTCACAGCTTGTCTTTTTCAGGTTTTGATCCTAAAAATAAACTTTACTATGGGGGTAAATAATTATAAAAAATAGTTTTAAGAGACATGTAGGGGTATTAAAAAAATATTGCTGAGGGAGAGAATCATAATATATGTATATTAATACACATGTATTTATAATCTAAATTATAATACAGTGAAGAACTATAATATTATTACATGTATATTTTAATAGCTTCATACCATAATTTTTAGTGTATAGTAAATGTGCGCCAGTCTAATAGATACTGAAATCCAATTTGCTAAACAACTTGCTATCGAACAGTTGATATATGCACATACAATAAGCCACTCAGTAATGGAGCGTAAACAGCTTATGAAAATAAATTAGTTTCTACTAAAACAATAAGATTAATAGATTATTCACACTCAATTTCCATTTTCACAGTGACAATCAACTTGGGGGAAGGCTAAAAGGGATGACTCAAAAGGACCTTTCTGTTTTTTTGTGGTTTTTATTTTTCGTTAGGTTATGGATAGCTACGGTTAAGGCTAGGTTTAAGGTTAGGATCAAGGTTAGGATCAAGGTTAGGATTAGGATTAGGATTGAGATTAGGGTTAGGATTAGTAGTTCTAAAAAATGTAAAGGTCCTTTTGAGTCATCCCTTTTAGCCTTCACCGTCAACTTGGACTTTGCTCTTGTTAATTATCACTTACAAACCAATCGCAACATTAAATAAACAATTAGATTATGAGTTTAAAAATTCTGATGTGATATAGAGGACAGAAAAATCTGACTTACTGTATGAATTAATCAACTGTATCAAGAAAAGCACTCCTAAGTATTCTTGTTGGGGAAAAATTAATAATTCGTCGGGGAACGAGCTGGAAGAAAAAAAGTAAAAAAAGTGTCTTTTGTTTTCTTAGAATCGTAAAAGTTTTTTTATGCATTACCAAATGTTTCGCTAAACAACGTCAAAGGTAATCAACTTTCATCTCTGGCACAAATCTGTCACCTCTGTGTTGTTTCGCGCGCTCACTGTCGTCTAGTTTTTGCATGAATATTATTGTTAGAGTTAGTTTTGTATACAGTAAGGTAGTGCTGTGCGCCGGAGGGCCGGAGCCGGAGCTCCGGCCTATTTTACCGGAGCCGGAGTATGTTCAGCTCCGGCAAAACTCCGGCAGCACTTAACCGCTTCGTATTGACTAGATAGATCATTTTTATTTATCCACGCTTACACCGTCAGCAGAAGATGCTTGATGGGGAATGATCGGTACATTTTCTCTTCTCAGCAGTCGCCATATATTTGTCTTCTTCTCGCGGAGCTTTCGTTTTATTACGCAAACACGGCAAAGAAGCCAGATGAAGCCTAACGCGGCTGGCACTGTCATATTTGTCTTGTCCTCCGTCATCTGTCACGTCTCAGAAAAAACGGTGCGCCCTTTTGCCAGCGAACATTTTAGCGACTGCTTCTTGTCTCGCGCAACTGCAACGCCAATACCGTGCATCATGCATTGTACGAAATGTTCAACCTCGTACCCAAAGAACCTGGGTACGAGGTTGCGAAGGTTAAAATCAAAAACAAAGATAGTGCTTGTGCTTCCACTTTGAAATGTGAAATTGCCGCAAAATGTCCATTAAATTTCGAATTTTCCTCGGATGCCGGAGCTGGAAATTTTCTACCGGTGCCGGAGTTTTTTTTGCCGGAGCCAGAGGTGAAAAACCGGAGTTTGCACAGCACTACAGTAAGGAAATATTGACTAGTTATAAAATCCAACCTCGTACCCAGGGCCTATCTCCGCCCGCCGCCGACCCCCCGCCACGCGCGCTGCGAAAAGGCCCTGGCAGGGGCTGGTCACGTGTCACCCAGATTCTGGGTGATAACAAAAAATTTGTGGGAGGGGGAGGTTGTCCAGGTGGCAAGGTGCAGCAACTGGCATATAATGGCCACTGATGCGAAGAAGTTTTATCCTGTGATGGAATCGATTTTTTGTTCTATCGACTCTGCGAATCCCTTGAGGACTCCACATACAGTACTGCAAGAACGCGGTTATATTAGTTGATGTTGAAAAAGTTCATGACAACGTGGCACACAGGGTAGACAACGTGCTTCATCAAAACAAAGCGCTTCCTGAACTCATCTGTCGTCCTTGCGAAAGAAAAGTAAAGAACGCTTCAAATTTAAAGAAAATTATTTCTGGCACGCAACAGTTACTAGTTTCCGCCGTCTGTCCCTTTGTCGAAAAGAACGTTTTTGAACTTCAAAACCGACGCCGCCTCGTCATCATCAATTTCAAAGGTTAGTTTTAAAATTATCAGTTGTTGACTCAATCCAAAATATATAATAACGTTTACCGCTTAACTGCCTTTTGAACAGATAGAAATGATCGTCACTGCGTCAAGTGATTTTAATAATAGAAAAGAAACAGTCTATGCAGCACTGTCTACTTTGTTATTTCGAATGTCTATTGATAGTATTTATCCCAAATATAGTATTTTAATATCCGATCGATCGAATTACTTATATTTGCGAAATATTTTAATTTAATATGAAGTGACACAAGCATAATACTATCCTAGACATTCGAAATAACAAAGTACACAGTGTTGCGTACGCAGTGTTCTTTTCCATTTTCTATCAACTTCAAAAATTTCGGGTTAACATGTCTACATTGGAAATATGCTATTATGAAAATCACTTGACGCAGTGACGATCATTGTTATCTCTATTCAACTCTTTCAATGTAAAAAGGCAGTTATAAAGCGTCAACGTTCTGTCATGATGTTATTATATATTTTAGATTAAAACAACAACTGATGATTTTAAAACTAACCTTTGAAAATTGAAGACGACGAGGCGGCGTCGGTTTAGAAGTATTTCTCTAGGGAAAGGGCAGACGGCGATATTTCAATGCACCTTTTAAATCGGCTGAATTCTGGATAAGTAACTTTCGCGTGTTAGCAATAATTTTCTTTAAATTTGAAGCGTTCTTTACTTTTCTTTCTCAACGACGACAGATGAGTTCAGGAAGCGCTTTGTTTCGCTGAAGCATCGTCGCCATGAGCTTTTGACACATTTTCAACTTCTTACAGCGTGCGGAGTCCGCGACGGTTCGAGGAAAGATCGATTCCATCTACGACAGGATAAAACTTCAGTATCGGAGCCATTACATGCCGCCAGTAGCTGCACCTGGACAACCTAAACGTACCATCCCCTCCCACTAAATTAATTTTTGTTATCACCCAGAATCTGGGTGACACGTGACCAGCCCCTGCCAGGGCCTTTTCGCAGCGCGCGTGGCGGGGGGTCGGCGGCGGGCGGAGATAGGCCCTGGGTACGAGGTTGTATAAAATCATGATTTTCACTGTTTTTTATTTTAATTTTTTTAAAACTGCCCCAAAATGCAGGAAATAGCGTAATATGCAAAAATTCCTGGGGGAGCATGCCCCGAACCCCCCAGAGGAATTATCACTACCAGTTAGCCCCCTGTCCGGGACCTTAGCCCCTGTGTCAGGGAATTCCTGGCACCACCCCTGAAGTAGTGTAGCCAATCAGATTGTTGCATTTGCATTGAACTGCTAGACTAGCATGTTTCCATTAATGCTAATAAGATAATGTGGCAATATAGTTACTTTTCTTATTTTCTTTACAGTAGTACTAATTCGAGCACTGTATCTCCTTTAATTATTTCTCCTCTAAAAGTTTGACGTGTTACTGTTAAAGGACAATGGCAACAAAAAATAACGTTTTACAGTATATTATGATTTAGCTAGTTAGAATCTAGCAGCACTGACATTATTGTGTGCTGGTAAGCATTGTATATCTTACTGTTGTGCTAGCTATCGTAGAGCCCTGTATTGCCCAGTTATGACCACATATCAACCAACCCTGACCACTCCACACAACTATTGATGTTATTTGGCAGAAGAACCCTAATTAATTTACTACGTGTCACAAGCGTATTTACAACCTCAAACTATGATATTCCGGCTATTTGAGTTTATTTTGATATAAAAGTAACTTATCTCACGTTTGGGGATTTTACATACCGGTATACGTAATATTTAGGTCTTCCTGAGCAAAATCATATGTATTGTCAGCCGAAAATTTCATCTTCTGTTACTGGAATGTGATGTCACAAGAGGCATTCCAAATCAGTTTTCTTTTGTTACTTGCCACAAAAATGCCTCTTGTGACATCACATCCGATAACTTTAACAGAAAAAAAGGCTATGACGATGAAATTTTGCATGGGCTGATAAGATATATTATGATTTTGCTTAGGAAGTCCCAAATATTACGAATATGTAATATGTAAAATCCCCAAACGTGAGATAGGCACTTTAAGCTTGCTTTAAGGATTCTAAAACCTCTGTTGTAGAAAAAGAAACCGAAAGATTTTGTTTTGGAAAAGCATCCATTAGCCCCAAGAACAAAGGACTAAAGAAAATAACATCATCTTTAACATTTAAACGAATATGCAAGATTGAAAAAAGTGCTGGTACTTACAGTTTTAGTGCTAAAGTAAGTTATGTTCTATTCTAAATAGGTGGTTTAATAATTAGTGAACTGGTTAGTCTTCTAAAATCTTGAGATTTGTGTCATCTGTGGCATTAAGAGAACACTTGCATATTTTGGGGATTCATTCATTAATGTGTTTCATTAGGTGGGGATTAGGATTATGATGGCACATTTGGAAGGGGTAGGGTTAGGATTAACGATTAATTCGGGTTTACAATCCATTAATCTATCGGGTATCTGACATCTACGTCCATTAGTTATTGGATTTGATATTCTTATATATAAGCGTACTGTATAGTGTGTATTGGGTGGCAGATATAGAGGTGGCATATACCTTCAGTCCCCTACGCGGTCCTGTACGTCAGTTTCAGTCTCCCATGCAATTAATATTTCTATTTTCTCAACTGTTCATTTTTGAAAAAAAATATATCAAGAGACAGAAATGAACCAATAATTTAACATTTACACTACCAAAAGTCAAGCCAAGTCATAATACTTTTTATAAAAACAAATTGCATAATTAACACAAAATGACGAAAAAAGCATTCAAATATTTCTTGAGAAAAACAGGTTAACGAGCGATTTATTTTACCGTTTTTCCCCAAGTTTTAGATGACTGATGTCACTAGCAGGTTATAGAACATTACTACCGGTAAATCCTTTTTAAGTTAACCTGACTGTCGAGCTGATCGTCCGAAAGGTACAAGCCATTAGCCTTCCGAATGGCCCTCCCCCGTTGATGCGCTGACCTTTAGACCCTCCTAGATGCTGCTTCCTCTGCTGCCTCCTGCACCCTTTCCCTCAACTTCCACCAGGACAAGTGTGCCTCTTTGAGTCGCACAATTCCAAACGAACACGCAGCCTCCTCCTAAACCCATCGGTGCGCATCCAGGGTCCAAGAACTAGCCAACCCTTCTTTGGGTGAAGAAGACGACTACAAATATACTGTACCTGGGCCTCCCGATCGGACTCACACAATGTCGACACGCTGGAAGACCTGATACTGCGCCTCTCTGCTGACCTTACCAAAGGAATCTCTCCTCACACCCTAGCAAGCTTTTTTTAAGTGAAGCCCCAACTCGCTTTTGCAATGCGAGTTGTGTCTTCACTTAAGAAAACCATCGCCAACTACAAGTCTAACCTCGTCTGTGTGGTCCGGAAAATATGCTACCTCCCGAACCGCTCAGCAACCAGTTACATCTTCGCAAGCCGACAAGCATGTTGGCCTTGTCCTCCAAGACCCGCTGCAAGAGATTGATCTGCATTTAACCATAGTGCAGGCAATCAAGATGCTGTCCTTCTCAGATCTCACCACGGCAGGTATTGTCAGAAGCGAACTGCTCCAGATTGTCCGACTCGCAGCCCAATCCGAGCCCACGCCCATCTTGGCCTCCAGCTACCTATTCTCCCCTTCCGACGAGCGCTTGAACCACCTGCGCTACAAAGTGCAATCGCTCTGAAACACGCACCTGGAAATCAATCTGCTGCTTGAAGATCCTCTTCCACATCTCAGCCAACAGCCCTCTGACAATCTCCACTGCCACATCTGGTCCGATCGCTGCACTGTGAAATACGGAAAGCAGACGAGCTCTCCACGCTGAACGACCAAGGTAAAGTGGCCCACGGCTGAGTCATGCTGACAAGTACGACAATAACACACGCCTAAAGTGTGTTAGCCGGAACAGCAACAATAGCCGCTGGTATAACTCCTCGCAAATTTGCCACCACTGCCGGATAGAGGAAACCCTACCGCATGTTCTATGCCACTGAATCCCGAAATATGGTTGCCATGACAAGGTTGTAGAACGCCTGGTCAACGCCGTCCGTTGTTGCCTAAGCCAACTCTAATGTTTGTCCGGACATCATTGTCAAAGAACTTAATAAAATCACAATTATTAACAACGAAAGGCGGAAAAGTGCAGATCTTGAAGGGATTCTTCACTTCCTGTGGTCAAGACTTTGAAGTCTTTGGCTTTGTAATTGGCGCCCTTGGCACTTGTTGCATTCCTATTCCCACCAATTAGAAAGTTCTCCGCCGTCTCGGTATGTTCTATAAGACATACAAAATGCTCTTCAGGAAACTTTGCTGCTTCAACGTCATTCAAGGTTCCACAGACATATACCATCTGCACCTTGGCGTGGAGGATTGAACTTTCACCAATTATCACATCAACATTTTTTTTGTTCAAACTCACTATTTTTGTACGTGCAAGTCATTAGGACTCAAAATGAATTTTTATTGGTTTCACTCCGTTTGAGGACTTCTTTCATTCTTGTAAATGATTTTGTAACCAACCAAAACAATGCGTGGAACTGACGTACAAAATCGGCCTCCATTTCCGCCAAATATATCATCCTAACCCCCACCTTGTGTGTTTTTAACCGGAAACCCAGGTTGTTTTTATTTTTGGCCTAACCAATCATCTGTTATTGAAATTATATATTGTAGTAAAAAAATACACCATGTGTTTACAGTATATATTATAAAGCAATAATTGCTGCCTACGACAGCACACTAATCTTGACTTGGGTTCTGTGTCTCGTGCTCAGACCTCTTCGCGGACCTATGTCTTTACAGAAGTCTGCCTTGTTTTAAAATCAGGTTTCAAACTGGTTTGATCCGAATATCCAATCTAGCCAGGGGAATGATCCAATCAAGATGTACCAGTATTCGATTCGTTTAAAGATTGTTGTATTAAATTTTAAATTGGTCAAATTTTCAATTTGTTGATGGAGTTTATTTTCTATCGAACATTTTGTCAACGTTATTCCAACAAAATGTTGGACCAAAATGGATTGACAAATGATCCAACATTGAAGAAAGTTCGATAACTCAAGTGTTGTCCCACAATGTTTTATAGTCCTGTTCATCACTCCTATATAATTTAACCTGTGTTGTCTAAATTTGATTTTGAAATTACTTTATCACTCAGAACAGTTTAGCAGAAAGTTTTTCTGACTTTCTTAGGGTGAACTGGTTGCATGTATTGTAAAGAATTACCTGCAAGTTTGGTACTTTGGAAAACAACAACTAAAAAAGTTAGTAAAGTAAATGATTTGAACCTAGGAGTATCAATATGTGTGTGAAGATGATTGTCCAGGTTGTTGTAGTCTTGAGAAAGACTGTTGTTGGTGACTGATGTTTCGACGGCCTCAGCGGCGGTCATCTTCAGAGTCAAGTAAAGCGTGTTTGTAAGGTTTGCCTATATAATACACCCACCCATTTGCCTATATAATACACCTATATAATACACCCATTATTTGGCTGGCCTCATTAAAGTATATCGTCCTGCTCGAGCACTTAGATCTTCGCATCGCTCGCTACTCCACATTCCTAAAGTAAATGGTGTAACATATGGTCGATGTGCCTTTTCATATGCTGCCCCAGAACTTTGGAACTCGATCCCTGACATTATTAAGTCATCTGAATCTTTTACTAAATTTAAATCTGCTCTTAAGACTCACTATTTTAAAATAGCCTACAACTGTTAATCTTCCTTTTTAAAATCACATGTAACTATATTATATTACCGTATTTTTTTAAAATCACATGTTATTACTCTTAGAATATGTCTGTAAGCGCATCGAGATTTTTAGATGCGCATAACGCATGATGCAACAGCCACTCATTGCATTGATTATGACACAAAGAACCAATGAGGAACAATATTGGCCCACGCTTAACTCATGACGCAACACCGACTAAAAAAGTTATTATTGATCGCTTTGAATGTCGCTAGTAAGGTGTTTGAATGAACGTCATCAAAAGTGCTGTATCATACTATTTATATTAAAATTATTGTTTATATTAAAATTATTGCATTGTGACTTCTTCAAATCATCAAAATGATATTGCCTTGAGCCATATTAATGGTAAAGTGATGCTAAAATACGATCAAAGTAAAGGCTGTTCTGTAATGTTGCTTGAAACATAGGCATACCAGGGGAGGAGAATTGCCCCCCCCCCCCCCAACGTTTTAAAAATGAAAATTTCGGGCACTTTTTGAAATAAATTTCGGGTAATATTTCTGTTTAATATTAATGAAAAAATTATATTTGAACCGTTTTAATATTAAAGTATTATGTTTTAACATTAACATAATATATTAGTCTGAGTTGTTTTGCAGTTGCCCGGTTTAAAATTACAGGTATACTAAGGGCTATATCACATACAATACTCTCCTATTTCGGTGAGGAAACCGCTGAGAAATCTAGTCACATATGAAGTTGCGCCTGCCACACTGCATCCGATGATTGACTGTCGACTCTTAATTCTTCGGCCAAAAATGTCCCCCTCCCCCCAACATAAATGGTCAGGTACGCCTATGGCTTAAAACTAACAGGTCTGCAGATTAAAAACTTTAAAAGGTTGGTGGTACTCCCAAAATAATGTAGGAGGTCTGTTTTGAGCAAAGACCCTTTATGAATCTTTGCATTTCACTCTCATGAACGATCTTCACTCAAAACGTTAGACCTCCTTTGACCTACACACTATTTTGGTAGCACACCAACCATTTAGAGTTTTCAACTTGTATTTCTACATTGCCTATGCACCACAACACGTTTATATCGAGTCTGCACATTGTTTGCACAAATTTTTCACATTCATATTAACAGCTTAGCTTTGAGTTTGAGATCAATGTTTTTAGTACAGACCATGTCTTCAAAAATGATGGTCCAACAGCTGTGGAACAACTTATACTGTATTTCGGTTTTTTAATTGCTATATTTATAATTTGGTCATTTTATTATGCTCTGTAATTTTCATTTTATTATACTCTGATGATGTTGTGTGATGCAACAAAACGTTAGTTACTGGTAATGCAATAACATATTTTGTTTATTCTTGGTTTTTATTTTGTGCTGGGCAAGATCGTCAAGCTAATAATTTTCAAAATCTAACCCATGACTTTCTAACCAATGTAAAAAATTATGCATGTTCCAACAACAACCCATTTGGTGGTGGTCTTTTGTATTATACCCGTTTATTATATGGCTTGGCTCATGAGCGGTCTTAACGTAGCCTGTGTACAGCCTGAATATACACCTGTAATACAGTCTGTGAAAATTTGCACGATAGCTTGTCGACCCCCCACTGAGCTACTCAGAACTGAGTAGTAGATTTTGAGTGGTTTAATACTCATATCATTCATAATTGTTTATTTGATTGGATTATTTAATCTCACAAAAATTCCCAGAGAACCAATTGTAACTGGAGTAAGACAGGGGTTGTGATTTGTACAATCAAAATCTTCTTAGATCTGAGAAGCTCAGCGGGGGGTCGACAAGCTATCGTGCGAATTTTCACAGTCTGTATTACAGGTGTATATTCAGGCTGTACACAGGCTGTACGCAGCTTTTCTGCAATCTGATTGGTTGCTGAGCGGTCATAACAAACCGGTAAAGACTGGTCATTACAAAACAACTGAAAAGTTTTTAAAAATTGCGAAAAACCTCGGGCAGGATAATGTTGCCGTAAAGAACCCGCGCTCAGTCAATAAGTGTTTAGTACATGTATTTCTATATAAATCATAGGACAAATATTGTGCCCAAGTATAAGTACTTTACAGTGCTTGAATATTCATCATGCTCTATTTCTTTGTTCATTAGATATCCTGCAAAAGTTCCCCTTGTTTCAGTTGCATTTCATCCATTTGATCATTGCTTAGCAACTGGTCATAATAATGGTAAAATTACAATCTGGTTAGTGCGTTCATTTGACAATATTGTTTTTATGTGACGTCATCAAAATTCTAAAATGTAAATATAATACTGGTATCTATCTACTACTAATATCAATCCGTTTTCATTTTTATGAAAACACAGCAAAAGTTTTACGTTTTACATGTTTTGTAGATTGTGTAAAACAATTGTTACAAGTTGATCAATCTTATTCACTTTATTTATCTTCATTGAAAATGTTAGGTCGATACAATCATTCCTTCTTGAGTTACAGAGTTCTGCTCAGAGGTCAGCAAGGTTTTCAAAGGTTGTGAACACGTTTTTTCCACAAAATGCTGTGTGTTAGGCATGGCTTGGTTACGCTTTAGAAGTGATATCTAAGTTGTTTTGAAGTAAATTCTCATCGTTTTGATTGAAACTTGGCTTTATTTTTGTCAAACGTTTTCAGCATATTTGTGTAACAAAGAGGTATACAGTATACATCTATGGCAACATGGTAACATACAGTAAACACCCGCTATGAAGAACCTTCCACCTATAAGAACCTCAGGCTGAAATTAGGGATTTTGTGTCCCTCGCAATAAGAACCTTTTTAGAAATTCGTTTTTCAACAGAATTGTATTTCTCTGGAACGATATCTCTCCGATAGTTCGTAATACTACTTCTGTTTCCATTTTTAAACATAAACTTTATATTCACTACTCTTCTAAGTTAGACTCCAATTTCGATGTTAATAGACTGCGCACCTGGAAAAGTTTCTGTTCTAAATGTCGTTTTTTCAATCCAAGTTGTTGCTCTTAAATCTTTATTCTTATGTAATTTGTGTATTAGTTTTTTTATTGTGTTTTTACTTATATATGTTTATTATGTAATTTTTTGTTCGGTTGGTCTTCACATGGGACTCCTGTCCTGTTGATCATTCCGTCAATCATGTTCAAGTATTGCACCCTTTATTTACTGTATATTTGCATTCTTGTATGGTTGTAAAGTTAATAAATAAATAAATAAATAAATAAATAAAATAAAAATAAGAACCTGTTTGAGCCTGATATTTGAAATAGGTTCTTGTGTCACAAAATCAATTTATAATTCCACTGTAGCAAAGTCCCAAAATAATGAGGATGACATCAACATCTGGTTGCAGTTCCTTATCTTTTATACAATAATGTACATGCATTTACATGTTGACGTAGATCTCAAAATTCTAGTTCGGTACATCCAGTATTTAAGATCACAATAAATTATAGCCTGTTCAGTTTGCAGATGCATACTGTTTTCTTATCGGGATTAAACAAACCATTAAAGAGATAAAGTACTACAGTATACAGTATACTTGAGTTGTCTTTCTCCAGTTTGGTAAAATAATTACAAACCAATTTGTAAGAACCTAACACCCTGATTTTTTGTTAGATATCAAATATATAAGAACCTATCCCAGGCTGGTTTGGAAAAATGTAGGTTCTTCATAGCGGGTGTTTACTGTAGTACCCATGTTAATTAAGAAAATATTTGGCATTTTCGTTTCTCTATAGCTGCCCTGTCGACCATGGCTCTCAGTATATTTTTGTCCGGTCTTAAGTACACATAGAAAAATAATGCCTATCTCACGTTTGGTGATTTTACACATTCGTAGTGTTTGGGTCTTCCTGAGCAAAACCATAATATATCTTGTCAGCCGAAAATTTCATCTTCATGGAGTTTTTTTGCTGTCAAAGTTACAAGAGGCATTTTTGTGGCAAGTAACAAAAGAAAACTGGTTTGGATTCACATACTTGTGACATCACATACTTGTGACATCACATCCTTGTACATCACATCCTTGTGACATCACATTGACAGCGAAAAAGTCCATGAATATGAAATTTTCGGCTTACAAGATATATTATGATTTTGCTCAGGAAGACCCAAATATTACAGAAATGTAAAATCGCCAAAAGTGAGATAGGCACTTTAATTGATGGTTGTGAAAAAGAGTATTTTGCAGAATTATCAGAAGAAAGGGTTTCAAAAATATTAAATTTGATAATAATAATAATAATAATAATAATGTTGGTTTAATAAGATATAAAATCGCACCATTTTGGTGAATTACTTTATATTTACATTGGTATTAGTGAAATAACTAACTAAAATGTTGTATATACAAATGTATATACAAGCATGCAAATTACATTTGTGAAATCCGGAGGACTGGTTCCGGTTACAAAATCCAGTTTTATAAGAAACAGTTTGTAAAACACATATACTAGCAGAGCTAAAAAGGACATACATGTATTATATGATTATATTATGCATTATATATTTGATTGAAATAACTTGTCATCGAAGGGAAGAAACTGCGCTTAAATCGTTCCGTATTACACCGATAAAGAGAAAGGTTGTTACTGCGCAAATGTCGACCATGCGCACTTGACCTCATCTGGGGGATAAAACTGGCTAGTTGTGAAGAGCTATTCTTTCTTATTTTATTGAAGAGGTTTAAACATAGACGTTGTCTGTTATCTGTTAGTCGTGGGCAACCAGACGCAACAAGAGCTTCTCTATAGGACATATATGGATATATTATACGCAGAGCTCTCCTTTGAATCTGTTCAATTTTATCAGCCAAAAATGATGGTAAACTGCTATGCCATACCACGCATGCATATTCCAAAATCGATTGTATCAAGGCAATATAGATGGTTAACAAATCACTTGGTGGTACACCTGCACTGTGTCGCAAAATGCGAAGGATATAAAGGCGTTTAGCAGCTTTTTTGGTGGTGACATCGACGTGGCTGCACCATTTCAGATTATTCTGAATTTGCACCCCGAGAACTTTATGGCATTCCACGACTTCCACAGGGGTGCTGTCAATTGCTAATTGTGACAAAGAAGGTGGATTACGTAAAAAACATACTCTCAGCTCCTTGCATTTCTTGGATAAAGAGAATGCTCTTACCTGCTTAATTGATATTAACGTGTTGAACAATGTTTAGCTGTTATTAGATCTAATTTATGTTTGCAGTATCTCAACATCTGTACTTCAATTTTACATAATGAATAGAAAGCTGCTTCTTGTGTTTTTATTGTTTAAGCATTATACCATGGATAAGCTGTCTTAAATGTGTTCAGTGTGATTTTGATGTACAACATGACTTTTGTCTGTTGAAAAATGGCAGGTGAAAAAAAACACACACTTTGTAAATTACTTGTCAATAATGTACACCACATCATCCAAAACGAGATGAATTTTTTGAATTTTGGCTAGAGAGTGTTCTGTTTTATAAAATGACATGTACGCACCCAGCTTTGCAAGCATGGAAAATAGCTGTTCAAACTGAATAATAATTATAATAATATAACACAACAAGCGCTCTGATTAATCACAGTATCCTGCAAGGCATCTTTAATTATTCAAACACTTGGGATGTTGCTCAACTTTCAAAAAGCTAAAAAACACTTGCCTGTCCGTGCTTATTTTTTACGCTTTTCGAAAGTCTTCCAACATCCTGTGTGTTTGGATCACAGTAATAAGAATCCTGCATGGAAAACCATTTGGTTTTCATTTGATATTCCTTTAATCATGACTTCATTAAAGGATTTTATTAATGTTTTAAATGGCATCTGTATGATATTATTTTTGTTATGTTTTAGGAGAAACCTTGATGTTGGTGTGGAACCAGTTTGTACTCCGCTTCATTGGCATGCACATGCTGTGGAAAGTCTGACATTCACTAATGATGGTAACTTCTCCTATGTGACAATAGACGACTTCACGATCATGCGCAGTAGCAACAAATATTCAAATTTTCATCGTAGGTAAAAACAACTGTTTCAGCTGGAAAGAGCATATTGAAAATAGTAGAAGTGCAAAGTTTGAAAGGAATTGTGTAAAAAAGGAAGAAGTTACACAAGCAGAAAGTTGGCCATTTCAAAAGGGATTTATTAGTGATTTAATAAGGATTTTGGCTTGGCGGGCGGGCGGGCGTTGCGCACCAAGCCAAAATCCCTATTAAATCCATAGTGAAGAGCAAAACTTCCAAAGTGTGTAGCTTTCGCACTATTTGCCCGATTAGTTTCAAACTTTGCACTTTTACGATTTTTAATATGATCTTTCTAGCTAAAACAGTTGTTTTTACCTCATATGAAAATTTGAAATAAAATTGCTACTGTGCATGACCCTGAAACTCGTCTATTCAATACATTGGCTTTGAACTCCCATGTTTATCATTTTACTGCATTGTTACAATGTATGTGTATGTACAGGTATACTACAAGAACTGGAATAATTATACAACAAATAATTATAAACAATTGGTTTATTAGTAATTGTTTCATATTTTAAATTTTAAAAGTTACTGTCCATGACCCAACGTTTCGACACTCCAATCTAATGTCTTCATCACGGGTGATCGTTGTAAAGTTAGGATCCCTATTTATACCCTCGTAGAACCGATGATGATGTTATCTATTAACAAGATGCAAATAAGCTTCTGGTAATAAACCATCGTCATCGTGATTCAATGGGGCGTGGGGCGCTATTCATATGCCAAGCTCCAGGCAACGTGTCTGATGGTACTGCGGATTAATAGTGATAATTTTGAAATTTTCCCACGCAATCCCATGGTTGGTTACGCACGCGTGCTCCGAAAGTTCTGCTTTGTTGGAACACATGTGCGTAACCAACCTCGAGATTGCGTGGGAAAATTCCAAAATTATTCCCGCTAGCCCGCGGTACTATCAGAGACGTTGTGTGATCGCGATGACGCTATGAACCGAGTCTATTAGCAGAACTCAGAAGCTTATTTGGATCTTGTTAATAGATAATGTCATCATTGGTTCTATGAGTGTATAAAAGCCCGTTTACACAGGCGATTTTTGCAGCGATTTTTCTCTTTTTAACACATGTGATCAAATGGATTGTCTTACAGATGTATTGGACCATTTATGCAGATGTATGACGTTCAATACTTTAGTGAGTCATCCACTATATTGCATACGTCAGGGTCAGAAAAATTGCAGCATAAATCGTATGTGTAAACGGACCTTAAATAGGAATTCTAACTTTACAACAATCACCCCCGACGAAGACACTAGATTGGAGTGTCGTTACATGGACAGTAACTTTTAGTTACGTTAAAAAAATGTTTTAAGTCAAAAAATGTTTTAGCGTCAAACTATATCTGATTGTTATACTTATTTCAACTTGCAGGTTCATATCTGTATTCAGGTGGAGAAGAGTCTGTTTTAGTTTTTTGGCAGTTTGAAACAGGCCATAAACAATTTAAACCTCGTCTTGGTGCCCCAATCAGTTACATTTGCAATAGCAAAGATGATACTATCATTGCAACATGTCATACAGACAATGGTATATATTATATTCTGATATTTTTTGTTATTCTGAATATCCTGTATGTTCAAATTACAGATTAACCAACTATTTTAAAGTGCCTATCCGGGCTTTGGAAATATTACATATTTGTGATCTTTAGAATCTCTTGAGAAGAATTGTAAAATATCTTGCCTTGCGAATAATTGATTTTCATGCCTTTTCCCCTGCTAAAATGTATCTACTATTCACAGGAAATGACGTCAAAGTAGGGACGCGCAAAGATATTGTACACTAATTCAACAGTGAAATACAAAGAAAGTTTGGGAATAGCGCTCCGTCGAGATGACGTCAGTACCGATGTTTGTCCGCTTTTACCCATTATTATTGCGGCCATAACAAAAGAAATAGCTCATTTGCAATAATTTGTGAGTCAAATTTGGTTTGTTTGTCTGCTTTTTGAGCTATTAATAGCAGCCAGACTCTACGCTATTGAGCGAATTTTAAGCCAAACTTTCTTTTTGACTTCTCGTGTCCCTGCTTTGACGTCATTTCCTGCGAATAGTAAAAGATGAAATTTTCGAAAGATAAGATATATTACATTTCTTCTTGGTAGAACACAAAGATTACGAATATGTAAAATCCCCAAACCCCGGATAGGCACTTTAAGTTAACCATAGTTAACTAATCAAGAGAAAGAAGTAAAACATAACTTTACTCAAATGCGCCATGCATATTCAGGCTTATTAACTATTTGTCGATGTTTTTATAGTTATTAACATAATATCTGCTGTGGATCGGAAAATTATAAATGTTGTGCAAGGTCTTACAAAAGGTGATTGGTCTATTTTTAAAATTAAACTGCTAAACAAGCTTGTAAAAATCTCCCATTCCTTATTTTTTTTAGTAATTAAGAAACCTTTTCTTGTAATTATTTACAGCCAATCATGTTTATACTGGTCTAGTGGCAGATCCACGGAGTAAATCATTGGTCTTGAACAGTCAAGATGGCATTCTACAGTTTTATCGACCCGATACAGATAGTCTGTCTTTTACAGTAAGTAAAACATGATTAATAATTCATTATAATATTATAAGACATGCTTGCTGTTCTTGATTGTCTAAAATGCTTCGTCGTTTTAGTAGTTCAATATAAACTTGCAGCACTTGTTTTATCGTGTCTAAGTCAATTGGCTTTTGCCTTTAAACCTGATAAAACACTCATGCTTCTTGTTTATTAAAGTGCCCCTAACCTCAACATTTTTTATTGTCTTATTTGGAACAACTTTTAAAATGATAAAGTAACTTCTTTTGAAGATTTTCACTTCTTCGCTTTCTTTTTGAGATATATCAGTTTGTTTTATATGCAAATATCTGGAATTTCTTCACACGCATAATGAGTTATCAGAGAATGTTATATATATTTGAGTTCATGAAATAAAAACACTAAAGTGTGAATAACACGTGTGTGCGTTTCTCCCACAACACCAAACTTCTTGATTTTAAAGGATTTCGTTCGAGAATGAAAGAGATATACTCATTTCTCCAATAAGTCATTATGCATGTGTGACGAAATTCCAGACATTTGCATATCAAACAAACTGATATATCTCAAAAAGAAAGCAAAGAAACGAAAATCTTCAATAGAAGTTACTTTATCATTTTAAAAGTTCTTCCAAACAAGACAATAAAACATTTTGAGGTTATGGGCACTTTAAACATTATTTAGATATTTTTTATTTAATCACTTTGCACATAAATAGATCTTCTCATTCTCGCTTGAAGTTTTGCACTCATTACAAACACTGGTTCATTGTGGTCAATAAGAGTGTTTCAGCACATGTTTTATCGTGTCCAAAGCAAAATAGCCTTGTGTTTTAAACCTGATAAACACTGCTTCTTGTTTATTAAACATTACTTAAATATTTATTATTTGAATCACTTTGCACATTTAAAACAGTTATTAGATTTCATTAAATCTTCTCATTCTCGCTGGACGTTTTGCGATCATCACAAACACTGGTGTTCTCTGTAGCCAACAAGAGTGTTTCAGGATTTCACTCTCTCGCGATCACATTCAACAAAGAACCATCGGTTTTTCTGCCTCAAATCATTCATTTTTAATATGTGTGTTTTTTTAGTTAGATATTGTTAGGCAGAACTACATCTCCAGACCTAAAGATGAACCATTGCAGATGACAAGAGTTGAACAAGTTTCGTTTTCAAAGGATGGCGATTGGCTGGCGACGGTATGTGTGTTTACATTTCAAGGGCATTCGCTCAAAACGGTAGACCTCCTATTTCGCTATTTCGTCTGTGTATAACCAACATTTTAGAGTTGATTTGTATTTTCTCAAACTTATTATTATTATTAAACTTATTATTTTCTTCGAAAATATGCCGCGGCGGCGTAGAACCTCTGGGACCAGGGTACACAACAACGCACCGTTTTAAAAAATCTCCACTTTCAAAGGCGTTTTCGAAAGATTTGGCGTTTACGTGCGGACGGAAGGCGAAAAAGAAAGAAAAAGTCTTCGTTTTCAAAAGTCTCCACTTTCAAAGGCGTTTTCGAAAGTCTCCGTTTTCGGTGAAAACTGCTGTTTTCATAAGCTGACTCCGCATTTACGTGTGGACGGAAGGCAAAAACGAATTAAAAAGTCTCCGTTTTCTCATGAAAACGCATACATGTGGACGGGGCCAGAGACATACATGTTATTCAATGCATGGTTTTACCACAGTTAATGGAATAGATGGTTTGGAGACTCGATGGAACTCATTATCTATGTTGGTGTAGATTTATTCAAAAATCTGGTCCTAACTCGGCACGTGTGTTTTGTATTTTTGCCAAATAAACCAACAGCAGTTTGTTTAAGTCACCAATTGTTTAATTCACGGATGGCTAACTGAGCCAATATATTGCTATTGGTTGTTTGAACGAAAATACAATACACACGTGGCGAGTTAGGACCACATTTTTGCATAAACCTGGACAATAACAGATAATGAGTTATATTGTAGTTCCATCGAGTCTCCAAACCATCTGTTCTATTAACTGTGGTTTTACTGATAGTACGGTCGAGTATTTTTTACGAGTTTCGGTTGTATTTGCAACCTTATTATTGGTAAAACCATTCAATAGAATATTTATTGCATGATTGTTCAAATGAAATAGACAGTTTGCATCCGACATTTTACTTTGCATTTTTAATATAAAGCAGATTTTACCTCTTCTAGACCAGTTAAACTTGTATAGAAGTGTACAATACGGAATTTAGTGTGCATTCCTCTCCTGTATTTGAGCAGTTCTCTTATCTTATTATATGTGAAAACATATAACAAAATATAATTTATGTAATATAACTGTTAAATATAAAATAACTTTCAATATATATTCAATACTTTCTTATGGAAGCTGAAAATTTGGAACGTTTCTGATTTGTCGCTTCAAAATCCCGCCCTTTATTAGCCTGCGTTGCAGGCGTTACGCGCCCTTCCCTCCATCAAGAAATGAAGCACGTATGACAGCCAATCAGAAGTGATATATTAAATCACCATGTATTTTTAGGTAGAAAGAAGAGATGATGGCAAAACGACCCCAGAAATTCGTTTAAAGTTCTGGAAATTTATCGAAGAAACACAAAGGTAAAGCTATAGAAAAGCACACGATTGAAAGTCATGGTTGGTATTATTTTTCAAGAATAAACTACCAAAGTGCAATGAAAATATGTATTATACGCAATAGTTTTTAAAGTTCCCCTGCAACGAAATATCACATTACGTTTCCTTGCATTTTTTGTTACAGAACATCATTTTAGGTTATTAAATGTTCGCATTTGCCAAAAAAATGAACAACAAACAATTTAACCTCCAAAGTAGCCCAAATTTTGTCCGAGATTGCTCAAAACTTGTTCAAGACGAGCCCGCGATTCCACAGCAGAGTATGTGATTGTGGCGTCAGAGACTCAACACGTGACAAAGCTTTATGGAAATTATACGACAACCGTCGACAAGTTACAATAGAAAGTTTTCCCCAAGTAGCTTTATATTCATATATAACTAGCCACGTGTTGAGTCTTTGACGTCACTTCCTCTAATCGCAACCAAAGCGTCCGGAACATGTTCGAGTAATGGCGGCCGTATATTCTCGTATAAAAACAGTCTGAAAAGGCGACTTCCTATGCTCTCAATTGCTTGAAATTTGGCAAGTTAAGTAAGCACACCATGCTCTTTACAAATATGTAAAAATTCGGGATACCAAAAATTTGATCACAGGGGCAATTAAAAATGTTTTTAACAAAGGTGTGTGAAGTTGATCGTCCAGGTTGTTGGAGACTGACGTTTCGACGGCCTCAGCGGCGGTAATATAGACCTTTTTTCATAATAGCGGCCAATTTAAATATTCCTTTATGTGCATATAAATTAGCCTTTATGGTATGTTTGTGTGTCAGCAATTCAAAAGAATCTTTTCTTTTAATTTTTTAATTTTTAATTTTTTAATTTGTATGCGCATAAAAGAATATTTAAAATGGTATCCATTATCATGAAAGAGGTCTATATGCGTATGAGCAGAGTATAAACAAAGGTGTTTTAAAGTGTATATGAAATGAAAATTAAGTATTAATTAAGATAAAGGAAAAGATTTGTTGTGGCTCTATCGAAGCTCACTATGGTTTACCATACCGTCAGTGGGTCAAAAGGAAGCCAAAAGAAAAATATTTTCTTCAGGTCGCTGAACGCAACTTAATTATTGTGTTTTAGCATTACCCAAGGAAAGAACATTTGAAAGGTTGATATCATATCAAGTTTTTAGCTATCAGTCACTTTTGAGAAATCAGATTTTTGGACTGTCACTTTTTATATGGACTGCCTAACGTCCTAAAGATTTCTTCCAACAACAACTAAGTTTCCTACTTTCTGATGTTTATTTTTCTGATGCTGCTGCTGTTTATTTTAGCTATTCTGTAGGTTTCATTACCTTTTTTGTCAATAACAAAAAGTGATGTACACTTGCATGTGATCATTTGATGTGATTTATTTGCATGTGATTTATTTGCATGTGATCATTTGATGTGATTTATTTGCATGTGATTCATTTGCAATGTGATTTATTTGCATGTGATTTATTTGCATGTGATTTATTTGCAATGTGATTTATTTGCATGTGATTTATTTGATGTGATTTATTTGCATGTGATTCATTTGCAATGTGATTTATTTGCATGTGATTTATTTGCATGTGATTTATTTGCATGTGATTTACTTGCATGTGATTTACTTACACGTGATTTATTTGCATGTGATTTACTTGCATGTGATTTATTTGCATGTGATTTATTTGCAATGTGATTTATTTGCATGTGATTTATTGTGTTATTTGAACAAACTCTTGAAATGATGAAGGAACTCCATCTATAGTTTTTCCATATCGCTCTTCGTTCTTGAAATATTGCGATTTGTTTGATATGTAAATAACACACTGATACGTCACATTGTATAATGAGTTGTTGAGAAACCATGTATATTATTGAAATTATTCTGTTAAATCAATCGAAACTTTCATTATTAGGAGTCATAAGACAAATACCCCTTACATGCGCAGTTTAGTGTGACTTTGTTTGATAACTTCAACGATATTTCTACTTTTACAACAACTCATTATTTAATGTGACGTATGCAGTGTGTTATTTACATATCAAAGAAATCGCAATATCTCAAGAACGAAAAGCGATATGAAAAAACGATAGATGGAGTTCCTTTATCATTTCAAGAGTTCTTTCAAATAAGACAAACTTAATTTTCATTTCATATACACTTTAAACAAAGGTATTTTAAACAAAGGTTTTGGCTCATTTAGTAATAATAATAACAATAACTATATTCGAATTGTAAATGTGCAAAAAAATTGTAAATGATGCAAAAATAAAGAGTAGAATATTGAATTTTCTTGTTAGACATATGTTAAACACGTGCATTGACCCTCCTCACGAAGGAAAGGTTGTGGCTGTTGAATTCCAACCTGGGTTATTCCAGGATTTTCGTGCCATGACTGCTGCTGTAGATGGAAAATTTAAGATTTGGATTCTGAAAGAGCAGCAAGAAATTAAAGGTAACTGTTTGTCTCTTTTTTTATCAATATAAGTAGTTTTTGTCAATTAAATGTTTAATGATTTAAAATGACAAATAGTAATTAATATGTTCAATGAGCTGTTTTTCATTTGGTTTCTTATTTTTTGGAACTTCTAAAGGAACTTCAAATGTTGTATGTCTTTGCATGCAAACATAACAAAAATTTACGTGCATATTCAGTCTTATGTTAGGACATAGTGAATGCTTGTATGCTTTTCATGCTGCTGCTAATTTTCACATGTGGGGACACGTCTGACGACCCCTTTGAACCACAACCGTGGACAAACGTTGTTGAGAATGTATGGCAAACGTGACTTTCTGCAATATTTACACGGAAATGGCTAAAAGGGATGACTCAAAAGAACCTTTCTGTTTTTGTCTTGTCTTTATGTTTGGCTAGGTTAGGGTTAGGATTAGGATTAGACTAGTTATTGAAAATGGGAAGGTCCTTTTGAGTGATGCCTTTAAGCCTTGTGTTAATATATACACTGCTGTAGTGAATGTGGTAGAGCTCGGACTCCGCATAGGCAGTATATATATCAATCGAACCGGTACATCGTTGTACCCTTCGCTCTCCATCTGCACATATATCAATCGAACCAGTACATCATTGCAACCTTCGCTCTCCATCTGAGTCTCGGTGGCTCAATGGTTAGAGCGTCTCACCGGCAATCAGAAGGTTACAGGTTCGCTTCCTGTCCAGGACTCAGAATCATTTTTTCTGAGGATATGAGCTTGACGACCGTCCATGTATCGTCTTTTAGCCTTGTCCCATTTCAACTTCTATATAATGTTGAGATAATTTTTACCGCATTTTTAACATTGAAAAGGTGGGAGGGAGGAAGAAATGACATTTATATCGCCACGATTTACTATTTTTTGTGTGAGTGCTATTTATTTTTCTTGATGTTTGAAAAGCGTATTTCCGTATTTTGAAAATAAATTGCAATGGAGTTGCCCTTCACTTGACCAATCAGAATGCAGTAATTTCGTCATGCATATAATAAACGAATTTACGTACTAGTGGGATCTCTTGCCCAGTTCTTGCGTTGGGAGAGATAATAAAAATTGTGTGTGTGTAAAATTTCCTTCGTATGTTGCTATGTTTAGGTGTCAGGGAGGCTTGGCAATGTCAGTCGGTCGGTTATCTTCGAGATGAAACTGTGGAAGATGCAACATTTTCTTCTGACGGATCTCTATTAGCTGTTGGTTATGGTCAGGTAAACATAATTTCTAATTAGGAACGTAATCTAGCTATATAACCTTTGTTAAGTATTTTAAAATCTTTTTTAGGTTGTAACGTTATGGGATCCTTGCACTAACGAACTTAGGAAAACATTATATTCACCATTTTCACAGATAATCGGGTAACGAAACTATTTTTAAAAATATTTGCATCCATTTTTGTTTGCATGCTGTTCTATTCTAGGAAGAGGGAAGGGCTGTAGTTTACTTAGTTTCATCTTGTTGTGATATAATATATATAGGTAGTACTAATATACTAGAACCCTCAAATATATGGTAATGTGAATAATTGAAATTATTATATAGCTACTAGTAGGATATGAGCTATCTCGTAATTTGATTGGCTCCTTTACTACTAAACTATCACCTCATATCCTAGCAGTAGAGAAAAAACAAGATGCCGGCATGTTTTTTAGGTCGTAAAAAGCTGAAATCGATGGGGTTTCATAAACAAACCCCGAACTAACTAAGTGTTTGGCTATATAATAAAACAATTATACCATTCGCACTCGTATTTGAACTAATAGCCAACTAGTATAATGAGCTCATACACGACTCGCGCTCATGGTATAATTGTTAAATATATATCAATGCCGACCTAGCCCAATTGTTTCACGATGTAACGTGAATCGCACTATTTTTCATTTGGCCTAACTGTTTCAAGCGTGAAACATTTTCAAAGTGATTGTCTCACAAAACGTTACCCTAGTTTGTTGCAGTTGATTTAATTGTGTGTAAGCGATATGATGGATTCATATTTTATATTCTACTTATTCAGACAAATAAAGTTCGGTAGACAATCTTGTTCTCATATTCTTTTGGCTTCTACTAAACATGATTATCTTGTGGCATGGAATTTACTGTCCTGTTCAGGTAAGGTCGTTGTACTACTTTAGTATAGTTGGTTTAGTTTAGATTAGATCAGTTTAGTTTAGTTTAGTTTAGTTTAGTTTAGTTTAGTTGTATACTCGTATTACTTTAGTTTAATTTAGTTTAGTCGATTAAATATTATTTGTTTTTGACTACAGTTCCCATTTAAAGTGTATATGAAATGAAAATTAAGTTTGTCTTATTGGAATGAACTCTTTAAAGTAAGGGCAATAGACCTCTTTCATAATGGCGGCCAATCTAAATATTATTTTATATGCATGCAAATTAGCCTTTCTGGCCTTTACAAAGCGAAGATTCCCCTTCGTTTAAAGAGTTCATTCCAATAAAATACACTTTAAGTTTCAGACTTTTTGTTACGATATTCCTTACGGTTGCATGGGATTCACTTGTGTATGACATTAACTTCAGTTGTAAAATCTACAATTCCCCAGCCTGATGTTATGAATTGAAATAAGTTTTATCCCGACGCAGAACGCGTCATTTTGATGCGCAGTCGACATTACGAACTGGCTTGTTGAATATCCACAAAAAGCAATAAAAACTGACGATTCGTTACTAGGCAAGTAACATCTTCAGAGTGAAAGGAATTATTTACAGTAATAGATTAAATAGCTTAACTGATACATAAATAGATTATTATTATTATAATAATGAATATTAATGTCAGGCAGAGTGAGAGCACTGATCTCAAAAATAGGACTGGATCGAGCTTCTGTTGTTACACAAATGAAGCCAACAGCGGCTATATTGGAGTGACCACCTAAGGAGTACTGTGCCATCATAGACATGTTGGGAAGGATTCTGACATTTGCTATTTAATGTTAGCGAAGGAAACATATTCGCTGGACAGTTATTAAATACTGTATTCGTAATGAGGTCACTCCAATATGGCCGCCGTTGGCGAGCTAGAGAAGCCTAATATGAGATGTCAAATCAGGTTCAAGATTTTATGCATTTAATGTTAACAAAGAAAATATATTGGCCAGATACTAAACCTATTTCGCGAGCGTCGCATTTTGATTTGCTTGCAAACTCGGAGCTTCTAATGATCTCTCGTCAATTTGCATTATGCAATTATGCAGGCTTCAAAATCAGCTTATTAGATACAATAGAAAGCTCAATCCAGTCCTATTTTTGAGATCAGTGAGTGAGAAGGCGAAAATTAACAAAGGAAAGTTGACAGGAGTGATAGTTCAAACAGAATAAATTATTAAATGAAATAATAAGACAGAATTAAAAGTATGAAGACAAAGATAAAGAAAAATATTTAATTAAAACAAAGATAAAGGAAAAGATTTGTCGTGGCTCCATCGAAGCTCACTATGGTTTACCATACCGTCAGTGAGTCAAAAAGAAGCCAAAAGAAAAATGTTTTCTTCAGGTCGCTGAACGCAACTTAATTACTGTGTTTTAGCATCACCCAAGGAAAGAACATTTGAAAGGTTGATTTCATATCAAGTTTTTAGCAATCAGTCACTTTTGAGAAATCAGATTTTTGGACTGCCACTTTTCATATGGACTGCCTAACCTAAATATTTTCTTCCAACAGCAACTTACAGGTTTCCTACTTTCTGATGTTTCTTGATTTCTATTAGCTGCTGTTTATTTTAGCTATTGTGTAGGTTTCATTTCTTTTTTTGTCAAGAACAAAATGTGATGTAACAGCGTAGCGCACAGGTTCTATTTTTAAACCCAAAATGCGAACAAACGAACTAAAATTGAGTCTGAAGAATTCCCAAATCACTCATTTACTATTGTTTAAGACTTAGATTTAATGGTAAATGCGGACAACCATCAACAAACGTCATATGTGCGCTCCGCTATTCAATTGTGATTCATTTGCATGTTATTTATTTGCATGTGATTTACTTGCATGTGATTCATGCAGCATGTGATTTACTTGCATGTACTTGCATGTTATTCATTTATATGCGATTTACTTGCATGTGATTTACTTGCATGTTATTCATTTGTATGCGATTTACTTGTATGTGTTTTACTTGCATATTGTGATTTACTGCATATTGTGATTTACTTGCATGTGATTTACTTGCATGTGATTTACTTGCATGTGATTTACTTGCATGATTTACTTGCATGTTTACTTGCATGTGATTTACTTGCATGTAATTTATTTGCATGTGATTTACTTGCATGTGATTTACTTGCATGTTTACTTGCATGTGATTTACTTTCATGTGATTTACTTGCATGTTATTCATTTGCATGTGATTTACTTGCATGTTATTCATTTGTATGCGATTTACTTGCATGTGATTTACTTGCATGTGATTTACTTGCATGTGATTTACTTGTGTGTGATTTACTTGCATATTGTGATTTACTTGCATGTGATTTACTTGTGTGTGATTTACTTGCATATTGTGATTTACTTGCATGTGATTTACTTGCATGTGATTTACTTGCATGTGATTTACTTGCATGTGATTTACTTGCATGTGATTTACTTGCATGTGATTTACTTGCATGTGATTTACTTGCATGTGATTTATTTGCATGTGATTTACTTGCATGTGATTTACTTGCATGTGATTTACTTGCATGTGATTTACTTGCATGTGATTTATTTGCATGTGATTTACTTGCATGTGATTTACTTGCATGTGATTTACTTGCATGTGATTTACTTGTATGTGATTTATTTGCATGTGATTCATTTGTATGTGATTTACTTGTATGTGATTTACTTGCATGTGATTTACTTGCATGTGATTTATTTGCATGTGATTTATTTGCATGTGATTTACTTGTATGTGATTTATTTGCATGTGATTCATTTGTATGTGATTTACTTGTATGTGATTTACTTGCATGTGATTTACTTGTATGTGATTTATTTGCATGTGATTTATTTGCATGTGATTTACTTGTATGTGATTTATTTGCATGTGATTTACTTGCATGTGATTTACTTGTATGTGATTTATTTGCATGTGATTTACTTGTATGTGATTTACTTGCATGTGATTTACTTGTATGTGATTTATTTGCATGTGATTCATTTGTATGTGATTTACTTGCATGTGATTTACTTGCATGTGATTCATTTGTATGTGATTTACTTGTATGTAATTTACTTGCATGTGATTCATTTGTATGTGATTTACTTGTATGTGATTTACTTGCATGTGATTTACTTGCATGTGATTTACTTGCATGTGATTTACTTGCATGTGATTTACTTGTATGTGATTTACTTGTATGTGATTTACTTGCATGTGATTTACTTGCATGTGATTTACTTGCATGTGATTTATTTGCATGTGATTTACTTGTATGTGATTTACTTGCATGTGATTTACTTGTATGTGATTTACTTGTATGTGATTTATTTGCATGTGATTCATTTGTATGTGATTTACTTGCATGTGATTTACTTGCATGTGATTCATTTGTATGTGATTTACTTGTATGTAATTTACTTGCATGTGATTCATTTGTATGTGATTTACTTGTATGTGATTTACTTGCATGTGATTTACTTGCATGTGATTTACTTGCATGTGATTTACTTGCATGTGATTTACTTGTATGTGATTTACTTGTATGTGATTTACTTGCATGTGATTTATTTGCATGTGATTTACTTGCATGTGATTTACTTGCATGTGATTTACTTGCATGTGATTTACTTGTATGTGATTTATTTGCATGTGATTTACTTGCATGTGATTTACTTGTATGTGATTTACTTGCATGTGATTTACTTGCATGTGATTTACTTGCATGTGATTTACTTGCATGTTATTAATTTGTATGTGATTTATTTGCACGTGATTTACTTGTATGTGATCCACACCTGGTTCTTATGTAATTGTTTTTCTATATTTTAGTATTGTGGAGCGTTAAAGCGGATGTTTTCTCCATTCTTCCTGATCCATTGAGTCATTTCATGGCAGTGTTTGTGTCAGCTCCAGGACGGAGGGTTCATCGTAAGTGAGGTTTTTCTTAAATGGTAAAATATTTGGTGATAATTTTAAATAAGTTAAAAGTCATATAGGATATTTGTATTTTAAGATTTCTTTGAGCCTTCCTTTTGTTCAACAGCGACATGTTAAATAAATGTAGAAGATTTAAAATATTTTACCAGGCATATATTGTACTAAAGTAAGCGATATTTTTATGTTTGTTGAATAAGCTGAACATGGCCTAAACATATTTGGAAAACTGTAGTTTGAGCACAAATTAATGTTCCTGTTGCAATAGTACCGGCTTGTCAATATTTTTATTTATTTATTTCGTTTCGCCACAAATATTGGAATGTGTAATGATTAAGATTAATATAAGAATAAGTTATTTGCTAAGGTTACATTATAAGTATAGTACATGTGACAGGGTGGCCGCAACAGCAATCGCCACTTACTGCGGTCCCGAAGTGAAAAATAATTAATAAATTAGGTCCGCGCGTGAGCGGGACGCCCTGTTCTGTGAGCTCTCGTGCGGAAGTAATTTTATTAAGAGCTCAAAAAACAAAGGAATCCCGCTCAAAAGACAAAGGAATCCCGCTCCCCGCGCAAAATTCCAAAAAAAGTTAGCTACGGCAACAGATCGCACTCGTGAGACTACGCGCTGTGTTGCGTCTGGTGCAGATGGATTTCCATGTCTTTGGTTCTTCTGGGTCGTATAGATGGTCTACTGCTGTTTGGTAGTAAAGTTGGAGCTGGCTCTTGAACTTTTCAAGGGTGATACCCTTCCTACGCATTGCGCACGATAGAGTGTTCCATGTTCTACACATTCTTGTAAAGAAAGAGCGTTCGAAGGTGACTGTTCTATATTTGTGAGGACGGAAGTGTAGCAAATCTGGATTCGATTTGTTTCTTGTTGTTCTGGAATATTGGCAACTTTCGAGAGGTATATGTGCGTTTCATGTTAAAGGTATCAAAATATTTAACCCAAAGAATAAAATAATATCCTACACTCACTGCGATTGGTCTATTGCCGTGTTTACACATGCGGAGCGGAGAAAAGAGCCTGGGTACGAGGTTGAGGCTATACACAAAATTATAGTTTCGACTGGCGAATAAATATGACACATTCTGAGTCTCAGTCGGGCGTAAATCTTATTTCATACATAACATAAGACTTAATCAACCATAGTAAACTATGTAAATTATGTAAATAAGCTATATTTTGTACAATAAGCCATGTTATGTATGAAATAAGATTTAAGCCCGACTCAGAACGTGTCATATTTATGCGCAGTCGACACTACGATTTCGTGTGTGCAAATGTGGTGATTACGTCACAAATCGCATTTGTATTCAGATTGGTTGAACGTATGCTAAGGATAATTTAGTATTTTTTACTAGAAATACGAATTCGCAATAATCCCCTCGCCCGCCTTTTCTACACCCCCCCCCCCCCCCCCTACGGGAATTTCTCCATCCATGGTGCCCAGACCTCGCACGCCGTGGCCGTGTATTATTTCTGTTTTGCAAAAATTCACAATTTCCAAAAGCCCGTTTCGTCGAAGAAATGTTTGAACGTTATCTCGGCCAATATTTAACCGATTTAAACTCGGAAAACACATTTGGAATTAGCGAGTAAACATACATAACATACGCGTTTACTATATTACGAGAACGTGAGTACCCTTCGTAAAAACGGTTTATGTACTTAGAAATTAGTCGATTATAAACTGGTCACTTCTTCGTATATTATTTTGAACGTTATCTCGATCAATATTTAACCGTTTTCAATTCTGAAAACAGATTTGGAATTAGCGAGTCAAAATACATCACATATGTGTCTACTATATTACGAGAACGTGAATACCCTTCGTAAAAATGGTTTATGTACTTAGAAAGTTAGTCGGCTTTGTCGGCTAAATAATGATTAGCCGGTCACTTCGTCGAATATTATGTTGAATATCTCGATCAATATATAACCGTTTTCAATTCTGAAAACAGATTTGGAATTAGCGAGTCAAAATACATACTCGGACTCGAATTTCTATTTCCTCAAAAAACTATGTCTCTTGTGACGGTTCAATTTAATCTGAGTATCTAGTTACCAGTGCCACATTTTCCGATGCATGTCGCGCATGAGGACGGTTGATGCATATATATAAATCTATAAACTGATCCTAGATCTAGGAACGGCTTGGATCTCGCGTGATAAGGGACTAAACGCCGGTCGATATTAGCACCCTCGCCCTCAGGCCTTCGGCCTTCGGCCGGCGCTTCGCGCCGGGCGAGGGGATAAAAATAAAATTGGTTTTTGTATTTCTTTTATAAAAGAAAAATAAACTATTTTTAAGGCCTGGTCAAACGTGTATGAGAGTTGAAACTCATGCTTGCGTTTGACCGCCAACTCTCATGCACTCTCGTCAACTCTCGTCAACTCTCATGCACTCTCGTCAACTCTCATGCACTCTCGTCAACTCTCATGCACTCTCGTCAACTCTCATCCACTTTGAGCTGCTTCAAATTTTGATGAGAGTCGATCAGAGTTTTAGTTCGTTTGACCGGTGCACGAGAGTCGATGAGAGTTATACACGGCTAGCGGTTTGCACTTTGCAGTGGCAGACTCAACAAAATGGCTGATGTTTCTGAGCGTTTTTCTGAAACTCAGCCTCAGGAAAAACAGAAACAAACGACGTTGAAGTCCTTACCATGCATAATAAAAAGAAAAAGAATTATTTTTATTTTCGTGCGGTTTTTAAACTCTCATGCAACTCTCGTGCTCGTTTGACCGAGCAATGAGAGTTTAGCTCATTTAGGAAAAACTCATGCAAACTCTCGCCTGCAAACTTTCATCGACTCACGTTCTCGTTTGATCAAGGCTTTACAATGTTTGCATTATGCACAACAGCTTTCGAGTTTTCTCATCTTACTATGCAAACACGGTAAAATAGTTTATATTTATTAACGAGAAAACTGTTGTGACCTTTGGAATGACATTTTTGTGAATTTTTATAATAATAAAATATAAATTTATAATAAAAATGGTAGCTTAAACAGCATTTTATTTTGTTAGTTTTCCCGCAGCATTCATTTCAGTTGTAAAATCTACAACTGCCGCGTGGCTCTATCGAAGCTCACTATGGTTTACAATACCGTCAATGAGTCAAAAGGAAGCCAAAAGAAAAATATTTTCTTCAGGTCGCTAAACGCAACTTAATTACTGTGTTTTAGCATTACCCAAGGAAAGAACATTTGTAAGGTTGATTTCCTATCAGGCTTTTAGCTAGGCAGTCGTCGTGTGGGCTGGCACTTTGAGAAATCATATTTTTGGACGGCCATGGACGGCCTATTAAGCAAAATATTTTCCTCAAGCAGCAACTATATTGACGTTTATTGATTGCTAGTATTTTTTTCCCTGTAGTCCAATTAGCTAGAGAATAGGCAGGGTAGAGAATCTTCACTCATTAAAAAATGTTTTGTATCTCAGTGATTGCTAAGTTTACAACGTTCATTATCATGAGGAGTTATTATACGCACATTTTCAAGTAAATTTGTGGAAAAAACTTGAAGATGTTGTGGTGTAGTGGTTACCACACATGTCTATGAGCTGGGAGACACAGGTTCAAATCCTGAGTCGGACCTCCAATTAGCTGCTGTTTAGTTTAGCTATGTTGTAGGTTTCATTAATTATTATTTTTTGTCAAGAACAGATATGATGTTGATTGCGAGATTGATTGAACGTTATTGGTAGTATCATCATGTTTCGCGTACCAATTGGTAAAACTTCATGTTATATTAAAATAGACACCCTAACCCTAACCCTAATCCAACCTTTAATCCTAACCCCCCCCCCCCCCCCCCCCCCCCCCCCCCGCCTTAAATGTATTCCTAACCATAATCCCCCGCCTTCAATTGGTGCGCGAAACATAACGATATAACCACGTTATTCGTAGGTACTGTATCCGTGATTAGGGTTAGGATTTGGTTCAGTATGAATCCACTATATCCTATAAGATGAATTACTTACCACGTTGTTCAATAAACCACTGTTCAATATGTTTGGCAGGCTCACTTGTCCCAGACACTCAGATCGCAAGTACCACTCCCACCAAATAATTCTGAACTGCTAGTTTTGAAATCCTGGCTAAAAGCCAGGTTTTACGGTTATCAAATTGAAACACTCAGAACGTAACTTCGTACGTTTCGTATCATGGAATACACACACACACATGTACAGTTTATTTCGAACTGAATTTTTCACTGCATAAACACTTCAATGAATTCAAGTAAGATGAATACTTGGAAAAACGAAAAATGCTTTATATTTCACTCTGTTACGTAGGGCCTTAGATAAAACTGCAGCAACTACATTTGTTCATTGCGTTCTTCGAAAGAGAACGTTATCCTAATTGTTATTGTCGATAACTTTTTAGCCTCAAACTGGAAGTTGCCTTTTGGCAATGAGTCAACACTCGTATCAACATAGAGATTAGAGATGAGTAGAATTAGTGGCTTCTTGGTTTGATTTTTATACGAATTCTCAGCTTAAGTTGTTATATTTTTTATTTGTTTCATATTTGTTGATATATACACATCCTCATTCACCACTTGCTTCGAACGTAACATATAACCTTTGATTACTTTTACTTATAGTCCTATATACAAAAAAATAAAATACAAAAATACAAATTCAAAATAGAATAGTTCGAATTCAAAATACAGTTGCCAGACTTGTTGCAAGGTTAAAAAATCAGAACATATCTCCCCTGTGCTTCGTAATCTTCACTGGTTGCCAGTGAGATCAAGGATTGTTTTTAAGATGGTGATAATTACTTTCAAAGCTTTACATGGCCAGGCACCTATTTATATTACTGATTTACTAACTAAATATAAACCTATACTCGTACTTTAAGATCATCTAACCGAAATCTGCTACTTGAGCCAAAATCCAAAATGGTGACTCATGGAGAACATTCTCAGTTGCCGCACCAAAACTGTGGAATTCATTACCACAGGAAATTAGAAGCATTGATATTTCAATTTTCAAGTAGTTTTAAGTCAGCACTTAAGACTTTTCTTTTTTAAAATTAATAGTTTTTTGTTCATAGTGGTAATATATGTAGTAGGCTTTATCTTATAATGAAACTGTAATTAGTTTTAAGTAACATTAAGAATATATTGTTGTAAGAGCATTGAGACTATAATACTCCTAATACGTCTTTATTATTATTATTATTATTATTATTATTATTATTATTATTATTATTATTATTATTATTATATACTGATTAGTCATTCTTTTCCTGTTCTATCTTTTGTAGTATATATTTTTGATCCTCGTTCTCCTGTACCAGTGACTATTCATCCTAATGCTTTAAGGAACGCACACTTATCATCTGCTGGTTTTCAACCTAATATGAAAGGACTCACCATACGAACAAACGATTGCAATGTAACCTTGGCAAGATTGTTTTACATGAATACTAAACAGGTATGAACCGGCATTATTAAAGTATTTTTTATGAAGAACCTTTCTTCTTTCGGGACCGTTATATTGGATATGCCATAGTTGTGGGTTATTACTTGGGCTACTTGTGGTAGCGCGAGTCTAGGTTTCGGCTTCATTATTAGTAGTCGTCGTATTTTTATTTTTATTTTGGGGGTTCCTCAAATCTGCAAAATTGCGCAATAATATTTTCCGTCGGGCTTTGCGAACCTCGAGGCATGTAAAGCCGAGTCATGTGGCCGAGTTCTTTCTTTCCGACAGCTTTGCCTTTGGTCGAGTTGTACTTTGACTCAGTTGATAGATTTTGGAAGTGACTGACTAACTTAATCAGCGATGTGGCTGATAACTGTCTTGATCGTGTATATGCTCACAACGCTTACAACTGCACACGCCGATCGCGGAGCAATGAATTGCAGTTGGAAAAGTTCACCGAGACCTGTAAATCCGCCATTGCAAAGATTCTCTCCATGCAAGATGAGAAAAACACAGATGAGAGATCAATCATGAAGACGGAATGGATAGCTTCCGAAGGACAGGGAAATATTATTATGCTATGTTGACATTTATCCCGTGAAACTTCGTAATATTTATCGTCATGAAACGTTGTGTTTTGTCCGATTTAAATCAATTATATATCGAAATGATCACTTGAATCTGGCGAATCGAACGCTGTAGCCTGTAGGTTTCGTCTACTTAAAATGTGAAGATCAGATGTTACCCAAAACTCGTCTTTAAAATCAAAGGACGTTCATGACTTCAAGATGTATTCGACGTTTAATGCGATTATTTAATGCTTTTATGTCCATTGAACCGTTGTAATTTCGTAACAGATATGTTTCATATACCTTGCCGTTAATATGTATACAAGTCTTTGCCGTAGCCCTAGCGGTCTTTAGTGTTTACATTAAATTTCGTCTGCGTATCAGGCGTTATGCATTGGGGGGACAGCTAGCCTGCGTGCAGACGCCTGATTTTTCTTCGTCCCTCATCAATCTTGCATACTAGTACAATAAAAATAGCTCTCACAGTTTTAGCCCAACTGACTCTATGTAACTTCATTGCTTCTAAAAGTTTTCCACTTCTTTAAATGAGCGCTGCACAACGCCTTCAGTGCCTCATGATTACAGAAATCAGTAGCCCGAGTAAACGCCTGGACAGGCGTCTTGTATTAACTATGAATATGCCATTCTAATCATTATAAAAAGTTAAGGGCCTAAGGCCCATTTACACAGGCGATTTTTGCTGCGATTTTTCTGACCCTTACGTATGTGATATAGTGGATGACTCACTAAAGTGTTGAACGTCATAGATCTGCACAAATGGTTCAATACATTCGTAAGACAATCCATTCGATCACATGCGTTAAAAAGAGAAAAATTGCAGCAAAAATCACTTGTGTAAACGGGTCTTTAGACAACAAGCCCGAGTTTACTATGAAGAGATAGTTGACTGTAGCTCATAGAAAACGAGTTGTCTGGTCTAGTATAAATGTTTCCACTTAAAGTTCATTAATTATCGACCATAGTTTGTCGAGGTACGTCTAATACATCTCTTCACTCCCCTCCCCTTCTTTCATCCCCTTTCCTTTGCTTTGCCCTCCTTTCCCTTCCTCCCCTATCTCTATATACATGCACAGCATTATGTACAAGCCTGGAAATAATTATTTTCGCTGTACCTGTCAGAATGACCAGCACAAATTAATTTGTAACGGGGACACACACAAATGTACCTGTCACGGTACAACTTAGCGTAATGTCTAAAAATTAAGTGTAATATCTCAAAACTTAGCGTAACGTCTCCAAACTCATAACATATAGTGCAACGTCTCTCATCTGAGATTGTACAACACGAAATCTAAACAGTTCATTCAACAAAAAGTGTTTTACTTTCACAAAAAGTTGAGTATAATCTTCGGACAAGATGAGCATCGGACAAAGTGACAGACACAATTAATATTGTAACTGTCAAATGTCTAGAAATGGGATATTCCAATGTCCGTGACCGGCCGCTAATATCCAAGCTTGGTATATATATTAATCGGGACGATTTCGTATCTTCTTACATGTTATATATACGAAAGCAACAATGAGCATTCGTGAGAAACTGTCGCAACATTCTCATGAGTAAATCCTATTATTATAATATTTGTTGATTGATTTAAACTGCAATTGATGCGTTATGTATTTTAGGTTCTTTTCACCATAGACGATCAAGAAACAGACGATGTTCCTTCTACTACGGTAATTTACAATTTACACACTGTTTAAAACAATGGTTTAGTGCAACTAGCCACTGCTATACTGGTACCCAAGGTGCTTTTCACAACAGACGATTAAGAAATAGACGATGCTCCATCTACTAAAGTAATTTACACATTGTTTAAAACAATGGTAACTCATGCTTCGAGGGTTTTCCTCCGGAGTGAAATCGACAATAGGGACTTTAAGCAAAGACTACGGCCACGTCAAGATTGACTGCCCCTGCACAATAGAATGTTACACCCAAAACAACGGGAATTCGTCATTTTTAATCCCTGGAGAATTCAACACGCCGTATACTCGTTCTATCCACAACGTTGCCGTGAGCATTTTCACGTTTTCACGACAACGTTATCGGTCTAGAAGTACTAGAACGTAGAAAGCTTTATGTTGTTTTAACCTCAACTAGGATTGCTTAGAAATGTTTTAGTGGGAGAAAAAGACATTTAGCATTCGTTGAAACGTCCATGATGTGGAATTTCGTTGAAATGCTAAAATGAAAGTGATTTTATTTGTAGCCGTAGTCGTCCTAGTTTGCTTAAACTCCCTATTTAGATCTTAACTGTGCTCCGTGGCGCCTTTGACATACCTTCGACTTGGCCATGTTCAAGCTAAACATTTGCAAAGACAAAAGTCTGTTATGTCTGTTAATGAGACCATTATTAACTAGCCACTGCTACATTAAAGGTCAACTATAACTTTTGAGGTTCTATTTTCCTCCGAAAGAGATATCTTGTAAAAGTGAAGAAAAAAATTTTCATGATATAGCGCAGGATTTATTGAGGAGTATTTCTTCGGATCTCTTGTTACACGACCGCGTTTTGAGAAGAATGTCACTATTACCGGTATGACGTCATACTAGTAATAGTTTATTGAAAAAATAATATTCCAGTACTTAATATTTGGTTTGTCACTTATCACTCACCCAAGAGTAAACAGTATTCCAAAAAAACTAAAATAAAACCAAAATATGCAGTAATTTCTCGCCGTTTCATACCGGTAGTACCAGGCTTTCATTCGACGCGGTCGTTGTTCAAATGTTGGTAATTACACTTATTGAAAGAAATTATTCGACATGATTTTCATCATAAATGGTAACATGCCAACAGTACAATGCCCTTAGAGACATTACGCCAACACTCCAACAGCTTTCTCACTCTACTCCAGTATAATTTATTGAAATTTTTGAAGCATGTTTTTATACATAGATGCTTGTGATACGAACCTAAAACCATAACAATCCAACTTTAATAGAGTTTTTCACAATATTTTGTCAAAATGCAAATAAGTTAGATAACCATTCCTCTTTAATATCCAGGAAACAGCTTTTTGAGAAGTCTACTAAAAAGAATTGCAGCGAATAGAAATATCGCGAACTTGTTTGTTACCTACAATAATTTTAGAAATTCTATAGACCTCTTTCATAATGGTGGCCAGTTTTAATATTCTTTTATATGCATGCAAATTAGCCTTCCTGGCCTCGTTACAAAGCAAAGATTCTTTGGAATTACAGACATACGAACGAGGTCAGAAAGGCTGATTTAATTACGAAATAAAGAAGGTGTCGCGTGTGATTATCGAGTTATAGTGGCATGAGAGATGCGTGTAAAACACGAGGCGATAGCCGAGTGTTTTGCTAGCTTCTCGAGTGCCATCATAACTCGATAATCACACAACGACAAAGTTTTTTTATTTCTTTTATAAAATAACACCATTAAATTAACAATAAAGCCATGAAAAATGCAGATTTACCTGTTATAAGAGGCGTTGCTATGTGCGTTGCCAGGAAGCCTTTGTTGAAAACACGTTGGCGATTTTAGCGATGAAAATGCACTCCAACGTTGCAGTTAAAACATTCTGTTGTGTTAGTACCTTGATCAGCCTTGTATCCAGGTATTCTTTGACTTCCTTTTGTGATTTAAACTACTTAAAATTCGTCAAAAACGACAGGCTACGCGAGGAATCACGTCAGCTTATGTTTAATGATAAGTTTTTGAGTTCAGTAACCAATCAGACAGCATGTTGTTGCTCATTTACTTCCGGTTATAAATGCATATAAAATAATATTCAATTTAGGTGCCATTATGAAAGAGGTACAATAGAGTAAAAATGTTGTGTTATTTTTAATTAAGGACGTTAGCAGTGATTCTCTTTAGATTGTATTTTATTCATTTATTTATATTTCTTGATCTATTAATAGGAAACGTGTCCTAAACCAGAGGAATCAGAATTTTATCGAGTATTTGGCGAGCTTCATCAAGCAGGTTAGAATGTCGTATGTTACAGAGATAACATTCTGTTAGTCATTGCTTCGTAACTATTACAAAGAATATTTGGCATTTCACTCGATTAAACTGCATGTTCTAAGGATTTGTGGAAACATAGTTGGAAGGCCTTGAAGTTGCATTTTTTGCAACTGGTCCTGGTTTGGTCTTAAAATGTATGTATTCCAACACTCGAAATTTTCCTTCACCATAAATCCTTTCAACATGTAGTTTGATCCAGTGAAATGCCAAATATTACCCAGAATCTTATCCCGGCATTACCACCACCATATATACAGAACTCGTGACTAGGTTCTCGGCAACGGCTTCCGTAGCTCAGTGGTCAGAGCACTGCACTAGCATCGCAGGGTCGCGGGTTCAATTCCAGCCGGAAGGCCTTGAAGTTGCATTTTTCGCAACTGGTCCCGGTTTGGTCTTAAAACGTATATATTCCAACACTCAATATTGACAGCCTAGTTACGAGTTCTGTATATATAGTGATGGTAATGCCGGGAGAAGAATTATAAGTAATATATATACTTATAAGCTAATTCAATTAAGGTTCTCCTTTAAGGTCAAAACTCAAAACCGGAAAACTTCAAACTCTAAGCGCAAAAAGCATGATGAGCGCTTGCATGTGTAGGTTAGTTTGAATTATTGCGGGTCGCTGTATGTTCGTGGCATTTTGTATCAATAATTCAAACTAACCAGCACGCGCAAGCGCATAAGTAATATAGTACTTACAACTTGTATAACTTCTTGTCTGTAGGTTTACAACCTGATGTTCCCGAGGTCTCAACTGTTCATAGTAATACATCTTCATCGAAAGTTATTCGCGAGGTAAACTTGTCTGGAGGCTGACACAAATATGAATAATATAGGAAGTGTCATCCCGTATGCTCTTAGATGATTCTCTTATTCCACAGACTGCTGAGAAATATGTTATTTACCGGATGGGAGGTCCGTATAGAAAAATATTTGCTCGAAGGTCGTTTGTGAGACGGAGGGAAATACTTTTCTATATCCGGACCGACCAAAACGGTAAATAACATATTAATTTTTTTATTATACAAGGTGAAAGACTTGAGTTACTTTAGTTCGGTACAATTGCATTATTTGGATAAGGAACGAAAAACAAACCAAAAATACTTCAGTTTTTGTATAATGTTATTTCCAGCTTGGTTGAATCAAATTATGTGTTAGTTTTCCATTTTCCATTTAGTAATGAAACAAAAATCACGATAACATTTTTTAGCATTTAGGATTACGTGACCGTGGTCAGATATCGGAAAAGACCATGCGCTCAGGAAGCCAATCAAATTGCAGGAATGCCTAGGATTCCGCCCACTCACGATTAATAAAAATAATAAGATACGTTATTTATAATAGCATCCTCCTAAGGTCAAGATTTATTCTGACCAAATGAAAATGAAAGTGCCTATAACGGCAAAAAAATTATTGTCTTATTTGGAAGAACTGTTAAAATGATAAAGTAACTTCTTTTAGAGATTTTTGCTTCTTTGCTTTGTTTTAGAAATATTTCAGTTTGTTTGATATGCAAATGTATGGAATTTCGTCACACATGCATAATGACTTACCGGAGAAGTTTGTGTATCTCTTTCATTCTCAAACGAAATCCTTTAAAATCAAGAAGTTTGGTGTTGTAGGAGAAACACACACATGTTATTCACACTTTAATGTTTTCATTTCATGAAGGCAAAGATATATAACATTCTCTGATAAGTCATTATGCATGCACGTGTGACGAAATTCCATACATTTGCATATCAAACAAACTGAAATATATAAAAAACAAAGCGAAGAAACGAAATAACACGTTATTGGCACTTTAAATGACACGGGTTTAAATGAGGAGTGATGCATTGCGCGCTTGTGTTTTATTAAAAAACGTCGAGTTTCCGACAAAATAACAAATCAATATTAAATGAGGCTTGTCTTCTTAAAAGAAAAGGAGAATACGACTACTTTATACCAAGGATTGTTCAGATATGGAGGGATATAAACAACACGCGAATTTCCAGGACCGAAAAATGGCCGCATAACCCTGCGTAGCCGGCCTTGCCCCCATTCCGCCTTGAGATACATCCTTTAAGTTTATTTTCTTAGGAAGTAATTATGCGTTGACTTAATGGCTCTTTTCTTAGGAAATAGTTACATGTTGACTTGATGGCTCTTTCGAAGCTCTTAATGGCTCTTTCGAAGCTCTTAATGGTTTACTGTACCCATTTGTGAGTAAAAAAACAGCGAAAGTAAAGATTTTTTTAAGGTCGCTAAAGACAGCAACATTTTGAAAAACGTCTTTTCCGTTGACTAAATTCAATTTCACTTCGCCTTCTCTTTGAATTCCACAAATCGCTGTAATTGATCGTCCGGGGGGTTGATGACGACTTACCAGTAAGGCCCAGGTTAAACGTCGAACTTCACATGTGCGGAACCATAGTCAATCGAGATATGGTCTGGAAACTCAGCTAAAGTCTTTGTTCTATCTTTTTGTTCGTCTTTATGCAATTTTGTGCAATTTTGTGCAATTTTGTGCACGGTGCACGGTCACTGAACCTATTGTATTTTAGTATAATGAAGCAATCATCCAATAGAATCGTTTGGGTTTAATCGCTCAAGCGTGTTGTTTAAATATTAATAAACCTAAAACAAAGGATGTGAACGCTGTAAGGTACGGTTCAACATCAAAACGTAGCTCATTATAGTCGCTTTGAAGTTTGCCGAGTTTCCAGACCATATCTCGATTGACTATGGCCGAACTTAATGCAAATTACCTTAAACAAAAGACTACTCTCATTTCCATTGGGTTCGGCACATGTGAAGTTCGACGTTTGACGTGGGCCTAAGGTCGCCATAAAATATCCGGTAGTTTACACATTCGCCCATAAAATCGAAGCCCAAATCGCAAAAAAATCACGATAAATGCCGTAAAAGTGATTTTGTACACAGTCAATGTTTTCTCTAAACCTGTAATATTCAATATAATTTCTGTTTGAAATTTTTGCTCCTTGAAACTGTCTGCTACTAGGAGACGTGTTTAATAGTCATATTTAGGGGTATCTATATAGGTATTATCTCATTTGAGTTTCTGTTTTTTTCAGCAAAACGTTTAATTCTTTTCTCCCAAGAAAAATGGTAGTCTTCCTGATATTTATTTTGTTTCATTCTTAGATGTTATCTTCTCCTTCACATGTTTTACCACCAGTGTCTACGTTATGCTCGTCATTTCTTCGTTCTCTACTTATCAGCAAGAATCCTGACAGGTATTTAACAAATTATGAAATTTGACTCGAAAAACACAGGACACGCGTATAAGACAACCAAATAATAATTATATATTCATATGAATGAATTCACCGGCATTATTATAGGGTGAAAGCTAAAAGAGATGACTCAAAAGGACCTTCACATTTTCTAGAACTTCTAATTATAATCCTAACCCTAATCTCAATTCTAACCTTGACCTTGACCCTAACCTTAAACTTAACCTTAATCGTAGCTAACCCTAACCTAACGAAAAATAAAGACCAGATAAAAAACAGAAAGGTCCTTTTGAGTCATCCCTTTTAGTAGGTCAGTTGGTTTATATAGACGGCTGGTCTACAGACCACGGTTCAATTCCAAGCTGCAATTATTTCAATAAATATTTTTAATATTTTTATATATATTTTAATAATATTTTTAACCGCTTCCATCTATACGCTTCTTGTTACTCAATACTTTAAGATCTACGACGCGGCAAGCTCGACGACGCGGCCCTCAAAACGTTAACAGCAGTGTGAATTGAAGCATATGAAAGAAGTCATCGTAAAATGACTACCATATATGAGATTTATGACCTCCAAAACGCTCCAGTTCTGCTAAAACGATTGTAGTGTTTAAGCTGAAGTCAACATTAAGGAACAGATCTCGTCTCTCAGCGAGTTCACATCGTCCTGAAGACGTGAAAATGCTCAGAGTTGCGTTATAAACAGAACGAGGACAGTGTTGAGAATACTCTTGGGACTACAAATAATTTATTTTCTTTGTTTCGCATGAATAATTCTTTGTTTTGAAGGCTGCGTCGTCGAGGTTGTCGCGTCGTAGATCTTAAAGTCCCTATTAAAGGCCGAGTAACCACGTTTTTTAAAGAAAAATGTTGCGTTATCCTCATTACTCTGTCCCGATTCTTTATATATATTTTTACAATAAATACAGTTAACAGCGAACATACCCCTATGAACATACCCCTATGACGCAACATTGCCCGCACCCTCTAGCCTCCGCTCCCGCAGCTGAGCACGCGAGGCCCAGCATTGTTCACAGGTTATCAAACAGATGCCGAGATTCACACGTAACAGTATCATTATATTTTACCACAGTAATTAGATAACAAAGCCTGTAACAAAGCTGTTTAGTTCAAGGGCGCCGGAGCCACGTGGGCAGCTTCCCCCGCTGCCCTTTGCCTTTCCGTGTGCCCTTTGCTATATTGTAATGCGATATCTTCTACTTCCTTTTGAATTTATTTATCACTCTATGTTAAAATTTATACTGCCCATATTCGGAAAGCAAAAAACATTTAAATTTTGCGAGCGAGATGCGTAATGAGAAGGAAGGAGCCCGAACTAATCGTCGCTGGATATCGTGGACGACGATTGACGAAGTATAGGTTGTGTAATTTGGTTTCGAAGATGAGTCCGATGCATTATGCATGCATGTGAAGATATAATTTAAAATGGACCATTTCCGTTGCTGCTATAGACATGTCTAAAAATACACGATGTTGCTCTAGACTGGAATTTTTGGAAGGAAATTTTTTTTAATTATTTATGCCAAAAGAATAACTTTTTGTTAATAAACTTGTAAGAATAGACACTTCCCGAATGTGTTACATATATCCACGTAGCATTAATTAATAAAAATTGTTATTGACAAACGTTTACTGTAAGTCTGTGTGCATCTTTCAGTAATAGATATTAAATTAATAAAGATCGCTAGACGGCCGCTTCTCCCATTAAATTAAAATTTCCTTTTGTGAAAGTGCCATTTTTGAGATTCTGCCCCCGCTGCCCTGGGTTGCTTCCGGCGCCTCTGGTTTAGTTTGATAGCTAAGTGGTGACAGTTTTCCATCATAATTTGAATATTGATTTACTTTGTAAATAACAATTAGATTAGGAGCTTAAAGTTTCTATGAGATGATGGCTAACTTATGTATGTTATTTCTTCAAAACTATTTCGAAAAACCAGACATAAACATTGTTTTTTTGCGAAAAGCTCGACCTTATCACGTCACTTGCTGCTACTGATATCTATCGACAATTAGCAAATTTCAATCATCGCCAATCCGCGATTCTTATTGGTTAATTGATAATTATCTATCAGCCGATAGTTGGAAAGACAGGTCAAACGTCAACAATGGCGTCTCTAGATTTGCCGTGACAGTGGAAATGAGATAAGATTTAAGGAAAATTGCTGTTTTAGAGAACAAAAACAGCAAACAATGCTGAAAATGTTTAACGGTAAGACGTTTACATTGTTTAATTGGGTTCGTTTAAACGAAATAATTATAAGTAATACAATGACACGAGGGGAATTAGTCATTAAATGTCTCTGAAAGCCGAGAGAGGATATGTTTTTCAGAAATCATCCCAACGATTGAGGAACATTTAATCACTGATTTCCAGACATGTTATGGTATTAGTTTGTAATACCAGGTTTACCGACGAAATACAGTGTGTACAAAAAAAATGAAACCGGCATAAAATAATTAATATTCTTTTAAAACAAACTATTGTAGTAGTTTGAAAGCCCTAGATACCTCTGAGCCACGAATGCATAAAAACATGGTTTATTCACCTCGCGGGTAATTAAGATATTACTTGAAGTGCATGTATGCATGGTGAAAGTATTTAAAAGCTTTCTCTCTTCCTATGGCTCAGAGGTGTCTAGGGCTTTCAAACTAACACAATAGATTGTTTTAAAAGAATACTAATTATGGTTCGTGCTTTTTTTATAAACACTGTTTAATTTGTATTGTTTGAAATTTATTGCGAACTGTCAACCAATGTATGTTCGCTGATGCATGCTAATGAGGGAAAATTAGACACCTTCCCTGTTTCGAGGGAAAATTTCCTGTTTTGAGAAAATTTAGGGGTTAAATCACCCAGTGAGAACAAAAGAAATCGAGGTAATCATGGAAAACACGAGGTAATCATCAAAATCTCGCTCGCTTAACTTCCGAAGTTCGTTACGAGCAAAGTTCACTGCCTAAAACTAACGCGAAATCTAATGTTCCTTTTGACATTTTCAACAATTTTACATCAGCTGGATAGAAATAGATTGTTTTAGTTTTAATACAGGGCAAGATAATTTCTAGTTGGTTTTTTTTGTCTCTGGTAGAGGTGTAACGATACAGTCAGTCCACGATACGATATGTATCTCGATACAATACTAACAATAGCCACGATACGATTCGTATCTCGATACAGTGGCAATACAAAATAACAAGTGAAATACATACTGTAAATGTAGATTGAAATTAATATATATTTATTGTTATTGTAGTAATGTAGTTGTTGACGTCTTTAATTTTCATTGTCTAATTCAGTAATTCTAAATGAAACATGAAATTTATTTTTTATGAAAATTAAATTGATGTTTCAAAATCCGTTGAAAATTAAATTGATGTTTTATAAATCCCGTTTTATGACACAGGTAGTGCGTGGGTGGCACGTGGGCAAGGGTAAATTGTGATTGTTATTTTGAATTTTTGAATTTGACGACTACTAAAAACATCACGCGTATCGTATATTCGTATCGCGATACAGTTCTGCGTGTATCGTATCGTGAGCCAAAGTATCGCGATATATCGTGTAACGGTATATCGTTACACCTCTACTCTCTGGTTACTGTAAGACGTCGGGAAGTCTGTCTGTGTAAGGAAAGAGTCGAAAGAGTGCCCGACATTTATTTACATTCATTTATGACCCAGTGGTGTTCTTTTGTTTAAAGAAACGACGCCATAGATGCTAATGACAGCGATGAAGACCAAGGTAAGTCTTTTAGGGGGCCAGCCCGAGCTAAGATTCAGTTTCCGGCGCTGGTATATACGACCTGAAGACCTCACATTACGTCACACTACATAATGATCGCATATTAAAGTATATCTTATATAATATGAAATTATGAAAATGTGCATAATTTTAAACGTACGAAGTTACGTTTCGAGTGATTTGATAATTCCAAATACCTTACGGGCTTTTTCAGTCATTATGCAGTGTGACGTCAAAGTGAGAATATTAACTTCTTATTAACCGAGAGCGCGGTCATTACGGGAAAATATCAGACCGAGGTCTTGACAGTACGGACCGAGCCCGTAGGGCGAGGTTCGTACATAAAGACCGAGGTCTGATATTTTCCCGTAATGACCGCGCTCTCGGTTAATAAGAGGTTTATTATATGGCATGGCTTTTTTAAACAACATACTTTTATACATACGTTTTGAGTGACAAAATCGTCACTTTCAATCTTGTTCTTGTTCTTCTATTGCTTTCATGATAGTATAAAGACTCTCTTTTAGATTGTTCATCGTCCGACTCGCACATGATTCAGTGCTTAATTTACTAAATTCGTTCAATTTTTGCTGCTTTTCAAAGTTTCCTATCGTTGTTCTTTGTAAACAAAATGGCTGACAAAAATCCGTAATCCGGACCGGTCCATTACGGGAAATAACGGACCGGCACGTGACGTGTCTCAGCCAATCAGAGCACGCAATTTCACCGGACGTAGCTTGTGCCATATAATAATAAATCTTATTTCTATATAGTACTTTCTAGTTTTAGTTTATTAGATTTATCACTCTTAGGTGAACGGAATACCCCAACAGGCTAGAAGTCCAATTACAGGGGTTCCGATGGCCTACGATTTAAGGTCGTTATCCGAGAAGACCCGAAAGTCTTACCATTTGCTGATATTATTGCAAAGGCAGCACTTTCTCCTCAATTATTTTTAAGACCCTGAGTGGAGGTTCGACCCAGGATTTGAACCTGTGTCTCCCAGCTCATATAGACATGTGTGGTAACCACGAGACCACAACAGCTGGTGTATGAGAGAGCATAGTCAATCGAGATATGGTCTGGAAACTCAGCTAAAGTCTTTGTTCTATCTTTTTGTTCGTCTTTATGCAATTTTGTGCACGGTCACTGAACCTATTGTATTTTAGTATAATGAAGCAATCATCCAATAGAATCGTTTGGGTTTAATCGCTCAACCGTGTTGTTTAAATATTAATAAACGTAAAACAAAGGATGTGCACGGTGTAGGTACGGTTCAACATCAAAACGTAGCTCATTATAGTCGCTTTGAAGTTTGCCGAGTTTCCAGACCATATCTCGATTGACTATCGAGAGAGTTTATTTCGAGTGAGAAAGTTTATTTCGAACTGAAGTTTTCACTGCATAACGTGAATTAACAAAGGTCATATTTTAAACTAATCCAGCTTGATTGTGAGGAGAGGATCGTGCAAACAAGAGCTGAAATAATCAAATGCAGGCTAGTCTAAAGTCAGGCCAGCCAACTCTAAACTAGAGCTGAAATAAGTATCAGGCCTTAAGTTTATTTTCTTAGGAAGTATTGTGTTGACTTGATGGCTCTATCGAAGCTCTTAATGGTTTACTGTACCATTTGTGAGTCAAAAAGTAGCCAAGAGAAAGATCTTTTCTTAAGGTCGCTAAAAACAGCAAAATCTCTGTGTTTTAGCATTACCCATGAAAAGGACACATGAAAGATTTTTCATTTCACGAAGCGTGATTTCAAATCGTGCATTCAAACTACCATCGAGTATTTTACAAGAAGTATTTCATTCGCCAGGCTTTAAGGCCCGTTCACGCGGGCGATTTTTGCTGCGATTTTAGCACGATTTTAGCTTGCGATCGCACTGCGATTTCAAACCGCGCGTGTGAACAGCCAGGGCCATTTTCGCTGACCTTCCACCGTGGAGGCAAAATGCCCTAGGGTACGAGGTTGCATGGTGCATACGACGGCATTTGTCCCTTCAACATGTCCCCGCGATTTGTCGCCTCGTGTGTCCCAACCTTTATAATTTTGTCCACAAAATTTCCACTAATCTTGGATTAAGCTAATCGCCTTTTAAACAACTGGCCCTGAAGTTAATTATTAAAATACCAATAAACTATAATTACAGTAATACCATGATGACCTCGGGTTCTTTTGTTCTCGCCGGGTGGTTTAATCACGATATTCCCGGCTTTAGCGGGGAGATCTCTAAATCTCCCGGCAAAGCCGGGCAGATTTCTAATTTCTCCCTGATTAAAATTCATGAGCCAAAATTCAAAGACACGACAAAGAGTTTTGTTAATACGTTTTACACAACAAACAAAATAATTACACTACAATGTTAATGACAGTAAGATAAAGTGTTAATTACTCGACTTATTAATATTCACTTTTCACTAAACATTTCACACAATTATATTAATTTCCTACAATGGAAAATTGTTGAATACATCATCACTGATCATGCATTGTATTACACAATACTCCTACTATCAATTAGTTTTGTACAATGAAAACACTAGTTTCACCTCGGTCATCATGGTATTACAAACTAATACAATGGTTTTTAAGAATATAGTGATCAAATCTCCCGCAAACCGCGGAATGTTTGTGAAAGTCCCTCGGGACGCCTTCGGGCTTCGCCCTCATGCTTTCCCTCGGGACTTTCACAAACATTCCTCGGTTTGCGGGAGATTTAATCACTATATTCTTAAAAACCATTGTATTACTTATAACAATATGATATTGTTTGAAGCTTTACATGGAGTCGCTATATCTTAATAAGAATTATTTGTGGAAACATCCATGTTTACAACAAACTTAATTTTCATTTCAAGGCACTTTCAGCAATTTAGTCCAATATAGTTATAAACGATTTCAAAATAACAAATCGCAGCGAAATTGCTGGGATCAGCTGGTCACATGACACCCAGAATTTCTGGGTGTTTAGATATGATAATTTTTGTGGTCTTTGTTCCATTTCCTTTGTCTACTTTGTTGACCTGAATAATTGAGAAATATTCAATGCTCTTCAGAGTTGTTCATGTCAGCATTCGTCGGCATAAAAGCAAATAACAAGCTTAATAATCCACCATACATCCATGGTTATCTAGTTACAAAAGGTATGAAGAAGCATATATCCAATTTAGCGAAAGCTATCACTTGTAAAATTTGAAGACAGCGTTCAGATTTAGATGCATAAATTATACTCGGTTGAATTAATTGAGTTTTATGACAAGCCAATCGCATTATAGAATGGACCAGCCGATCCCAGGGCCATTTTCGCTGACCTTCCGCCGTGGAGGCAAAATGCCCTGGGAACGAGGTTGATGCACCACGGGAAATCTTGTCGCGGAGACAAAATGTTGTCCTCGCAACATGTACCATCGTATAAATAACCCTGCGACAAAATTAAAATAAACCAATCAAAGAACGTTCTATTTTCCTTTTCTGACATGACCCCTTTGTGTCCTCAACAGGGGAAATGTTCCCGGAACATGCCCCCCACGATTTGTGGTTATATCGTTGTTTCGCGCACCAATTAAAGGCTGGAAGTTAGGGTTAGGAAAACACTTAAGGCGGGGGGGGGTTAGGATTAAGGGTTGGATTGGGGTGTCTATTTTAATAAAACATGAAGTTTTACCAATTGGTGCGCGAAACATACGATACTACCCGATTTGTCGTGTCGTGTGTCCTAATATTAAAGATGCAGACAAAGATGTTTGGAAACCTCTGTTTAGATATACAGATATTTTGTTGTAAAATACAGTTTTTTTAATTCAATTCAATAGAACGTCACTGTAATTCCCGCAGCTGGTAAATTACATTCAGAATTTTCTTTTACTAGAAATAATTACGAAGGACAACGGGCTTATTTCAAATGAGGAAAGTGGTTGTGATGTTGAAGACGTCCCTCCTGTGGAGCATTCTAGCAGCGGCCATGTTGAGAAGAGTGAAGAGAAAACAAAAGAACTTTATCATAAGATTGATGAATTACACGAATCACGATTTAACTGGATGAAAGATTTATTTGATAATATATCCTAGAAATGATAGTGTTGTACAATATGCTATAAATACTGTACTTATTACTTTTGAGACAAAGTAACCAGTTTGGAAATGTCGATGGAAGGTCTGTAAAATATATATTTTGTATTTGACTCGCAATCCATACAGTTATAGAAACACGAGTGGAAGTTTGGGAGAAGCAGTTTTTGCCAACAATTCCAGAGAAAACCCTGGGACCGAATTGCTGTCGAAAGTCTATTTCATTAACACTATCCATAACCATAACCCTAACCCTAAACCTAATTTTAATACTAGCCCTAAAAGAAAGAAAAAAGAACGAACAAAATTAAAGAAAAATTCAAAATAGTCGCAGGGGCAGTAATCGATATCTTCGCACGAAGGGAACTCTGACAAATCCAAACAAAAAATCATACTTAAGCATTCTTACTCAGTTCCAGGTTAACACCATCAGAGTTGGCAACGACCGTTTACGAAACGGAAAATAGCTTTGGAGAACGAGAAATTGCCGTCTATTTTAAAAGAGTTCATTTATTATCATGAAATGTAAATTCTCCTTATTTACGCCAAAATCACTCTCAGCTCTGTTAATGCGACTGAATTGTGCGAGCAAAAGCAATTGGACAACAAGAAATACATGAACGATGTCTTAAAAGTCAAAATTCTACATTTTAAACTTTTTAAAAACGTGTAGCAACCTTTCATTTCAATTCAAAATTTGTGGGAAAATTTCTGTGTCAATGGATATCGAGTTTCGGCAAGTGACGCATAGGGCCGAGTTCTTGGAATTTTTTTGAAGAAATAGCCTGGCTCGGCCTAAGGTTAAAAGTAGCTCTGGTCATTGGGTAGGGTTCGGCCTGCCCGGTCTCGAATTTTACATGTAAACGCAAAACAGCGCTCTGCCAGGGCTAATTTTTGTAATGCTAATTTTCGAACATGCGCAGTAATAGTTTACTATAATCCGGCCCATGTTTTCGTTTACACACGAAATATATAGACCCAATATTATTGCTTTGAAAACGATTTACCGAAATGACTCTGGTAGAGGTAGTCACAATTAGAGTGTCCTTTAGCCATTTCCACTTCACTTGGTTTTGGATTTTTTTTATTAATATTTTACACTTCACTTGGTTTTGGATTTCTTTTTCCAATATTTTACACTTCACTTGGTTTTGGATTTTTTTTAAATATTTTACACTTCACTTGGTTTTGGATTTTTTTTTAATATTTTACACTTCACTTGGTTTTGGATTTTTATTATTTACACTTCAATTTTTGGATTTTATGTTTTTACCCTTCACATGGTTTTTGAACTTTTTAAAATTATTTTTTACACTTCACTTGGACTTTTTTTGTTATTTTTTCACTTCACTTAGATTTTGTTTTTTTATTATTTTTAATAGACCACTTAATTTAATTTATTATAGACCATTCAATAAATACCAGAATGCATTGTTTTCCGCAATTGACGTCATAACTAATTCTTTGAATTCTATTGACAATAAAGTGTTTATGAAATGAAAAATTGTTTTGAATAACGAAAATCCCATTCAATTAATTTATTTGTCGTTTGCCGTTGTATTGATGTAGCATTTGAAATTTTAGCTTGATATTTTGCAAAGTATGACTAGGTTAATAACAAAACTTCACAGCAATATTAGTATTTTATTTGTTTGACTGGTTGTCAACTTTATATAGTTACTATGGAAACACAATTGGTTCTAGACAAATATATTCATGATCCCTAAACACCTGTTACAAAATTTAGCTAGGTTGTGAGTTTGACACAACATTACTAATACGAAAAACAGCAGTATTTGTCAAAGTTATCTCATTTAAATTAAAAGTATAACAAGTACTCATTTACACCTTACAGAAGCTTGGGACCTAGTATGTTACCATGGTGACTGAACAAAGAGGTTTCACCTTTTGATCATTGTGGTAGTTATACTAAAACCATGTTTCATTAACAATACTCTCTGAAATATCAATGATTTAATATTTAAAATGCTTATATAATATTGCAAATGCAAATGCTCAAGACAACAGCAAACGATAAATAAAAAATTGAATGGTATTATTCAAAACACTTTTGAAGGAAAAATAATAGGGAGGAAAATGAAAAGAATTCAAAAGGCGAGTTTGACGTAATGGGGGAAAATGATGCATTCTGGTATATATTTAAAGGCCGTATCCTAACAAATCCTGCTTTTTAATTGGTTAACGAGCGAGCGCTCGACATAATTTCAGTTTTAAATGCGTTTTATAAGCCGTAAAATAATCCTCCATACATCCCAGCCGGTGTATTTCATATATATGTCGACCTACATATATGATGTTTTATTCGATGCATACATTTTCTCAATTTTCATTGACATTTGCTCATCAGTTTTGATTTGCAGTGTCATCTCTGTGCAGGCTACCAGAGCATGTATTCAGATCACCTGATACGTCGCATTGATAAGCCGCTGACCACATGTCAGGGTTTACCGAACGCTGTATTCTCATGCTTCGCAAATGAACTCGGTAACCAATTTTGAATTCTGAGCAAGTCGCGGCGTAAATAAGAGGAAGAATTAAACCAAAAATGTAACACATAACTGTTGCGAAAATACACCATCCACGGGAAAGATAGACATAGGCAGCGTCTAAACCTATTACAACGAACGCAGGTATCCAGCACAGGAAGAACCCGAAAGCAAGCACTAACATTGACTTTGCAGCACGTAAAGCTTTTCGGAATTGAATGTTGTTGGTTTCCACGCGCTGTGATTTGAGACGACTGTGATTTCTGAGAGCGATATATAGTCGAACTAGATATAGAACGGCGAAGGTTAAAGGAACTGCTAAGAAGACGTAAACATATATCGCTGAAAACGATTGACTGGCGTTGAAGTCGAGAAAGCACAAAGCATTCTTCTTAAGAAAGTTATACTTTCCCCAACCAATCAGAGGAGGGAAACTTACGGATAAAGAAACGAACCACACAAGTCCGATGGCAATGAGGCATCTTTTCTTGTTCCACGTCAACAAATAATTCCTCGGAAAAACAAAAAGTTGATAACGCGAAAAACTGAAGAGCGCCAATGTACTGATAATGACACTCGCTATTACAGCGTTGATGTATCCCGATAAATAACACATGGTGTCACCCCATGGCCATTGTCCGTAGGCCAGTACTAGAACTGTGAAAGAAGTACTTAATGCAGTAGATATAAGATCAATCACAATGAGGTTGATGGTAAAAAGGTTATGCCATGTACGAAGTAAAGGATTTCTCCAAATAATGAAACAAGAACGTAAATTTAAAGACGCGGAAGCAACAGCAAGGAGACTTAGGAAAACAACCTCGAGAATAACTTGGTACTGCGGACGGGATTCAAGACTCATTTACGGCTTTGGCGAATATCTTTAAATGCGGATGAATTTCAGCTCACAAAATTATAGCACAAGACAACCAACACAGTTACTATACTCGCAGTTTAATACTACAGCTGCATTGTATGCCACATCACCAATATTAGCAACAATAATTAAAGAAGACGATGTTGTGTATTTTAGTGACAAACGAGAATCCTCTTTTAATTTCTAATGTTTACTTTTTGTGACACGTTTTGATGATACAGCTGCATGAGGCAGAAGAACACTAAAACAGACGAAGATTTGGCAAGATATTCCCTTGATCTTTAAAATATTTGACTTCGAAACATTGTTTCTAAAGAGTATGGTCTTTAAACAACACTCCAAGCTTCCAATTGGTGAAAATAATAAACAATTATTTTCTTTCCAAAATGGAAGAACGTTAGAAGGTTCATTATTCTACGCATGAAATATGAACGAGGCATCAGTTTTTGATCGATTGTTAAAATAAAATAATAATCTTTCAAACGTGGTAAAACAACGTCTGATAATTTTCTGAATCGTCAAGAAAGCGCAGATCGATACTCGTGACGACTATCAAATGTCTTCTTAGGTTCACTGTAATCAAGATTAATTCTCACGCTGGGAGGTCTGCCACCGCAACTGTGCTTTACACACAGTGCTTTATTTATAATCTGATAATCTTACATGTAAACTCAACATACTCACTCAACATTATCGTACATACTTTTTGACTAAACTCATGGGGCATGGTACCCTAAGCCCCCGCGTGAGAAACATGTTTCTCGCTTCTTTCGTAAATTCAGCCAGCGAGAAACTGTTACTCATAAGAATAAATATAAAAACTGCTAAGTTCTCAAAAGAACTGAATATAATATGAAAAGGAGAAATAAGAGAACTTCAGTATATTCATGGACGACGTTTTGGACGATGTGTCCTCCTTCTGACCTAAGTATTTTTCAACACATTGAAGTTCTCTTATTTCTCCTTTTCATATTATACCAAGATCTGCATGAGAAATATTCTATTTCGGCGTTTTACCATTAATTTTCGTTGGTTTAGAAATTGAAATATATTATATTCATTAGGAAAAGATTGAAAAACAATTTAATAATTCCTTAACCTTCACACTAAGTAAAGACTTTATATATTAGAATTATATTATTAATACAATCCTGTGATCCGCCATCTTGCTGTAATACTTTGACAATTAACTGGGAAGTTGGTGACGTCACACCTGGGGTAAACCCACCTGATGAAACTACTCCGTGGGTGGCCGAGTTTCCGCAGAATACTTTTTAAAATGATGTGGTTCAATTGAAAAAAGACATAGACAAAAATCGAGTTTCAAACTTATAAAAACACGAGGATGGCTGGATAAAAATTTCGCTTTATCCTGGTTGTGACGTCACACGTATATTGAAAATACATCCAAGATGGCGGACAATGATTCAGGTTAGCAACTTTGACAGTGCAATTAATACGCTTTACGAGTATTTTACAACCTCAAACTACTATATTCCGGCTATTTAAGTTGCGTACTTTGATCTAAAAGGTACTTATTTTTTACAACCTCAAACTACTATATTCCGACTATTTAAGTTACGTACTTTGATCTAAAAGGTACTTATTTTTTACAACCTCAAACTACTATATTCCGACTATTTAAGTTGCGTACTTTGATCTAAAAGGTACTTATTTTTTATTGCCAATGTCCTTTAATGGTCGTTATCTAGATATATCTTTATCTACAGTGTGCATGTATCAACAAAACCGAACCCTTAGAAAATTAATTATTTCTTTTAAAACAACCTATTGTCATAGGAAGAGAAAAAGCTTTTAAATACTTTCTCACTTCAAGTTATCTTAATTTCCCAGGTGTATAAAACAGTGTTTTTTACTCATCCGTGGCTCAGAAGTGTCTAGGGCTTTCAGACTACTACAATAGGTTGTTTGAAAGCCCTAGACACAGCTCTGAGTCATAGGAAGAGAAAAAGCTTTTAAATACTTTCTCACTTCAAGTTATCTTAATTTCCCAGGTGTATAAAACCTCATGTTTATTTTTACTCATCCTTGGCTCAGATGTGTCTAGCGCTTTCAGACTACTCTACAATAGGCTGTTTGAAAGAATACTAATTAATATTCTAAGGGTTCCGGGTTTTTTATACACACTGAAGAGTGAAGGTTGCATCAATTTCTAGAGAATCATTTTGAAAACCCAATTTATATTATTTATTGACGAAATAAGAACTAGAACGCTTCAAATAATTCAAACGTTATCTACAAGAATTTGAAATAACCAATAACAGCATTTAAAAACGCGTTCATAATAACACTATCTATTTCTATGATAGCTAATTTTCTATATTGCTATGATTCCGATCTTTTTTGCTAAGAAAACGTGAACCATTTCAACAGTCAGGTTTAGCCTCATTCGGGATATCCAAGAGCTCGAAACATGATATACAATCCATTAACCACGTGACTGGTGCAGTGCACAGAACTGGAGAATAAATAATCTTGGGATCGCCGGAAGAAGTTGGATCAAAGATGATAAACTGTGTACAACATGATAATGATGAATTTGGCCTAGCATGGTATGCGACTTCGAGTGGGCATGTTAACGATGTGACAATTGCGGTAGAAGACGAAGTGATATCATCGTCTTTTATTTTAGGTTCTCTTTGACAAATTCTTCCTCCACCAAGTTTAATAAGATTTAACAAATCTTCTTTCTTAGGTGTAGGAGGGTTGAAAGATCCTCGAAGGAAGAATGCACATCCATCGAACAGACGAGGCAACTATATACAAACAATATTAAGTTGAATTACAGCTAAACAGTTTTTGTAATCCTAATGGCTAATACGAATTAAAGTGCTACTAAACCCCCAACCTCGTACCCAGGGTCTGCCAAACCCCACGTTTTTCGCGATTCTAAAAGTTCTTATCGTGTAGAGTATCGTAGTGCAAAAAGGTTTGCTCTTCGGTTCTCTATGTACTTCTAAAGTTGGGATAATTCACTTCTGTTTGTACCATGACGGAGCAGAAAGGAGAATGGGTCTAGCGATATATTACATAAGCTTACTATTACATAATTACTATTACAGATTTACATACTTTATTGATACTCCCCTAGGGACTTTTCAGTAACAATTATAAATTTTGTTTAGCTCGAACGTGGCCGAGTCGAAGGTATGTCAAAGGCGCCGCAGGCTGCCACCATACGACCCATGTCTGACCACGGAGCACAGCTAAAATCCAAGTGTTGATTTTACTGAGGGAGGAAAACCCTCGGGAGAGATCAACTAATAACTAATAACTCTACTGACATGTAGCAAACAATTTACCATATTTCTGTAAATGTTAGTATATTTCGTGTATTCCCGTACATCGTCTCATTGTATTTACTATTTATTGTCAACGACCCAGGCGTTTCTATATCGTAACCCTACACCGCCCGCATCATACCCAGTTTCTATAATTTCTCCTCGATTTCCCGTATCGTAAGCTTATAAATCCTCAATTTTTATTCCTCATAGCGTAAGTCTGGGCCAGGTCCCCCAAATGCGCCGTCATGGGAATCACTTTCCCCATTTTAAACTCTTCTAAAATCTCAGGGATTTTACCGATCTCATTTATTTCTGCTGCATTCGTCTCCAATTATCGTCCAAATTTAGAATCGCGAAAAATCGTTACAGTCAATTGTCTTTACTATAAGTTGTTAACAAAACCAACAGATGTTATGAATTTATGATGAGAGAAATTGCAGCTCAGTCACATTCATACACATTGTCCCTGATGGGACATTGAATCATAACTTGCCAGTGAGACGCTCTAATCATTGAGCTATACAGACTCAGATGACAACGTGAAAATCACAATAAATACATGTTCTTTTATTTGACGTACGTCAAATTACATCAACGGTCAACCGTTATAATATATCATCAATGGCAGGACCCCACTGAACCATCCTGTTTAAATATTGTGATTATAAGAAGAAGAAGAAGAAGAAGAAGAAGAAGAAGAAGAAGAAGAAGAAGAAGAAGAAGGAAAAGGAGAAAAAGAAGAAGAAGAAGGAGTTAATGAAAACAACTTACTTGCTGTGTGATGTTGTGCCGTGCTTTCTTTGGTCCTTTCAATGATTTTCTCGACGTTCCTTCTACTTCATAATCATCTTCGCTAATCCACTTGCGCTTTCTCACGCAATCGTTGATCCCTGAAATATTAACAAAGAAATTACAAACAAATTTACAAACAAATTTACACACTGAGGCACATAGTTGTTTTAGAACTATAATTACCACAGTTTAAGCAATTGACATAACGGGTTGTCCCAACACCAAAATTACTAGTAATGCCCCAAAATAATCAAAACATAACAAGTTCGTGCTTTTCCTGGTTGGGCTAAGTGTGCCCAACCAGGAAAAGCACGAGCTTGTTACGTTTTGATTATTTTCTAAGTTGACAATTGTTAATCACCTCGCACTAAGTGTGTGAGTTTGCTCGACGGCTCAAAGTTGATGGACAGCGGAGGTTTTCCTTTCAATTTTGATGTCAATGAGAGCTTGTCTTTTTCGGAAATGGCTAAAAGGGATGACTCAAAAGGACCTTTCTGTTTTTCTCTGGTCTTTATTTTAAAGTGGATGACTTTAATAATGATCTTTATTTTAACAGGTTGACCTTATCAGCTGAGACAGCTGTTATAAATAGGGGACCTGCACATTACATTAAAAATTTACAATAGAATATATTATATACAAAAATTAAGTCCACAATAAGGTTAAAAACTTTAAAAACTTTAAAATAAACAGCTCGGTTCAGTTTCATTCTAATTCATATGGAGTTTTTTTCACTAAGAGTAGAACAATTTAAGTTTAGATTTAAAAAGCAGCAATGATCGCTCTTCTTTAAGTTCCCTTGTTAACTTATTGTACAACTTAGTTCCTTGAAATGCAAATGTTTTTTTCCCAGATTCTGTTTTAACCTTCGGTAGGACAAGATTCAATCCATTTCCTCGAGTGTTCTTCCCATGATTCAGCTTAGAAAAGCCTAAACAGGACGCCAACGGTGAAAGATCATGGATACATTTAAAAATTGTGATAGCTATATCCATTTCTCTTCGATTTTTAAGAGGTATCCACGTATTTCGGGCCTTTTTTCCAAAAATGATCTTGTTCGCACGCTCCTGAAGATTCTGCAGTTTATGACAAATTTGCCGCTCATCACCTAAAAATACTTCACTGCAGTACATCAATACCGGCTCAATCATAGCGCGATAAATTGTTTCAGCAACATATGGCGAGATACTCTCACGTACAGTGGATAACAGTTTTAATCTCGTAGAGCCCTTCTTATAAAGTTTCTGCAAGTATTCAGTAAAAGTCAATTTACTGTCCAAAGTCACACCCAGATAATCATATGATACAGATTGATTAACGTTTTCACCACAAATAGTCACATTGATTTGCTCACCGCTTGGTTGTTGTATGGAAATACGTTTTGCAGTTCCATAGAGAACGAATTCCGTTTTTCCCTTCTTCATATTAATAACCAGATTATTTTCCTTGAACCATTTACCCAGCTCCTGTAAATCATCATTCAGAATTTTGATAATTTTTTCCGATGTTTTTCCAGAGTAATATACAACAGTGTCATCAGCGTAGAGAATTAGGTTAGTCTTTTTGAGCGCAATGTCTAAATCGTTTATGAAAACCACAAACATCAGAGGCCCTAGGATCGATCCTTGTGGCACGCCACAAGTCACTGCTTCAACCTCCGAGTTGACTGAGTTATACTGGACAAATTGTGATCGTCCAAACAAATAATCCTCAAACCATTTCAGTTCATTGTTCACAATACCATAATATGATAGCTTTGTAAGTAAACAGCCGTGATTCACCGTATCAAACGCCTTTCTAAGATCAATGTATACTGCTCCCGTTAAATTACCTATATCCATGTTTTTTCGTATATGTTCAGTGAGATGCAAGACAGCCTGTGATGTACATCGACCACTGCGAAAGCCAAATTGTGCTGGTGACAGGAACTTATTATCCTCTAAATATTTGTGCAACTGTCTATAGATCAGTTTTTCAATTACCTTTGAAAATGCAGGCAAAATCGATATCGGCCTATAGTTATCAAGTTGTGATTTTTCTCCAGATTTGTATAGAGGTACAATCTTTGCACATTTTTCTGAGTTCGGAAAAACTGCTTCCGATATAGATCTGTTGGCCAACAAACTGAATGGATAAGCAATACTTAGGAAGCTACACAAACACACTTCACGATGCTAACACTCGCATTGGCAAAGCTTGGGGTGCTCTAAATTCCCTTTCTAAATTCCGATCAAAAGAACAACAAAGATGAGATTATTCAAGCCGCATCTGTTGAGTCAATCCTCCTTTATGGTTCTGATTCTTGGACATTAACGAAATCACTCTCCAAATGAATTGATGGAACTGACACCAGAATGCTGCGGATGGTACAAAACATCTCATGGAAATCACGCAACCACTAACAAGGCACTGTATGGGTCATATCGTCACCTATCAACCATCGTGAGGCAGAGGAGGCTCGCACTAGCTGGTCATGCAGCAAGACACCATGAACCACACAGAAGAGTTGGGCAACATAACACCACACTGAAGAAAGTCCTTGAAGAAGACACTGGACTTGAAGGTGATGAACTGCGTGCGATTATGTTGGACAGAGTGAGCTGGAGGAAGAATTATGTCATGGCACCGACTGGCGTTGGATGAAGATAAGTAAACAAGCAAGCAAGGTTAGGGTTAGGTTAAAGTTAGGATCAAGGTTAGGATTAGACTAGTTCTAGAAAATGGAATATACCGCAATACTATAAACCTTTTTTACTACAGTTTCCTTTAACCAGGAACTTAACCAATAAAGGAGCTTGTGAAATTCATGAATAATTAATGAGGCTAAGCTACAATCACAGCGTGGTATTTTGGTCACATGTATAGCTTTGTAAAGCTCAATAAAGATTGAATACTGGTTAGGACGATCTTTAACAAAGTTATGAATGCTTATTAGGACGATCTTTAACAAAGTTATGAATACCAATTAAGCCTATAGCATCGTTCATTGGTTCATTTCACAAGTACGATAAAATACTCGCGTCAGATCTGCATGGGATTTACAATGGCTCGTGCTACGCACTCGCCATTGTAAATACCCATACAGATCTGCCGCTCGTATTTTATCTATTACATAAATATCTATATACCAATGCATCTACAACAATGGAAAATACGTTATACGTTTACGATCTTTCTAAAAATACTTACAGTTAAAACTAACAATCCATTTGCCTGTCAGGATGCCAGATAAGTATTTCATGGTTCGAGGACAAAGACCACTTTCATTAACTGAAGTTACAACATGCGTTACTAAACAGAGTCAGATAATAAATTTAAAAAATCATTAACTGACAGTGTGTTTTTGATTAATAATAATAATAATAATAATATAATAGTTTTTATATAGCGCCATTTCCATTGCTGTCCAATTATCTAAACATCATTTTAATTTTAAAATGTTTTCCTAAAAAGATGAGTTTTAACTTTACACTTAAAATCGTTAAGTGTTGTACAATTTCTAATGTCTTGAGGAAGATTGTTCCATAAGGTGGCGGCAGCACTTGAAAATGTCCTATAGCCATATGTGCGTAAGTTATATGGCACGTGAACCAGCCTATTGCTCCTAGCAGATCTTAAACAACGCCTAGGTATATATAAATTAACTAAATTGGCAATATACAGATAATAAATAAAGCGACTTAAATGTCAATAAAATTATTTTGAAAACAATACGTTCTTCAACAGGAAGCCATGGGCGTGATATGTTCTGATTTCCTACTTAAGGTAACTATTCTTGCTGCTGCATTCTGCACACTCTGTAGCCACTTAATAACATATTTTGGTAGTCCGTAAAGGAGAGCCGGAGTCCGTGCATCAGAGTTTCAGCTATTTGAAAACTTATATGCTTCCTGATTAATGCCATGCTAGTACCAGTCACACACGGTCAAGACGTCCGCATAGCAACCCAAGCATCGTGGAGAATCCTAAAGTCCATTATATTGCTTTGAACAAACCTGATTCGTCAAATTCGCTGAGAACTGTTCCTCCCAAAAGGAAAACACATTTTTTCAATGTTTCCTGGAATTAAGATGAACATTTAATAAGTCATTAGGCAATGGTGATGCAAAAAACTGCGCCACTCCTTAAATACATCAACAAACATTGTAAACAATTACAGAAAGGTGTCAAAGGTAAAATAATGAAGTTTTATATTACTCTTTCATGACTATTCAGCGCAGTTCCCACGAACACTTTTGAACTAGAATCCTCGTATTTCTAAGAAACAAAATACAAAAGTAACAGAAATAATTTTTATGCGAAACTGAAACCTCTTCAGAATTTGTTGGGAAATTAATTATTTCATTTTCTTCCATTAAATATATCCGTTTATTATATAGATATCGATGAAATACTAGGTTTTCTCTTATTTAGAAAAAGTGATATCTTCACATGTGAAGATAAAAATTATTAGTTTTTTTATTAATGAGTGGGCGGAATCCTAGGCATTCCTGCAACCTGATTGGCTGCCTGAGCGGGCGGTTTTTTTGCCATATCTGACCACGGTCACGGAATCCTAAATGTTAAAATTTTTTTCGTGATTTTTGCTTCATAATTATAGTAACTTGGAAAATGGAAAACTAACACAGAATTTGATTCAACTAAGCTGGAAATAACTATATTATACAAAAACTAAAGTAAAAACTGGTTTGTTTTTCTTTCCTCGTCCAAATAATGCAGTTTTACCGAACCAAAGTAGCTCAAGTCTTTTTTTTTACCTTACAGTATACAATAAAAAATAAATGACCAAAATTTACCGTTTTGGTCGATACGTATAGAAAAAATATTTGCCCTTGATCTCAAAAACCCTCGGGTATACGGCAAATAACATACTGCTCACAAAGAAGATATCATTTTTATCTTCACTGTAAAAATATCCTCATGGCCATTTTATCGATTTCAATATAATAAACAGAATATTACATGGTTCTTGGAAATACAAATTTTATCTTATTAATTTTATCTAATATACCTCACTCATTCAACTCGCTCACTCGTTCGTAAGAGGTATTATGCACTAGTCAATTGAAACCCCGGGACTATGCGGGGATTTTAACATTTCATGAGTGTTAATAAGCCGGCTCAAAAATACCGTTCAGTTGTTAAAATACCCGGCTACCTGGGCCTAAAGATTTAGTTTTTCCTGATTTTCACAGTTTTCAATAAGTTTTCAATAAGAAAACATTTATAAGTTTAATATTCTTACAACAAACTTTAACAGAACAACAAACTTTAACATGCAGAACACAAAAAATGTTAAGGCTTTCTACAGTCCTGCTAAGAAATAACCTATCAAAATTCTCGTCTGATTTGTCTAGCGTCTTATCTTCGTCCGTCTAGTGTCTCGTCTCCGTGCGGTTGGCGTCCGTCTTGCGTCCTTCTTCCGTACAGCGAGACGCAAACCGCACGCAGAGACGGACCTTCTGGACGCAGAGCTCGCACCGCGTTCGGCGATTCGATTGCGACACAATGTACTGTATGTATTGAAAATGTTAGTGTTAAATCCTGGCTACACCATCCCCGCTTTTTCATGTCAGTTCATGTTAAAATAACGGTTACCAAAAGATCGACGTTTGTTAAAATCTTGTGTTTCCCCGTTAAAACCCCGCATAGTCCCGAGGGTTTCAATTGACTAGTGCATTACCAACACTCGAAGATAAAATCCGTATATCTGCACGGCCATGTAACTAATATCCTCTATGTCTGTGAAATGAATGAAGTAGTATAGCATATCCACACCATACCTTAGTAATAGTACTCGCGACGTCATCCCGATTTTGGAAATTCTTGGAATGACTCAAAGACAAAGCAGGAGGGGAAAATACCTTTTTCATGGCTTCACTGATAGCGTAATCTTTTGGTATTAAACCTTGTTTATTTCTAAAATGAGAACATAAGAAAGCAGAAATAAAATTTGGAATCGAAAGGGATCATTTAGCAGGATAAATTATCATACCGTGTGTAGAGAATAAACGGTTTGTTAAAAGACGAATTGTGATGTAAAGGTGCTACGTAGGCATTAGTTTTGAAATACAAATACAAAGCTACAAAAGGTTGGTGTACTGCCAAAATAATGTTTAGGAGGTCTAACGTTTTGAGAGAAGGGCCTTCGTTAAAGAGTGACATAAGGTTTCGGCTTCGAAACGTTAGACCTCCTAGTACAGACCTCATGCTCGGTTAATTAGTGAAAAGGTGGTAAACTGCCAAGAATTTTAGTGACGAAATACTGACGTTTTGAGTGGAGCAACTTCATCAGAGTAAGACGAGATGAAATAAAATAAATAGGGCTTATAGACCTCTTTCATTATGGCGGACAGTGACGACAGTCTAAATATTATTTTATACGTATGCCAATTAATTAGACTTTCTGGCTTTGTTACGAAGCAAAGATTCTTTGGAATTACAGACACACGAACGAGGTCAGAAAGGCTAATTTACATGAATATAAAATAATATTTAATTTGGATGCCATTATGAAAGAGGTCTATATATGCCAAAACGAACGTTTTTCTTTTGTTGGATTTTGTTTTTGTTGTTCTTGTTTTATTTTAGTTTGCAAGGAACTTTATTATTAGTTCATGCACTTTCATTCCTTTTCACGTTTTTCCCCTACTGCTTTACTATCCCACAATCCCCCTCAGTATTGGACCTGTCATTGTACCCTTGACTAGTTCTCCCTCCCCCTCAGTCTGTTTGTTGATCGACTGTAAAAATAGCAAATGATTTAACTTTTTCGCACCTCGTTTATTATTTGCTTGTTTATCTCCCTAGTATTTTGATTGCGACTATGTTCTAAGGTATTTCAAACGATCCAATCTAGTAGTGACTGTAAGCTTAACGCTCTTATTCCTCAGACGAGGTTCAACGGTAGTGTACACGCCCAAAAACTCCGTAATTTTGATAAGCTTTCGCTTTTTAAATGTAATACTGACCCGCCTTAAGTGAAGTTTTTTTCCGGCACTTACCCAATATGTGAATAATTTATTTTAATATTTGTAATTTTTTAAATTTTAGATTTTTAGATACAAACAAATTTTGTAAATATAAAGTATTTCACCTTTGGTGGAATTTTATATTTAATAAACCATCATTATTATTATTATTTGATTGGCTACTTTCTACTTGTGATACCCTATTTATTTTATATCATCACGTCTTACTCTGATGAAGGGCTCTGCTCGAAACGTCAGTATTTCGTTCCTAAAATCTTGGCAGTTCACCACCTTTTCACTTTACTATGTATCCAAAACACTGGCTACGCAACACTCTACTTTTTTACTATACTCTTGGTTAAGTAGTTAACATTGAACGGGAAACAACCAGAAATTATAGCATTAAATACCTAGCAGTCAAGGATGCTCCTCTTTCTACAAGAAGTTTCACAACCTTTAACCGACCATTAGCGACCGCGTCATGGAGTGGTGAGTCGTTATCAAATCCAGGAATGTTTAACAAAGCACCGCGATCTAAAAATAGCTGAACAATATCCACGTAGCCATGGTTACATGCTTCATGCTGAAAAAGAACAAGTTCATATTTTGTTATTTTACGTCATGGTTATACTCGACAATTTGTGTCGCTGATTTCTGTCGCAATGGTGTTGCGAGATAACTCGCGGAGCGTAACATACCCACGCAATACTGATTTTAGCGATGTCGAAGTATTGAAAGTTTTTTTATATGGGCCATCAAAAAGTTGCAAAGCAAATCTGTATGTATATAATCTGCAATGGTAGCAGAAGTTGATAAGGGTAGCATGGAAATGGTCACTTTGTTTCGCAATAATTCCCTTGAGCACAGGCGATTATATCAAAATGGAGGACGAGAATAAGTTTAAGCTATAATTGAGTTGAAATGTAGCTGCTAGCTGACGTTTTGGCCTCCATTTTGAAATTACTGCGCCAACACGAGTTTCGAAATAAATGTCATTGCGACAGAAATCGGTGAAATAAATTGGTCAGTGTAACGGTAGCTTTAGAATAGCAGATTAAGTAAGAGTTCAATACCGAGTTTAATACCCTCGTACCTGCAGGGTCTTATCTCCGCTGCCCGCCCGCACTCGCTGCGAGGAGCGGAGATAAGAGTAGAAGTTAAAAGTAACTTCACTGGTTCACTTTTACGATATTTAACTAGAACAGGATTATAATAAACGTCTTCTTAAATATTTATTGGCACAATGACACATAGTTGGTGTGTAAAAGTGAAATTTGTCAATAATAATAATAATATTTCAACAGGGAGCCCATGTCACCGAGGTGTTTTAGTCTTACTGTAATATTGTGGGTAGAACCAAGGGCGTCAACCAAGGGCGTCAACTTGGAAACTCTAATTTCATTATTTCGTTTAGTTTAGAAGAATAATTCGATCGCAGTAAGTTCCCTCTGACGTTTGTGTTAAGTCTTGTTAGCGCACTTGGAATTATGGCAATATGGATCATCAAATTGTAAAAGATTTCTCAAGTTTTGAACAAGTGTGCTGAGATATTTCCTGTTCTCTAGTTGTTGTATTAATCGTAATTAATGGTCTTGTGGTGTATATGTATTCTAATTTGTTGTAATTACGTGATGTGTTGGTGCGGTTACTCGATGAAATGAATATGATCTTTGGCTAAATCTTGTATTGTACACTAGCGAAGGGAAATCTTCACAGGAAAAAAACAAGTATACGATCGTTAGAATTTTAAAAAGAAGAAAAATCAATTACTTACCAAAGGTGTCCAGCCTGCATTGTCTTTAGCATTGGGATCTGCACCTTCATTGATTAGCTTTTGTGCTGATAATATATCGCCCTAGGAGAGAAGAGAGTAACATGATTTCCAATCAAGAAATGAATCAATCATATTTCGGTGTGCTCAATCAAATTATGAATGCAAGTGGTGCCGGTGGGAAAACAAGACAAATTAACCAAAACTAAACTGTACTAACAGTTTTTTTTAGTTTAAGGGAGGTTGATAGCTTGAATGGTCGCGTGAGGAGTTCCGAACTTCGCTTGTTTAGCACACAAGATATTTTAAGGATGTTTATTTCAAGTCGACAGAGCAGCAAATATAGAGTTCAATACAGGTTCAGCAAATAAACTATACTAAGACTAAGTTATCCTATGCGTGCATAACTACATTATATTACGTGCATAACTAGCAATTAAACTATTCGATTATGAGTACAATAACAAAAGATAATGTTCTTACTTTGGTCTCCTCTCGTCCTTCAAGTATATAGTTCAATGGGTAGAAAAGGTAGAGTTCTTTCAGGAAGGAAGGACGGATGGGAGCGAGGGAGGAAGGATATATATAGAAACTATAGGTTGATATATCAGCAAATATCCATGCTGTTATCAATAAGGGCCCTGTGAAACTAACGTACAATGTTCTAACGTACAATGTTCGTGCTCCTGCTGCTGCTTGTACTACTACTACTCGTGCTCGTACTGCTGCTGCTGCTCGTGCTCATGCTGCTGCTGCAGCTGCTCGTGCTGCTGCTGCTGCTCGTACTACTACTCGTGCTGCTGCTACTCGTGCTGCTGCTGCTCGTGCTGCTGCTCGTGCTGCTGCTCGTACTACTACTCGTACTACTACTACTCGTGCTGCTGCTACTCGTGCTGCTGCTGCTCGTGCTCCTGCTGCTGCTCGTACTACTACTACCCGTGCTCGTACTGCTGCTGCTGCTCGTGCTTCTGCTGCTCGTGCTGCTGCTGCCCGTGCTGCTGCTACTACTGCTACTACTGCTGCTGCTACTACTGCTACTACTACTGCTGCTACTACTGCTGCTGCTACTACTGCTGCTGCTGCTACTGCTACTACTACTGCTGCTACTACTGCTGCTGCTGCTGCTGCTACTCGTGCTCTACTACCACCACTGCTACTGCTGCTGCTGCTACTACTGTTGCTGCTACTACTAATACTGCTGCTACTACTAATACTGCTGCTACTACTAATACTACTGCTGCTACTACTAATGCTGCTACTACTAATGCTGCTACTGCTACTACTTCTGCTGCTGCTGCTACTACAACTGCTGCTGCTACAACTGCTACTACTACTTCTGCTTCTGCTGCTGCTGCTACTACTTCTGCTGCTACTACTACTACTTCTTCTGCTGCTACTACTACTACTTCTTCTGCTACTACTGCTACTGCTACTGCTACTACTGCTGCTGCTACTACTACTTCTGCTGCTGCTACTACTTCTGCTGCTACTACTACTACTACTTCTTCTGCTACTACTACTTCTTCTGCTACTACTGCTACTGCTACTGCTACTACTGCTGCTGCTACTACTGCTGCTACTACTGTAATATCACGTGACACTGACGTCATGAACAGTCGAACTCGTGGTCATTGATTTACTCTGTCTTATATCTTAAGTAGTTCAGTTCATATTAAATGTTTAAGGTCTAAATAAATAAGTTCTATTCAAATACAAATACAAGAAGTATTACATGGTTGTCAGAACTGGGATCTTGAATAGAAAAAACAAGACAAGATGTGTGATCCAGCGCTAACAGGCTTCGAGCCGCCAAAAATGAATTGGAAACTGGATACAGACCTGCCAACACGCTTCAAGAGATTTCGCCAGAGATGTAACCTGCTGTTCGATGGACCGCTAAATAAACGCACGATTGAGCAGAAATGCAACTACTTACTTTTGTGGTCTGGAGACCACGGCATAGATCTTTACAATACATGGGAACTCAACGATGAACAGAAGAAAGACATCAACGAATATTGGAGGCGCTTCGAAAGCCACGTTGAACCGCAAGCGAATTATATCCTAAACCGATATTATCTCCGGAGTTTACAGCAAAATGATCGAACACTCGCCGATTTCCTCACCGAAGCCAGACTACTCATCCAGAACTGTAATTATCCAGCAGATCTACACGATCAACTCATACGAGACACCCTCGTATTCGGAACGAAATCCGAAATCGTGAGAAAGAAATGCATCACCGAAGGCAACAACCTCACATTTGCCAGAGCTCAAGAAATAGCCCGTACAGAGGAAGCCACTCGCCTTCAGCTTCAAGCAATGAAAGATAAACCACAAGGATCCCATGAAGTCGACTCCATAAAAGATCACAACCAACATGGTAAGAGAAACAATTATAAACCATCTTTTCAACGACATGATACTGCCCGTAGAACACCTCGAGATGAACACAATACAAACAATGCCTTTCACAAACAGTCGACGAAACAGTGCCAAAGATGTGGCCACCCTAACCACCCAAACTCAAAGCAATGTCCAGCAACTGGTGTAGAATGTTTCCACTGCCATAAAATTGGTCACTTTAGCAAGATGTGTAGAAGCAAGACAAATCTTAACGAAATACAAGGTCAAGTTCGCGAAAACAACACACTTACAAGTTCGGAACACTCGAAACCGAAAACAACCTCAACTCGCAGCAAAGTACGTCTAAAGTTAACAGCGTTAACCAGAAACAACGACGCACGAAAGTCCTGACAAGTATTCAAGTTACAACAGAGTCATATCACAAACGCACCACAGAACTTATCTGTAAAGTTGATACTGGAGCTGAAATCAATGTCATATCCAAAAAAGATTTCGACCGAATCCTCGCTAGACCCGAATGTAAACGCCTGAAGCCAACAGAATGTAGAATCACAGCATATGGAGGCCAAGAAATAAAAAGCTTGGGCATTTGCAAGCTATACATCCACCACGACGGTGCGATCAGAGAAGCAAATTTCAACGTCACTGAAATACCTGGCCCAGCCATGCTCAGCTGTGAAACATGTGAAGACCTAGGACTAGTACAATTCAACTGCAGCCTTGAAACAGAAGAGCAAGTCAAGCAACCACTCAGGGAGAAACAACTCTTGGAAGAGTTTGAAGATTGTTTCCAAGGACTTGGAACTTTCAACATGAAACCGTACCACATTACTCTGGACCCAACTGCTGAACCAGTCATCCATCCATGCACCACGAACAGTACCTATCCACCTTCAGGAGCTGTACGAAGCAGAAATAAACAACATGATACAACTGGGTGTCATTGTGCCAGTGGATGAACCCACAGACTGGGTAAATAGTATCGTCTTATCTGAAACAAAGAATGAGAAAGGTGAAGTAACCAAAGTCAGAGTATGCCTAGACCCACGCGATCTTAACAAATCCATAAAGAGAGAACACTACTACACAAAGACTGTGGACGAAGTAGTGACCCAACTCCACAACGCCAAATTCTTTACAATAATCGACACATCCAAGGGTTACTGGCATGTTCCACTAGACAAACAAAGCTCGTTGCTGACAACGTTTAATACCCCATTTGGACGGTACCGATTCACAAGGCTCCCTTTCGGGACAGTTGTCTCCCAAGACATCTTCCAAAAGCAACTCGACACATCCTTACAAGGCCTTCAAGGTATCACTGGAATTGCTGATGACACATTCGTCCATGGTGCCACCGAAGAAGAGCACGACCGAAATTTGGTCAACCTCATGAAGAGAGCAAGAGAACAGGGAATCAAGTTTAACCAAGCCAAGCTACAGTTCAAGTGCTCGAAAGTCAGCTTCTTTGGACACACATGGACCCCAGAAGGAATACAACTTGATAACAGGAAGATATCTGCCATATTGGCTATGAAACCACCTGAAAATGCTAAAGATCTTCAGAGCTTCCTTGGTCTTGTGAACTATCTGATACGATATTCCAGCAGCTTGGCAACCATCACAGCACCATTACGAGAGCTAACCAAAAAGGAAATTGCCTACGTTTGGGGTCCAGAACACAACCAAGCCTTCCAACGAATCAAACAAGAGATTACCTCAATGGGAATACTGAGATATTTCAACCCATATGCCAAGTCAACCATCCAAACCGATGCATCGCTCAAAGGACTTGGTGCCGTACTATAACATTGAAAGAGAGACCCTAGCTGTCGTATGGGGGTTAGAACGATTCCACTATTTCATTTATGGCAAGCACTGCATCATAAATACTGACCATAAACCATTGGAATCCATTTTTAAGAAGAAATTAGTCAGCTGCCCACCAAGACTACAACGTCTGCTGCTGAGAGCACTCAAATATGATGTTACTGTCAAGTATGTAAGAGGAATCAATGTAAGAATCAACCCTCAACATGCACCAACAGTTGGTGAACTACCACAACTAGAAGTCGACCAGGTAACCAACACCCTCCCAGCAACACCAGCAAGATTACAACAGATCAGAGAAGAAACAGCTGAAGATGCAACCCTATCCCTTCTCAGGGAAACCATATATCAAGGATGGCCTGAATACAGAAGTATGTGCCCACCATCCATCCAAGATTATTGGAACTTTAGAGAGGAACTAACCATCGAAGATGGCCTCATCTTGAAATGTGAACGCCTGGTCATACCCAAGCCATTAAGACCAGAAATCCTGACCACCATCCACCAAGGCCACCAAGGGCAAGAAAAGTGCCTACTGAGAGCCCGAACATGTATATACTGGCCAGGAATCACCAAAGATATCATCCACCTCGTAACAAATTGCGAATCCTGTCAGAGACACCAAAACAACACGCAAAGGCAGCCGCTGCTCCTAACCAGACCCACCAAGCCGACCTTGGGAGAGAGTCAGTTCAGACCTATTTGAACACAAAGGACAACACTACCTCCTGATTGCAGACCAATATAGCAGATTCCCCATCATTCGCAAGTTAACTAGCACCTCATCACAAGCTATTATCAATCACATGAAAAGTATTTTCGGTGAACATGGCATTCCAACGAAGCTGTTCACAGACAATGGACCACAATACGACTCTGAGGTTTTCCAAGAATTCACCAGACTTTATACCATTGAGCATATCACCAGCTCACCACACTATCCACAGTCGAATGGATTTGCCGAACGAATGGTCCAGACTGTCAAACACATACTACAGAAATGTAAAGAAGAGGATGAAGACCCATACCTTGGAATTCTGTGCTACAGAGCAACACCGTTAGACCACAACCTGAAATCACCTGCAGAACTACTCACTGGTAGAAAATTCAAGACTACCCTGCCAATGGCACAACAAGCCCACTACTATAACCTCAACGCAAGATCATTCCAAGAACCACTACAACAGAAACAACCCATCCATATCCACAACAAGGCCAACCAGACATGGCAACCAGGAACCGTCATCGAAGCAACAAAAGAACCAAGATCATATCTAGTCAGATCTGATGACACTGGTGCCATCTATCGGCGAACAAGAGACCACCTTAGGCACAGAGTAACTGGACCTACTCGCCTACAAACAAAAGCAAACACGACAAGCAACTACACTACAAAAAGTGGACGAACTGTAAAAAATCCAAACAAACTCAACTTATAAGTTATGTAAAATATAACTATATATATAATGTGGTGTCTGCGAAAGAACACTACAAAAGTAACAAACAGAAGGGGATGTAATATCACGTGACACTGACGTCATGAACAGTCGAACTCGTGGTCATTGATTTACTCTGTCTTATATCTTAAGTAGTTCAGTTCATATTAAATGTTTAAGGTCTAAATAAATAAGTTCTATTCAAATACAAATACAAGAAGTATTACAACTACTACTACTGTTGCTGCTGCTACTACTGTTGCTGCTGCTGCTACTACTACTACTGTTGCTGCTGCTACTACTACTGTTGCTGCTGCTACTACTAATACTGTTGCTACTACTACAACTGCTGCTACTACTACTAACGCTGCTACTACTACTGCTGCTGATACTACTACTACTACAGCTGCTGCTACTACTACTGCTACAGCTGCTGCTACTACTACTGCTGCTGCTGCTGCTGCTGCTACTACTACTACTCCTACAACTCCTACTGCTGCTGCTACTACTACTACTTCTGCTACTGCTACTACTGCTACCACTACTGCTCCTACTACTGCTCCTACTGCTACAACTGCTACAACTACTACTGCTACAACTACTACTGCTACAACTACTACTGCTACAACTACTACTGCTACAACTACTACTGCTACAACTACTACTAGCTACAACTACTCCTGCTACTGCTACAACTGCTCCTGCTACAACTGCTCCTCCTACTTCTACTACTGTTACTACTGCTACTACTCCTCCTACTCCTTACTACTACTCCTACAACTCCTGCTGCTGCTGCTACTACTACTGCTACTGCTGCTACAACTACTACTACTGCTACAACTACTACAACTGCTGCTACTACTGCTACTACTCCTGCTACTACTTCTACTGCTGCTACTGCTGCTGCTACTACTTATACTGCTGCTACTACTGCTGCTACAACTACTGCTACAACTACTGCTACAACTACTACAACTGCTGCTGCCACTACTGCTGCTCCTCCTACTGCTACTACTGCTGCTCCTCCTACTCCCACTACTGCTACTCCTCCTCCTCCTCCTTACTACTACTCCTATTGCTGCTACTACTGCTGCTACTACTGCTACTGCTGCTACTACTACTGCTGCTGCTACTACTAATGCTGCTGCTACTACTACAACTGCTGCTGCTACTACTTCTGCTACTACTGCTGCTACTACTACTACTACTACTACTGCTACTGCTACTAATACTGCTGCTACTACTACTAATGCTGCTGCTACTACTAATGCTGCTGCTACTACTACTGCTGCTACTACTGCTGCTGCTGCTACTACAACTGCTGCCGCTGCTACTACTTCTGCTGCTGCTGCTGCTACTACTGCTGCTGCTGCTGCTGCTACTACTACTGCTACTGCTGCTGCTGCTGCTGCTGTTGCTACTACTGCTGCTGCTACTACTACTACTAATTCTGCTGCTGCTACTACTACTACTAATTCTGCTGCTACTACTGTTTCTGCTACTGCTGCTGCTACTACTACTACTGCTGCTACTACTACTACTGCTGCTACTACTAATACTGCTGCTACTACTACAACTGCTGCTACTACTACTAATGCTGCTGCTACTACTACAACTGATGCTGCTACTACTTCTGCTACTACTTCTGCTACTACTACTACTACTGCTACTACTACTACTACTACTACTACTGCTGCTGCTGCTGCTACTACTACTGCTACTACTACTACTACTGCTGCTACTGCTGCTACTACTCCTCCTACTCCTCCTACTGCTACAACTCCTACTCCTCCTACTGCTACAACTCCTACTGCTGCTGCTGCTACTACTAATGATGCTGCTGCTGCTGCTGCTACTACTACTACTACTGCTGCTGCTACTACTACTGCTGCTACTACTGCTCCTGCTACAACTGCTCCCGCTACTGATACAACTGCTCCTCCTCTCCTACTACTACTCCTACTCCTTACTACAACTCCTACTCCTACTGCTACTACTCCTACAACTCCTACTGCTGCTGCTACTACTACTACTGCTGCTGCTGCTGCTGCTACTACTACTACCGCTGCTGCTGCTACTGCTACTGCTACTGCTACTGCTACTGCTACTACTGCTACTACTGCTGCTACTGCTACTGCTACTACTGCTGCTCCTCCTACTCCCACTACTGCTACTCCTCCTTACTACCACTCCTACTACTATTGCGACTACCACTGCTGCTACTACAGCTGCTACTACTGCTACTACAGCTGCTACTACTGCTGCTGCTGCTGTTGCTGCTGCTGCTACTTATACTGCTGCTACTGCTACAACTACTACTTATACTGCTGCTACTGCTACAACTACTACTGCTGCTCCTCCTACTCCTCCTTACTACTACTCCTATTGCTGCTACTACTGCTGCTACTGCTACTGCTACTACTACTAATACTGCTGCTACTACTACTAATGCTGCTGCTACTACTAATGCTGCTGCTACTACTAATGCTGCTGCTACTACTAATGCTGCTGCTACTACTACCGCTGCTACTACTGCTGCTGCTGCTGCTACTACAACTGCTGCTGCTGCTACTACTTCTGCTGCTGCTACAACTACTACTGCTGCTAATGCTGCTACTACTCCTCCTACTCCTACAACTCCTACTCCTCCTACTGCTACTACTGCTACAACTCCTACTGCTGCTGCTACTACTACTGCTACTGCTGCTGCTGCTACTACTAATGATGCTGCTGCTGCTGCTACTACTACTGCTGCTACTACTGCTCCTGCTACTACTGCTCCTGCTACAACTGCTCCCGCTACTGATACAACTGCTCCTCCTACTCCTACTACTGTTACTACTGCTACAACTCCTACTCCTACAACTCCTACTCCTACAACTCCTACTCCTCCTACTGCTACTACTGCTACAACTCCTCCTACTACAACTCCTACTCCTCCTACTGCTACTACTCCTACAACTCCTACTGCTGCTGCTACTACTACTACTGCTACTACTGCTGCTGCTGCTGCTGCCGCCGCTGCTGCTGCTACTGCTGCTGCTACTGCTACAACTGCTGCTCCTCCTACTCCCACTCCTCCTTACTACCACTCCTACTACTATTGCTACTACTACTGCTGCTACTACAGCTGCTACTGCTGCTGCTGCTGCTGCTGCTGCTACTACTACTGCTGCTACTTCTACTGCTGCTACTTCTACTGCTGCATTGGTTAACTATGATTGGTTATACAGGATATTTACAACCAGTCCACCCTCAATTGTATCGGCTAAACCGAAAGTGACGCCATCACAGTCAATTGAAAGTGACCTACGTCCAATATCCCTTACCTGCACCTTGGCTAAAATTATGGAGGGATTCTTCTGTAAGAGACTTCTATCACAGCTGACAGGAAAAATTGACCCCCGCCAGTTTGCGTGCAAGGGCCACTCCACAACAGATGCACTAATATATATGCTTCAACCCATTTATGAGGCCCTTGATAGTGGAAATGCTGGAGCCCGTATCTTTTTTGCAGATTTTACCAAAGGTTTTGACCTTATTAATCATAATATCCTCATGCAGGAACTGATAAAATTGAACATTCACCCTGCTTTAGTCAATTAGATTGCCGCTTTTCTCGACAATAGAAAACAGGCTGTAAGAATAGGGGGAACTTTATCAGACTGGAAATCTCCGAATGGTGGTATACCTCAAGGAACTAAACTTGGTGTTGTTCTTTTCCCGGTTATGACAAATATAACATCTAATATAATTTAATATCTGATTGGCATTTGAGAACAAAGTACGTCGACGATACATCTTCACTGGAGATTATTCCCACGAACTCAATTAGCTATTTGAACACTACGATATATGAAATACACCAATTTTCTATTAATCATAACATGAAGCTCAATCCACTTAAATGTAAGGAGATGGTAATTAATTTCATGCATAATGACAATTTTATATTAAGACCTATTGTAGTAGGCAGCAACGTAATAGAAAGGGTAAATAACTATAAATTACTAGGAGTACAATTGAGTGAGGACCTTAAGTGGAATAAACATGTTGAGTATATTTACAAAAAAGCAAGTTGTCTACCTATAGACTCGTTAATTCAGTGTATATACTGCAAGAGAGTTTCAATAAACATTATTATTATTATTATTATTACTACTACTGCTGATACTACGCTGCTGCTGCTGCTGCTACCACTACTGCTGCTGCTGCTACAGCTACTGCTACTATGTAGAATAGAATTACATTATTCCGTGTTTCAACATCAAATATAAATTTCATTCATGTAAACTTTCATATAAATTAAGATAAAACTTCATAAAAATTCAAATAAGTTAAGATAAAACAACTAACCTTGATTGCAGCCAAATGTAAAGGTGTTTCTCCTCTCTTATTTCGCGAGTTTTGTGATGGTGAAATCAGGCCTTCATTGAGTATTGTTTTCTTCCATTTTTGTGGTGCTAATAGAGATGACCGATAATAAAAGGCTTGTGTGAGGTTATTGAGTCTACACCAAATAATGAATTTCTACACTACAACCTTTTGACTACATTAGACATTAGAAGTGTGATGTTGACCGTCCAGGTTGTTGTAGTCTTGAGAAAGAGTCTTTATTTGACTCTGAAGATGACCACCGCTGAGGCCTTCCAACGTCAGTCACCAACAATATAATCTTTCTCAAGACTACAACCTGGACGATCAACTTCACACTTTTAATGATACTTCTGGGTTCAAACCATTTACTTCTGACCACAGTTACCAGGCCTCATTAAAGTGCATAATGACATTTGACACGTCGTAGCATCTTATGACACGTCGTAGCGTCTTACGACGTATCGTAACGTTTTAGGGTGTTTATAAAAAGGATTTTGTGATGAATTTATTCTTTCCCAATGTGATTCGGGATGAATAAACACTGAATTGCTTTATATCTATTGACTACCTTAGAAATACAAGCTGTTTTAGCTATAAGAAAATTAAACGAAAACTGTATGTGAATCAGTACAGTACGTATGGGATATACAAACACATATTAAATGTTAATTTATTTTGTTTTTCTTCGTAAATTATTAATGTATTGTTTTAATAAGTGATGCACATAAAAATTGAGATGTCTCCTCAAGTAGCGGATTTAAATTACCATCACCCTATGTGCCAGGGGCTTTAGTCTTGTGTTAAACGATACAATACTGTACATATATTTTTCAAAACTTACTGCATGACTGCTGTGAGCATTCAGATAATGTATCCAAATTTTCCATTTGTATCAGATACTGTTTTATGTCGCTACTTCTTCTCCTTTTTCTCACCCTTCTCCTCTTAATATTCAGCTCAGTATTTTCTTTTTCATTTAAAACAGGGTACTCCTTATCACCAGATTTATTTGTAGTTTCACTCAGTGCACTGCTTTGCTTATGACAACTCTTGTCAGAACTTTGCAGTTTAGCTTGCAGACGGGTAAAAGTTGTCTTGCTTGCAGTTGGCTGATCATGAGATTCTTGATGTTGTAAATGCCTTCTGCTACTTGCTTGTCCACTTTCATTTTGACAATTTGAACTGGAATTTGGACGTTTACTATTTTTGTCAGTTTTTTCATTTGTGATGTCTAACGCTTTACCATTCAAGGAAGAACTATTACGTGTTAACTTTCTTCTTAGTAAATATGTTTTGACATTTTTATCCCCGGAACACAATTTTCCTTTTACTGTACTTTTAACAACCATCCTTTCTGGGACAACATCACTAGTTTCTTGGTTATTCTGTTTTTCAGAATGTATTTTATCACTTGGTGACAAATTGATTTCCGTAATAGGTTCCTTCAACGAAATACAACTCTCTGTTGAGGAATGATTCGAAGAATTAATTATGGTGTTTTCTGGGAGGGATTCTGCTTGTGGAACATGATGAAGATTTACTAAGAAATGAAGATTAAGAAGACCATGGTTAAAATATTGTCTAGAAAATATTAACCAGCCGTTATGGTCTAGTGGTTACCACACATGTCTATGAGCTGGTAGACAGCGAGGAAGAGTTTCATGGAGAACTTGAAAGCTGTTGTGTGCTTAAGGGTTTGATTCAGGCTTAGTGCAAACAAGGTAAAAACAGTTTATATTTAGTTTTGTGACATCATCACCGGGTGCATGATGCCTCTTGCATTAAGACTTTGATTCCAACTTGTACTTTACAACTTGTACTTTATTATTTTTATTTTACTTACAAAAAGTACAAACCTTTCAAAGGCCTGGAACCAATCAGTGAACGTAGCTTCAATGTTAATGTGACAGTCGTTGACAGCTGATGGTTAGACCTTATGTCTTTTAACCATGAAAACACACCACAATCAGGGCATTTGGAGTCACTCCCTAATATCGTCTCAATACAATTTCTGTTTAGATTAAAACAAAATATACTATATATATATTAATAAATATTTAACCATTTCAAGACATGCAGTACATAATTGAACTAAGTAGACCTCAACAGAACTAAATAAGCAAAAATCATCGATACAGCTTGACAGGTAAGATTATTTTAAAATTCACAGGCTAATGTCATGATACTATTGAGCATCTACCATCACAGCAAGTTCCTATCTTTCACTTTTTATTAAATTTCAAATCAAATTCATTCCATAATACACAATGTAGTGATACCAGCCAGAGGTGCCTGGCCTCAGTACCATTGAGAAGGGGCCAAAATAGGGGCCCATAACATTTCAGTCTAAGAAATCTATTATTGTTCTATAAAATGAAGTAGACAAAGTAAAACTTACAGGCCTCCAGCAAATAGTAAATATAAGTTAAAATTAAAGTTACCTGTACTGGGAAACTAATGGAACCTTTCCAATAATTGTATGTCAAAAAGCTATGGGGCCCTAGTGATAATTGATAACTGAGACTCAAGACAATAGTTCTACAGAAACTTACATCTGTTTTAGTCCTTATAATATGTTCATTAAGACATTGTAGAATTTTTAGAGTGACTGATGCTACTGTATATACATGTATATCATTACTAGTTTTCAAATGTTATTTCTGATGGAAACTGTAAAGGTTTGTTTAGGCTACTTGATGATCACAATGCAATTAAAACATTAATCTCACAAGGGGACCTAAAGTTTGATCCAAGGCCGTAGTTATCCAGGTTCTACATATTACTAATAACATTTTTTGATAAATTCTAGAAAGTCTGGTTAATTGCATTTAAGTTGTAAAAGTCATTAGAATTGTAGTGCAGCCAGTGTTGTGCTTGTCAGGGGGGATGGGAACTCAAGACCATGCATGCCTCTCAGTAATGTGAATTACTGTAAGTGCCGTGGAAAATGGGGAATTCTTTGGAGCCTGGCCAATTTTCTATATTTTAAGGGTGTTCGGACATATTCCGTTGCTAAACAACCGGTTGCTAAGGACAGGTCATTTAGTGCCCTATTACTATTGTCTATTGTCTATTTAACAATTAGACAACGAGTCCGAGTTGTCTATGAGCGAATAGCCAACGAACGCGAAGCCTGAGTTGACTATTCGCTCATAGACAACGAGGACGAGTTGTCTAATTGTTTTAGTAGAAACAAATTAGTGGACTATTACAAATCATGCATTCTCCAAAAAATTATCCAAAAACTCATCTCGGAAACCTCCCCAAAACGAGAGTTTTCTGCCATTGTTTTGAGCGCGTTTCCCAAACGTTGTCTATCACGAATAGACAACGGTTGAGTAGCCAATCAGAATGCAGCATTTGTAATAGACCATGGTCAGTTTCTACTAATCATGAGTAGACAATAAATTCAAAGACAAAAAAGGTATAACCAAGATATTTTATGTGTGGAATATGTTGGCAAACGTCTTTCGTCTGGTGACGTATTTGATGATGTCACCATGACGTCATCAACAAACACAAAAACTCTATAATTTTCGTCATGTTTGACAGTATGCTATATTTTTTGGTGTCATATAAACCTAAATTACTTCCTACAAAAAAGTATGTATGGATTCATTGATAAATTAAATAAAAACGAAGTAATGAAAATTTTATTGTGTTTATTGACTAAAAATCCGGATTCTCGGCTAATTTTTAAAAATTCTTAAAATCCATACGTACTTTTATGAAGGTAACCGTCCAGATTCTAATCACATGTAAAAAATAATTTATATTATATAAACCTTCGAAGATTATAGGAATTTTCATATTTTGAGATGTCACGATGACGTCATCATCATATGACATTACCAAACGAAAGAGTTTTGTCCACATATAGTACATACATACAGACTGTCTTGATGGATTCTTAAAACTGTGAAATTCTATGGCAAATTTTGTCAATTCTAAGCTTCCTTAGCAACGGATATAAGGTCTGCAAATCAAAATACGTCTGAACACCCTTAAGGTTGAGACACACAAGGCGACAAATCCAGGGTTCATGCAAATAATGTTCTCTTTATGCAGACCGAACAAGTGATGTTATATATTATGTTACCTAAGCTGTTTATTATGTGGTCTCAATGACAACAACTTTTCAGTGGTCATGCATGGCTTTGCTAGCATGCATTTGTTAGATTTCCTTTCTTGTCAAGTTTTGTGATTGGTTGATTACAACAATAAAACAATAGAATCAACCACAAAGAAACCGATGACTAACCCTAACCACTTTTGTTCCATGTAGCCATTCACATAACCTGTTCATTTTAGGGACTTACCATTCTTGTTTAGTTTTTCAAAGTAAAGATGAACATATTTCATATTACTTGAAGTTTACTTCAGTGTTCGTACTTTGTTGTCCATTAGAAAGTTTTCAATTTCTTGCTGCATGACCATGGCTATACACAGGATTCTGGGGGGAGTTTATACCCCTGCTGCAACCCCCTATGTACGGCCATGTGCATTACATGTTTAAATTCTACAATGTTCTTAATGTTGCGAGGGCTCGCAATCCTGTACAGGTCATCACGGCAAAATCCGGACCACATTCACCAATAATTTTGCATAATTTTTCCGAAAGTAGCACTGGCCAATGGTCATATAATAATTTTACTGGAGACTAGGATTCAGAACTGGCACATCCTCAATAATGTAATTACCAATTTTTAAAAAAACATGGCAATATTATGAACATTCTTACATTTATTGCAGATACAGTATTGTACATACAGGTATAGTATACAGTTAATTACAGTAACTGGTATAACTCACTTAAAATATATCAATCAGAATATTTGGTCAATAAATAAAAAACCCAACTATTTCAAAACAAAAAAATAGTTTATGGGCTGAGTGATCGCAACATATATATATTTAATAAACAATAATATATGCGATCATTTAATTGACTCAACTGTGAACTGGGTTGAAAACATCCTTAGGGATTTCGAAATGAATTAGCATTGCAGTCAATGCGAATTGTTTACATATATTGTACTATAATAAGGCATTTTTTATCAGCGATCAAAACGCAAAGGACAAATAATTTTCAAGTATCAACAACATGAACATATCTTGGCGCTGGTATTTACCTGCAAAAGTTATGATCACAATTCTCCAAGGAGCATGGATCAGTTAAATAATTCTCACTAAAATATAATCCGAGTAAATCTAGTAAGTTAATTTAACAACAGGATATAATTTATATAAAAAATACGAGCTTGGTTATGGTTTGATGAAAGCGATAAATATGAAATTCGTCAGCAAATCTTTTTGTTGATATTTAGTATTTACCACAAGCCGCAAGTTAGCAGCTTCTCCAAGTCCGTTAGAACAGCCCTTGTAGAGGTCCACTCCATGTTTCTTAGTATTAAACGTCTTCCATAGATCACAGATTGTAAAGTAGAGTTTCAACAATAATCGAAACACTTTTCCTTTCACCAACATAATTCAATTTCCCGCGTTGAATTCAACAGTTTTGTTTCGCGGAGTTCTCATGACCTCTGTCACACAACCACCCCACACAATACTAATTACCCCTAAATGGTCACCGCAACACTCCATGTCCCCAAACAACTGAAAATTCAAAATGGGCTAAATTTGTAAATGTCATCTGACATGTGGGCAAAATTCATATCAACTAGGATATCCTTACCATGCTATCCATGGTTGATGAGCGTGAACTGCACTGGAACTGTATCGACTTCGTTACTGAGAGCTGGGGCAAATGGCCAAGCAGCAGTTTATCCAAGGGCAAGGCTCCTTTATAATAATTGTTGCTTTGGTCTAGTACTTGTAAAATCCATTGAATCAAATAAAGCTATCTACAATAACATAAGATCTTATAGCACAAGGAGAAACAGATACACATTGCATTCCAAATCCTTTCTTCAAAGAATTCCAAGAGAAGTATTGGTATTGGTTATGGTAGGTAAGAAACCAAAGAAATTAACAAGTGATTAAACAAGAAATTAACAAGTAATAATTAATTTGCAAATCATTATGCTCAGCTCTGGCCATTGAGATACTGTGCTGTAACACAATATATATGGTGATTGACAACCAACAAGTTATGATAGTCAATTCATCTATTGAAATTGTTGCATTTTAAAGGAACCAACTGGGTGATACAAACACAGGAAAAGTAAGGGAGAACTTGAAAGCTGTTGTGTTAGTCCAAGACTGAATGGTGAGGGTTTACACACAACAGCTAGAGAATTTTCCCAAACTCTCTGAGTGTTTGTATTGCTTGTAAAAACCATTGAATCATAATATATGTCATCAAGCTACAGGGCGATTCTCCCGTCACACATGTGTCATTGCTATTCCTTTGGGCGCCTTCACACTGAAGCCCAAATGAATTGCAATGTCACGTGTGTGACGGGAGAATCGCCCTACATGTATTTACAATAACAAATTGAAAACTCTAAAAGGTTTGAGTACGGTACTGTTAAAATAGTGTGTAGGAGCCAGGAGGTCCAATGTTTCAAGTATACCATTTGTTCTTGTCGTATATGAACTAGTAATAGCCAACTTGGCGCTTCGTGCCTCGTTAGCTATGAGCTCATATATGACTCAAGCTCATATGGTATAAATGTTAAATATACATGTACCATAGCACAAGGAGTGAAGAGGTTTATACTATTACCGGTACAATCATTCCTTCTTTAAATCGTAACCAGACAAAAAAACATTGTTGCCTTTTATATTATATTTACATCCTCCTTGTGCCCATACTGAAACTTAAAACCTCCAACATTATTAGGCCAAGAAAAAATATATACCTGGGTTTCCTATTTCATGCTGAAAAAAATTAGGTATCAAACATGGCTGCCGATCCAGGCAGCATCCTCAAAATCAGTGTGGTTTGGTAAAACCTATTGTTCGTCCATGCTATGTTTGGGAAAAAAAGTTAACAAAAAAAAAAAAAGCCGACCTAGTACCCTATCCCAGGATGCAAATCAAGCTGCAACTCGTGCCTTAGGCTTTTCAAAATTTCAATAAAAAGATTAACTGTAGGGTCGGGAAACCGGAAACCAAGGTATTTTTTATTTTGGCCTTACAGTAAAACAAACTCTTTAACATCAAGCATTTAAAAACTTCGCACCATCACACCCCTATGGCCTTAACAGAAGTTTTTATTTCATTTAATTTCCTACAAGTTTTTTTGTATTTTATATATTGTATAGTAGTTTTCAAGGGACTTTATTATTAGCTCATGCACTGTCATTCCTTTTCAAGTTTTTGTTTCCTTAGTTAACTGCTTTACTCATGCACACCAAAATACTGGTATTTTTACAGATCAAATTTTCGCGAAACGTACAGTAAAACGTTTTTTAGTATGTGATGTAAGGTTGTCAAACAGCACAAAATGTTATAAATTAGCAGTCGCGCACGTTCACACAAAATTTTCTAAAAATCCGGTTTATAAATTTTCTGTGAGAAACACCAACATGTTAGACTTCAGTTGGGCTTGCTGTGGAGTCACAATCTGTCCAGCTTTGTTGAGTCATCCTTTTGAATAGTGCTATTATTAGGGATTGTTTAATGTTTACATTAAATATCATTACCGGTATCGCGCATCTAATTGTTTCACATCAGCACGTGAGAAAAAATTGAAAGCTGATACATTTAATGGGTTCAGCTTATGTTTTTTTTCTATGAATATGCAAAAATGGTGTAACACACAACCGATAATATTTGAAAGTTTCAATATTTCTGGAGTCTGTTTGTATATCTCCCATGAATTTCCCTTTTGGCATATACCTGTATGAGGCCTTTTGGCATATATGAGCCCTGCTGCCCTAGTTATTTTTATTTCATCATATCTTACTCTGATGAAACATCAGTATTTTGTTGCTAGAATCTCAGCAGTTTACCACCTTTTAGCATTATATTAGTATCTTAGACAATCTGATTGCAGCATTTCCTTTAGACAATACTGTATATCCTTTGTATGGTTGTAAAAGAAAAATAACGCTGCCTGAAAACATTATTTTAAAGGTTGCAACCAAAATGTTATTTTCAGTTGACAAAAAGGACACGTTGAATTTCCAAAATGATAACATTTAGGAACCCCTGGTTTCAAAGTCTTATACTCAGGCTCTCAAACATTTTCATTTAGAAAAATTATGTATTATATAATAGGTATAACTGGAGGAGTGGTTTATGGTTGGAGTAAGAATTCAAAATTTGATGCAGAAATGGATGAAATAAATAATATCATTAAAAGTGCTCAGGTAAGGAAAAAAGAGTACCTCATGCAGGTTATAAGCCACAGAAAATATTTTAAGCGTCTCTGAATATTTTACTATACATGTATACTTTTATTAGCTGCAATGGATCATAATTAGTGCTGTGTATTGACCAAAAATTAAAAGAGAAATATTTTACACTTTTTAAATCCAGTCACTTTATAATGCACTATTTTAAAGATTTACTATAAGTTGACCAATACAGTATTCATTCTGGATTGTAAAATAACTCCTTTACTGTAAAACACAGTGGTATGCTGGCCCACATGATCAATGGGAAATTTCCAGGGGGAGCATTATTCAATTTGGCTAAAATCCTGGAAAACCATTAATTTTCATGTAGTGTATGCTGAGAAGTGGCCCTCTCTCTTGTGGATTTTTGTAAGTTGGCGTTCAGTGTGACAGTAAGCAAATTGCTTCTGATCCTATGCAGTGGGGGTCCTTTCAAGGCCAGTGGGGGTCCTTTCGTTTCATGCAGGGCCTCTCTTGGGAGCCAGCATGCCACTGGTAAAACATGAGCAATTCAGAAGAATGTTTTTTAATAATTGATTAGCAATAATTATTACAGGAACATGGAAAACATTAAACACCCTGCACTTTCTTCACTAGCATTTGGCATTAATACCCCCAATAAAATATCCTGCATACTGCCATTTCCAACTGAAGTTTATTTGCATAATATTGCGGATCTGTTTTTTTAATGTATTTTTTAATATACCGTAGTCTTGTTTGTCAGGATTTAGATATTCACGAGAATCAGAAAGAAAAGGCAATTAAACTGTATGATGATGTGCTCAAAAAGGTGAAAACACAAATTAACTCAGAACAGTCCCTGCACAGAATGTCAGCACTAACAACAAAATATGTGTTTGTAATTGACCAGGTGAGCTTTTGCAAATTAGTTTTCAATGAATAAAATATGCGAGCGCGGTGAATTGCGATCGCCAAATCGACGGGCAGCGCGATTTGTTTTTTCTAAAACATCTAAAAACAGCGCTAAATAATAGACTACCTTACGATGGCAACCTAGGACGGCGACGGTCCTTAAAGTGCCACTACGATATTGTTACGTATTTATAAAGCAGAGCTGCTAAATATTACTTGGTCGAAACCGTTTTGCGATTCGACGATGGCAAGTATTATTTTTCTTACTCCGAATCTGGAGTTGTTATGTTCCGCCATTAATCGTTCATGTTCTTGACCAGCGTAACGAAGTGACGTCAGATTCTCAACGCGAAGACTCCACGTGGCTAATTACTTGGGCTACCTGTGGTAGCACCAAGTCTTAAAACCAGCTTCGTTATTATTATTATTCGTATTTTTCTTGGGGTTCCACAAAATTGCGCAATAACTCGTACCCAGGGTCTTGCCTCAATGTTCCTTGCCTTCACCCTTGTTGTCAATGAATCGCAGTCTGAAAAGCATTTTAATACGAGACCTGTAAACCCGCAAACCATTGCAAAGATTCTCTCTAAGATGAGAGAAACACAGATGAGAGTTCAATTGTGAAGACGGAATGGACAGCCGAAGGACAGGGAAATATTATTATACTGTGTTGACATTTTAATATCCCGTGAAACTCCGTAATATCAAGCATGAAATGTTGTGTTTTTGTCCGATTTAAATCAATTCTACATCGAAATGATCACTTGAATCTGGCGAATCGAACGCTGTAGGTTTCGTCTACTTAAAATGTGAAGATCAGATGTTATATGAGAAAATGCGTAAGCGATTAAAGCGAGACTACTCGTCTTTAAAATTAAAGGACATGGCTTCAAGATCTATTCGTCGTTTACCCGATGATTTAACGCTTTTATGTCCATTAAACCGATGTAATTTCGTAACAGATATGTTTCGTATACCTTGCCGTTGATTTTTATATAAATTTTAACACACGAAGACCTTCAATCCAACAGGTATTAGAAAAAATAGCATTGCCGTGTTTAGTGTTTACATTAAATTTCGTCTGCGTGTCAGGCGTTCTGCAAGACGCCTGATTTTTCTTCGTCTTCATTTCTAGTCAATGCTTTTATGTTCATTAAACCGATGTAATTTCATAACAGATATGTTTCGTATACCTTGCCGTTGATTTTTATATCGAACAGATATTAGAAAAATAGCATTGCCGTGTTTTGGGGAGGCTAGCCTGCGTGTAGACGCCTGATTTTTCTTCGTATTTCCAGCCCAGCGCTGCACAATGCCTTCAGTAATCAATGCATTAAATATTATCTTTGGTAATATAAGACAAGTGATCCAACTGTCTAACATGCCACCAATGCATACCCCATCTCCGCAGGCAATATGCGCGCCATGTCCCTAAAATTAGTAGCCCAAGTTAACGCCTAGCGGGCGTCTTGTTCTTCAAGTAAATCAAGGTCGTTTTTTCAAATTCTTCATCTGAAAGGCTGGACATTTCATCTACTTCTCGAAAAAAACAAGAAAACAAATAACCTCGACCGAAATTCAGGCGTAGCATTGAGAATCTGACGTCACAAACAATATTACCGCTCACTTGGAACACGTTTTTAGTAATGGTGGCCTAAATAATAGTGATTACTTACTTCAAAATACCATTTTTTAGTTTGTTTTTTTACATCGATGATCACTTTCGACCCTGAAATACTATTCTATGCTAAAGAAAATCTAAAAGACGGGGGTGAATTTTCATCGTAGTGGCACTTTAAACAGTTTTAATTGTTTCACTACTATAGCTTAAAGGTGCCGTCAAGTCCGTTCTGCGCATGTGCGATATTTCAAGCGTGAGGGCCTCCAGATGTAAACAAACTTTAACGGAATAGATTTGCGACATTTCGGAAGCGAGTATTTGTTAAAGGTAGCGAAGGCGCGAGTGTTAGTTTGATATATTATCAACATTTAGGAACAGAACAGCTTCTTATAACACGCTTTTTAGGCGGAAAAGCTCAAGCGTGGGAAACAAATCCGCAATACTTCATGTTCAATGTTTATATAATGCAATGTAAACAAACGATGTAAACAGAAACGTGGACATGCGCAGAACGGACTTGACGGCACCTTTAAACTTAGGCATAAAAAAGTAAAAAACAATTGTGTCATTGGCATATCAGGGAAAAAACATATCAAAGCAAGTCAAGAGCAAACAAAAAAACGCTTTTTGATTGGGTGAAACCATCTGTCGGAAACAGCAACGTTGAAGAACAGCCTGTACCAGAAAAAGCGGCTTTTTCGGAAGCATCTCGTACGACTTCAAGTCCTTCTAAAAGTGAATGTGAGTTGGCTGATCAAACACCAGTACCACTAGCGCTGGCACAAACTCCTAACCAGCCTAAAAATTTAAATTTCCCTACACAAAGACTTTTGGTAAAGATAAAGAACAGAAAATCCTAAAATCTTAACAATTAAAGACCGATTTCCTGCCAGTTTAGATCCGTGTAAACCTGCTGGAAATTACTCTCAGAAGTCAGGAAATCCTATTTCAGAGATCCTAATTTCCAAAAATTTCTGGGGGAATGCCCCCTAACCCCCGTAGCAACGCGGTCCCAATAACGGCCCTGCATGTACAAAGATCTATTTACAAAAAGTCTTAAAAAATCACTACCAACATTTACTTATTCGTCTGCGTCACTAACATCACATTAATTTGTCGACTAAGCGTTTGTCTTCACTGTCCAGGTCATCGTGAATTTCGTGACCGTCGTCTGAATTGAGCGGTTGTTCAACCGAGTCTACTTCAGAGGAAAGCATGGTGATTCTGGGTTTGCTGAGATATATCCCTAACGCACGATCGATAATCTCCTCTTTTTCCTTCTCGCTCCAAATGGAGTTGTTTCCGGACACAATCATAGAGTTTTCGGACACAATCATAGAGTTTTCGAGGGTGTCGTGGCTCATGGAAAGGCGCTTGTCGGTCAAGATATTTGTCACAAAACTGAACGTGCGCTCAACGGAAGAATTTGACCCTGATATGATCAGGATCAATGCTTTAGACAGCTTTAGACAGCTTTAGACATTTGTCGCGTCCATGATGTTGGCAAGCTGAAAATGCCGTTGAAATGTGTTTATATTTCCCATTCATGCTTGGACAAAATTAGTCTTCGACTCTTCAGGCGAGCGCGCTTTATGATAAATAAAAATTACTCATCTGCCAGCGCGATTGATGGCGCTGGCAAAACGAACTTGGGAGCGTGTCGGTGCATAGCGCAAGCGCGATCGCGCACGCCTCATTGAAAGCGCTAAACGTCTTAATTACAGTATTGTCTCAATTACAGCATTGTCTCAGTGACTAAAAACGTTATTCTAGTTGTTGTAGCAATTAAGTACTATTATTTAGCATCTGTAGTAGCAGCGTGGCTGTATTATAGGTGTAGAAACATCTTGTCTTCACTTAGTGGCTTGGGTTTGGTGTGTTACATTTGGATATTCACTTTGTGTCACAGATTTTTATTGGTCTGGGCCAGGGGCTGGCATACATGGCCAGCCATAGAGGAGTGTCAGTTCTCAACACTTTATCAGCATGAAATTTCTTATAAACTTTGGTCGTACCATCTAGATGCTCATGTTTTCTTGATGCAAACATTATTGGCAAGGATAACCCAACTTTCTGCCCAGCATAATTGTATTTACAGCGTGAATGTGTTTTTGTAATAGCTGGCCAATCTAATGCATAATCTTGGGAAACTGAAGGAAGCTGAAGATTATTACAAACAGAGCCTGCAAGCATTGCTCTCCCATGGTGCAAGTAAGGTACTGTACTGCAACCATTACATTAATTTTGTGTCATTGTGTGCTCATTTGTTTCAATATAGCAGCTATTGGGCTCACGTCATTAATAATGAGAATATAATAGTGACCTTCTTTTGCAATGTTTTTCCAATATTCCTCGCTCCACCTAGGTGAAGTGACTGAAAACATGGAATATTTCTACAAATTATTTAGAACAAGAAAACTTTTATGACTGTGATATAGTTTTGATAAGTAGCTAAAGCTAGTAAGTAATTTATTTAGCAAATAAGTTATATATATATCTTCCAAATAGGACGATGATGCTGTCATTGAGATTTCTTTAAAGTTAGCAAGTATTTATGCTGAAGAAAACAGGTACTAGTTTATTATTTTTCTCTGTATAATGTATATTGCTACTCAAGATCTTGTCAGTGGTGGATCTAGAGCGGGTTCTGTTCCATGGAACCCCGTTTGTTATTTTCTAATGTTTCTAATCTTCTGTTAATAAATATGGTTAGACATTGCGTAGTTGCGTCAGAATACATGACCTCTGAAGACCAATATATATGATAACTGTGGTACCTCAATCCTAAGAACACTCTTCTAAAAATCCTAGATCCGCCACGCTTGTATGATATTATAACATTTCTGAGCCATATTGGCAGACGGGATCAACCTACAATCTTCGGAAATTGAATCAACGTAAATAGAAAGAATTATATATGTGGGTTATATAATGAACACCGAAAAAGCCATTGCAAATAGAGAGACTCAGATTGCAAATAGGAAGATACTGTATTCTTACTTTTTAATAAACAACTGTTTCTGATATCCAAACGAGTAATATAAAAGTGTTGTGTTGCAGCGAAGGCAGTTTAGAAATCCCCCCCCCCTCCTCCCCCCGATCAATGTTGCATGTAGAAACATAGATGAGTAAAAATTTGGAAAATTTCAACATTGAACGGGGGGAGGGGGGTCCGAGAGATAAAATCCACAAAATTTGTATAAAGATATCATAGTGTCCCAAGACTTTTGGCCAGGATTGTAGTCTGAATATAGTAGTTTTGTGCTATGAAAATGCCATGTAAAAACAGGCTCTTTGGCCACCATTTTCAATATAACCGTTGTATTTCTTACTGTTTTTGTAGATATGCTGTATGTATAGAACATTTTATCAAGAACTCTTATCCCTAGATTTTAGTTTCCAGGCAAGTCCGTGTTGTGATATGCGCATGTGAACCAGAAAGGGTTCATGTTGAGTGGGAGTGAAAAATGATTGATGTAATTGGTAGTTTGTAAACCTGTGTGACCGCAAGTTAACCAGAACCTGTAACTTTTATTGTTTTAAGAGTATTCAGGTTTTAAGAGTTTTCAGGTAAAAATGTTTTGCAACGGATAGTTTTCTTTTATAATGTAAAAGCTACTTTTAAAAAGTGAACTTGGCTAATGTGAATACGTTGACTGGTTTCTATGGTGAAAATGTTGTTGCGGATAAAGGGACAAGTCTTACGCTCGGGAGATTGCCTGATAGATTCATGAAAATTGACTGAAAATTGTGAAGGTTGCGCGATAGACCATCCGTCTCAAAGACAACACGATTGTCTGATGATGCCGAGGTCGGCTAAATTGCGAGATTGCGATTTGGCGATTCTTTAGCATGAGATGGCGTTCGTTGGGGTCGGCTATTCTGCGAGTGTTGCGAGTCCGCGAGTTGCTCCGTCGCGTGCGGGGTCGCGTCTTTCCCAAAACCCCCCGCGCTTGGCACAAATTGCAAATACCATAATGTATTGTGCCTTGGGGTAACTTTGAAGCAATTAAGTCGGTAAACAGTATTGTTGTGCTCATAGACACAATATCAACAACAGCTTTAAACGTCTACAGTAGGCCCTGCAGGCTCCCCCGTCCCCTCGCTCTCCGGAAAACTACTGAACAAGTACTATTTTCGTCCGCGTTGAGCACTGTGCGCTGCGTCGTCTGCGCTTATTGCATGACAATAGTTACCAATCACTATGTACATAAATCGCTAAACTCAGCGAAGTAGTGAGAAAGATCGATCTGTCATCTTAAAACCCTTTAAACTTGCTGCAAATTACTCTTAGAAGGCAGGGAATGCTATTTCAAAAATGTCCTCGCCCGCAATAATTTTGCCTTGTTATACGGCCCTGCAAAGACTGCCAGTTATCTTAGCGTAGATTCTTTTCTCAAATATTGGAAAAGTTTATTTGTTTTGTGCTAAATAATTGCAGATTTTTTATTCGCAACTCGCAGATTTTTAACTCGCAACTCGCATGCCAGTCGCTAGACAAACTCGATGATGCCAAGTAATGAACGTGTGTGGTTATATTTTGAGCATGCGATGATGAGTATTTGAGACGTATGTACTAAATGAACTGCGGGACATGCAACCAAGTGTCAATGGACTTGAATTGCTGAAGTATTCGTGTCGATATTTTATACCCAGAGTGGCGGGGCTTACTCGAGAAACTGACACTTGATTTGCTATTTTAATTGTTTTAACTATTACATGATTAAAGAATCAAATAAAATTTAAAAAAAGATGAGACTAGTGTGAATGTTACTTTTTCATAAGATATCTGCGACAGTTGATTAAAGAGTTTCTTTATCTCTTTATCTCTTTGTCTCTTTGTCTCTTTGTCTCTTTATCTCTATAATTTGTTGCTTTATATGTGTAATTGCCTTAAGTGTATGACGCACAACTTGCGTAAAGAGATATTATTTATCTCTTTCATGTTACACTAATAGTCTGACACTTGAGGAATGTACTTGAATAGGTGGTTTCTGTACTATGCCAATGAGAGGTGTTACTCATGGTAAAAAACCAACTTTCGTAATTTTTACTGATCACGACTGCCAAGTTTGTGCAATATGGTTTCTAACTACCCCATTTGTAAGTATCCATTATTTTGTCCAGATGGTGGTGTGGAACGGTTCATTTCCAAGGCTGCGAGCTTCTTTGTTAGATGTGGTAAAGGAGTATGCAATCTTATCGACTGCGTATGCTGATGGAGTCCATGACGGATTCAAGCCTTCCAACAAGTTTTCCTTGTGCGATTGCGAAGAAGTGAGTTCGCTCTGGGTCTCTAAGTCAGAGAGGAACCATGAAAGGCCGTACTTTCGATGCAAGACTATTATAGCCGTGAGGAAAAGTCATGCCTCTTCTTCAAATGGGCAGATGAGGGACCAAGAAAGAGTGCCGGACCGCACTTTCCAACACAGGGAAAGGGAAAGTGGCTGCTGGTACCAAGAAAAACCGCCGTATGGTTAAATAACTAGACTCTTCCGCGATGAAGAGAAGAACATTGCTCCATGAGAAAGAACTTTTGTTCATCGTGTTCTTTTCTATTTGTAATTTCATGCTAAGAGATTGAATAAATATTGCTTTTTCCATTGTTAAAAGACCTCTTTGTTGTTACTTGATCTCATCGTGCTACATGCAATACATTTACATGTATGCATTTATGCATCATATATGCTGTACGCATTTACCGGCCATGCGTATAGAACGGTTCATTCAACCATAAAAAAACTTTCTAGGTTTGCTGTGTAGTTTTATTATATTGTTTCAGACTCTTGTGTTGAGCGAAGTTTTACGTTGTCCACGAAACATTAATTCTACCAAGACTGTGTCTAAGGAGAAAGGGCGCCTTAATGCGAAAGCTGCCTAAAAAATGCATCTATATAAAGAATCTACTATATTTGTAAACCTTCCTTGTATAGATTAATCGCGTCGACTTAACTGAATTCCGGCGCCTAAAATCAGTGATCAGTCATAAAGAACGAGCAGAACGCGACAGTCGCATAACGAACGATTAGAACCACAGCCGTATAAAGAACTCAGCAGATCAGAAGCACAGCAGAAGTAAAGCAGAACAAAGAACTAGAGATTAGACAAGACTAAAGACAAGACTAGAACTAGAGACAAAGAACTAGAGAACTTCCTGAAGACACTGCAGAAGTAGGTTATATAATAGTTTGGTGCGAAAGATTGACAGAGAGATGTCGAAAACGAATTGGAATCTCTCAAAAGTCTTGGCTTGTCACAAGAAAGCGACGAAGATGATGAGTCAGGCGACAGAGTATACCTTGAGCAGTCGGTTGAAAGTGACCGTAGTCGTAGATCTCGGGAAGTTTTGCCTGAAGCCTTGCAAACGGAAGACACTGAAGTATCGCCCGAAGCCATGCAAACGAAAGACAATATATGAATACTTCAGAATGATATTGAAGTACTGTAGGGTTTGTCCTCGAAAAAGTTTCGGAACGCCATGTGATAAAGTATAATGCTAATGGCTGCATGTTTTCCGTGCTCACATGAAAAAGCGATGAACCCGACGAAGACGTTAAAGTAAAATATGTCCTGAGAGAGATAACCGAACTGCTCCTCAATGTCATAATTGATCATGGTGGTGTAAAAGAACAGTGAAATATAAACAGGCCAGAAGACGACCGAATTCGCGTCGCGAAGATGCATTTTAGCACAACTGGTGAGATTGGGAGACATGAATGCCAAACGTATGTTATCAGAAGTTGCTAAAGTCCTTCAAAACAACGAAGAAATCACCCTTGACTACAGTTTCACAAAAAACTGTCACAAAAATGTCGTTGCATTGAAGCAACCCGTGGGTGCTGGGAAAGTTAAACGTTCGCAAAATGCTTCTCTAAACATTTTCACCATATCACCCATAACAGGTCAAATAGAGTCTCGAATTAGTAATGCCGAAGTACACTTGTTGGTGGTGGAAGTTTCAGAACCTTACAACATTCCAAGATACCTGTCACCATGCAATGTCCTCACGCCTATAATCTCTGACAAGTCTTCGTCCGCATGCATCAACCATCGCTCTTCTTCATCCCTTATCCGACAATGACTCCTCATCTTTTTCCAATGGTCACTATCCTCCCTGACTCCTACATTCGAGTCTCGTTTTTCCAACTCTATCTTTCAGTGAAGAAACTCCGCAAACATAAGGTTTATGACTTGATCGTGTGTTACCCTTTCAAAGTCAACTTCGTCACAATACAATGGTTCACACAGGTGTGCCATGAGTCTTGCGTTTCATCAACCAACTGTTCACAAGAAAACCTATCAAGTAAACTACCGTTAGCATTCTAATGTCTAAACACAAATACGTATATCAACGATTGGAACAAGTAAATATTCAAAGTTACAGGTTCAGGTTAACTTGATCGCCCACAGGTTAACTTGATCGCCCACAGGTTAACTTGATCGCCCACAGGTTAACTTGATCGCCCACAGGTTAACTTGATCGCCCACAGGTTAACTTGATCGCCCACAGCTTAACTTGATCGCCCACAGGTTTACAAACTATTACATCAATCCTTTTTCACTCTGCACCAATAACATAAACTCCCACTCTGCAACATGAACCATTTCCAATTCACATGCGCGTGCGCACATCACAACACAGACTTGCCTGGAAACTAAAATCTAGGGGTAAGAGCTCTTGAAAAAATGCTGATGAGGTGTTCTATACCTGCCGCATTACTACGTCTTCTGCTACCTATCGTGCAGCCATGTATTGCCCAGTTGTGGTTGTAATAGCGATTACAAAAATACAAAAATAACGCTGAGAAGAAGCTTAATTTATTTGCATTTCCACCAACACTGACCACTTTACCCAGCACATGAAGTCATTTGGTATATAACCCTAATTATTTTTAATACGCTTACAAGCATTTTTACAACCTTAAAGTGGTTCTCCGATGAAAAAATTGCTTCTAATTTTTTCACATAATGTTGAAGATGTTATAGTAATTTGTAATCGTGCAGAGTTTCACTTCGTTGAAAGAAAGGTTATACTTTACGTGTGAATTTTGTATTTTGGAGCGCCGCCAATAAAGTGTCTGAGTGCGAGAAGAATGAGTCGAGGAGGTTATGATGTCATAGACTCGACGACAACAAAAGGATCATTGTTATTGTCAACAAAAGAGTCATTGTTGTTTTCCAATCTATGACGTCATAACCTCCTCGACTCATTCTTCTCGCGCTCGGCCACTTTAATGGCGGCGCTCCAAAATACAAACTTCACGCGTAAAGTATAACCTTTCTTTCAACGAATTTCGAAATGAAACTCTGCACAATTACTAATTACCATTACATAAGCAATTTTTTCATCGGATAACCACTTTAAGGTAATTCCTCAGTAATTCTTTCCGAAATGAAAATTTGCTGAAACTTCCCAGTCTTAAAGTTATTGACATACTTATATTAAAAATAAAAATAAAAGTTGGGGTCACGGACCTTGTTTAGAAGATATGGCATGTCGCAGATCACCTCTTACTCAGTATGGTGACGTCAATGTGACCAATTTACGAGTTGAGTAAAAACCGCATTGCACAACTTTTTCTTGAACCTTTTGACAAAGATATATTTTTATTTTTCGCAACTAGTCATTTTATACAAGAAAACATGGTATTTTAGGGAAAAAGAAACAGCTAACAGGGTTTATTATGATAAAGAAAGGTCGTTTCCCATATTCTTTGACATGTTATTTGAAGAAACATTCATCAAAAATGTAAAATATTGTAAGTTGTAGAAATGATTTTTCTCTATGTTTCTGTTATAACACGTAAAAGTGGTAGAAGAAAAGAATTATTAAGGAAAAAATTATGGTCACCAACCTTCTTTAAGAACTATGGCCTTAAACCTGTATTATCAAGTAGTTTACAAACGTACTTGCACAAGGAGCCCTAGCTAGACTTGTGTAACCGTTCTCGGAAAAAAATTGATTTAGTCCCTTAATAACTCTTCCCTATACCAGTACATAAGCGGCCATTGTTAGATTTGACACTAAATTGTCCTAAAATGGTCGGAATTTTTTGAAAGTGTTGCATAATCGCCATAAAAACACTGATAAAAGGTACTTATTTTTTGTTGCTGATTATATGTCCTTTAAGTTTTGCATCTTTAACTCTTTCCTGTCCGGCCCAGTCAAAAGGGGTCATAGAAGACCCCCGAAGTCGTCAATCGAAAAACACGGCACACGGTAACGCAAGATTAAAAATTGAAATTCGACAAGCGCCAAGGACATGAGATCCACTCACACGCCAAATTTGATTTGATTTCATAAATAACTCTGTGATCGGGCGTGCAAGATGGCATTTTCTAGAAAAATGGACGTTTTTCAACCTAGTTTATGATAATTACTGGTAATTTATACTAACATAATGTGTCTTGTTCGGAAAATTCAAAAGCATTGGTAACAGCCGGTTTATTGGGCTTTCAGAAAAGGTATAGGTTTCGCAACAGTTATATGGATATTTCCCGAGATATTAATAGAACAAAGAGGTCTTTCCAAGTGTGGTTCGTTTCTTAATATCATTAACTGATAAGTTATTTACCAAACATAGTCGGTCCTCCGTACTTGGAAAACTGTACAGTCAAGACTTCGGGCAACGTTTTCCCATTACGGGCTGGAGCTCCTGGTAAATAACATATCTGTATTTACAGTTGTTTAACTCTTTCCTGTCCGGCTGGAAAACATCCAAAATTTAACTAAAAGAAAATTCTACTTGTATTCAAACCCGTGACCTTTGGTTTAAATATGCTAAAACACTTTTCAGTTGTTTTGTAATGACCGGTCTTTACTGGTTTGTAAAGAACGTTCAGCAACCAATCAGATTGCAGAAAAGCTGTGTTAAGACCGATCAAGAGCCAAGCCATATAATAAATGTAAGTACAGTATACCATCATTCTACGACCTGCTCCTAACTTGGTCTTGTATCTCAGTCGGTATAGAACGTCGGGCTAGTAAACCAAAGGTCACGGGTTCTAATCTCAGCTGTGGTCATTGGTCTAGTACAGTTTTCTCTGCTTCGAGTGATGAACTATACCTATGGGACAACTTGTCCTAGGTATGGTTCATCACTCGAAGTAGCTGCTAATATCATTATTATCCACCTGAGTTCGTTGTCCTACATTCGTTATTCTCTAACTTATTATAGGATTACGGACCATGTTGAAACTTTGTAGTTTTATTTCTTGGAAATGGCTAAAAGGGATGACTTAAAAGGACCTTTCTGTTTTTGTCTGGTCTTTATTTTTCGTTAGGTTAGGATTTAGTGTTAGGGTTAAGGATAGGATCAAGGTTAGGATTATTGTTAGGTTTGGTATTAGGATTAGACGAATTCTTGAAAATGGGAAGGTCATTTTGAGTCGTCCCTTTTAGCCTTGTCCCTATTTCTCACCATACATGATTAGCATGAATTGAATATTCTGTATTAAGATGAAAGAAAAGTTATGGTAAATTACGAGTTACGTCGAATTATATACTTTGAGACCCAACCTGGACCAGTTGCGAAAAAAGCAACATCAAGGCCTTCCAGCTGAAATTGAACCCAGACCACTGAGCTATACGGAGCCCGTTGCCGAGAGCCTAGTCACGAGTTCTGTATATATGGTGGTGGTAATGCCGGGATAAGATTCTGGATATATTACAAGTAATATTTGGCATTTCACTCGATTAAACTACAATGTTCTAAGGATTTATGGTGAAGGAAAATTTCGAGTGTTTGAATACATACATTTTAAGACCAAACCAGGACCAGTTGCGAAAAATGCAACTTAGAGGCCTTCCGGGTGGTGCTCGAAAGTATATGATTCGACCCTCGTAATTTACCATAACGTTTCCTCCTACTGCTTCACCGAGATTAAATGCCAAATATTAACTTTAATATATCCTGTATTAATCTGTTCTGCTATCTCAGTTCCAGTCTTTCCCCTCACGGTCAGATCTGGTATATTTAACTACTAAACAGGAGTGGAATAATTATAGACACGAGCTTGCAGAAAATGGGTTTTCATGGTGTGTTGAAAATGCAAGGAAAAAAGTGAATGAGAATGAGAAGCTGAATGTAAACAGGTAGATAAAACAATATAAAGTGTGCGATAACCGTTGATATAGTCTTTTAAACGGGACCTGACAAATAATATTTAAATCAAAGATCTTGAAATGTTAATAATTTGTATTCGAGAAATAACGATTTCATTCTCGTATTTTATGCTCTTGGACGCCGCCATTTTAGAGTTTGCTCGACGGCTCAAAGTCGATGTACAGCGGGGGTTTTCTTTTCAATTTTGACGTCATCGAGTGCTTGTCTTTTGTCAACACAGTGTCCATCATAAAATGATGAATAGCATCATTTAACAAAACAGGATGAAATGATGCTTGGGGGAACTCAGAACAAACAAAAATGACATCAATCTGCGCACCCAAAACAACAAGTTTTATGTCGGTTGCCGAGAAGGAGGAAAAGATTATGCGAGGGTGTTAGGATGAACTCTTTGGCGAGGGGTTAGGATTAGTTTCCCTTAGAATGATGATTATATATATTTGATTATATATATATATTTGATTATATATATATATTTGATTATATATATATTTGATTATATATATATATATTTTTTTTTTTTTGATGATTATATATACTACCGCTGTACATCAAGTTTGAGCCGTCAAGCAAACTCTAAAATGGCGGCGTCCAGAAGCGTAAAGTACGAGAATGAAAACTTTATTTCTCGAGTACAAGAGCACATACCGTAAAATTTCTAAACACATACCTAAATGGCTAAATGCATTATGATTATGATCTAATTATGATAAATGCATTATGATTTAATCCTTGATTCTCATCCCAAGTGGGGAATTTTGGGGGAATTGTTTGAGAAAAATCGCATGAAAGGAAAATAGGGTAAATTCTGAAATAAACTGTGAATCCTTCAACGCATGTGCAAAATGTTCATGTAGATCCATCATCTAGCTCCTCGCAGAAAATGTCATTCATCGTTGCACAAGTGAGAGATGAATCTTGCAATATTCTTGCAATATTCTAAATTTGGTTTAAACATAACCGAATTCTTACTGATACGGATTCATGTTACAGTTTGTAGTTCAATAACTGACAAACCAGCATAGTGTTTTATAACGCTTTCGTGATGATTTGTCTCGTGCAACACAAAATCTGATTTCTCTTTGCGACAGCTATGCATTGCTTAGGAAACAAAGAAATATAAAAAGACCTCCAATTTGAAATTTTATAGAATATTTTTTATAATTTGATGCAAAAAATAAAATATAAACCTCCCGCCTCCTCGACATTCAGTTCAAAATGTAGTGATGAGAATCAAGGAATTTATGTGGCCTTTAAGACAAATTTGGCCGAAATGTCCATTGGCGTTTTCAAAATATAGTATCCTTATTTGAAATTCAATTGTCGATTTATTTAGTTCTGCTCTCCTTGGTATTTGTCTTGAAAGTTTTGGCAAGTATCTTTTGTCAAGAAAATATTCTGAAAGGGCAATAAGTTTGCTTTCCGAAGCTCTGGTGATTTCAAGAAATATTTTTGGAGAAAAACATGAACAGGTACAAAATAATTTAGCTAATCCCTACGAAATCCCCAGGATCTTATCTCCGCTCCCCTCCCCGCAAGACCCTGGGTACGAGGTTGGTAAATCCCTAGCTATATATTCCACATGGCTCGTTTTCATTTTATTTTTTTTTGTGAATATATCCAATAGCCTCTGTCATTTAACTGTCTGAAAAGCTAGTTAGGCCCGTTTCAAACGTCGATCTTTTCATGTGTCGAATGTAATGCAAATGAGCTTGAACAAAGAATTTTACTCATTACTCGGGCCGTAGCACGAGTCTTAGTTTCACATCTGTTATTCGTAGTAGTAGTATTTTTGGCCTTCCACAAATCTGCAAAATTGCGCAATAATAGTTCCCAGGCTTTTGCGAACCAAATTCGACATCTTTGCTTTTCGTCGAGTTGTTCTTTGACTCACTCTGTTGGTAGATTTTGAAAGAGTGTTGATTGTGAATACGCTCACCATATGCTTATAACTCGCTTATCGTGGTAGACCAGGTTGGTCCGCGATCTTGATAACCGTACGCTGATGTGTACTCGATCAAATCTATGTTTACATGTTTTATTGAATCGATCAAACTTATGCTTAAATGTGTTATTGAATTGTACTGAAAAATGTTGCTCAAATGCTGTAAATCGAAGAACATTGATGAAGACGTTTCGAGAACTTTGAAGTAACAGGTATAAAACAATGCTGTTGTTGTGATGCCGTCGACGAGACTCAACAAGTGAACGCTGAAAATAAATGTTATTCAACAGTTTATTGTTTTATACACATGTATATCAAAAGTATGTATTTCATATTTATATCGTCGATCATTGATCATAAATAAGTGACCATGTTAATAAATCAGGAAACACGTTGCCATCGAATAACCCTGCATGTTTCACTTGATATTTTACTTGTAAATGAGACTCAAAATATTCTTTATCTCAGATAAAGAACATTTTGAGAGTCTCATTTACATTGACAATTTAGATTCATCTGAGGCTGGTTTCTAAGTTTCTTTGAGTTCTAATTTGATCACATAACTTTGAAAGGTGTTTACACTGACACGCACTTTGATCAAACTATACAGTTTGATAGTTTGATCAAATAAACTTTGATAGTGACAGTGTAAACCAGGGTTTAAGGCTGGTTTATACTATCAAAGTTTCTTTTATCAAAATGTAGTTTGCTCAAAGTGTTTGATGGTTTAAACATCTTTCAAAGACTGTACGGTTCCTTTGAAGTTCATTGATCAAGTGAGAACATGCTCAATCTACTTTGATCAAAGAAAATTTGACAGTGTAAACCAGCCCAACAGACCGTCAACCACAGGTGTATGCTTGACAATTTTTTGTAGTTGTTTAAAGGGCCTGTTTCTATGGAAACAAGTTACTTGGTGTTTATATTGGAGTGTAGTTACTTGTTTAGGAAATTTCTCCCCAGTCTTGTTATATATTACTTACATATATCAATCGAACCAATACATCATTGTAATCTCTGTTCTCCTTCTGAGTCTCGGTAGCTCAATGGTGAGAGCGTCTCACTAGCAATCAGGTTACAGTTTCGATTCCTGTCTGGAATTTTTTTGACGATATGAGCTTGACGATCATCTATGTATCATCTGATTATTATTATTTTCATTATCACAATTATTATTATCACATCTCTTTGATGTTATAAAGAAACACTATAATTTTCGATTTAAAACATGGGACGTTTTGGTTGTCATGAAACCAGAACTATACTTGCAAAAAGCATGAAGTGCATTTGTTCCATTATCAAATTGCTGTGTGAAGTTTTAAAAGTGCAGTTCTGTTTTTTTTCCCACGTAATATCGGGCATACCATAGTGCAGTTTTACCAAATGATTATGGCATCATTATTATTTTTATTTTTTCAGTTACCAGTATTTTTATTAGTAGAAGTTTTAGTTATAAAGGATTGCAGTGGATTGCATTTGGATTGCTAATAAAGCTATCACTATATGTAATCATAGTTGGTCAATCAAGATATGGTCAATGAGATATGGTCTGGAAATTTGCCAAACTTCAAAACGGTTAACAAATGATCTGCGATTAATGTCAGGCTGTACCTCACCATGCATAAATCCTTTGTTTTAGGTTTATTACTCAAGCTACCTGTTGTAGCACCGAGTCTAGGTTTTGGCAGTCTTTCTGTGTTATTTTCCTTTCATGTTGCGATAATGGCTGACTCAGCAGTTATACCCTAGTTCCCTGCGCAGGCTAAAGTAGCCCGAGTTAACGCCTAGCGGGCGTCTTGTTTACAGTAGATTCGACACATGAAAAGTTCGACGTTGAAACGGGCCTTACGGCTTCGCTGAAAACGATAGCTGCAGATCACAATAGCAAAACAGTGAATTCACATTCCCTACTAATCTTCAAAAAGAAATGAGAGGGAAATCTTCAAAAAGGAGTCAGTGGTAATATTCCCCTTCCTTGCGATTTCCGGCATTTAGCAAAACTGAGAATATATAACACCAAGAGCACTTCAACAATCTTCACTTTGTTAAGCGTTATACATTTCTCTGACTTTTCAACATATTGTCTCATAGAGTCAAAACAAAGTTCTTTTTCCAAATGAATGAAACATTTCAGACAATATAAAATATTGATGTAGAAATTTAAAACAATAACAATATGTTCTTATTTTGTTTATCAAGGCTGTTTTGCTGCTTAATAATTTGGGAGTTGCTTACTTTGAGGCTGGAGACATGGAACATTCCAAAATGTATTTCAAAGAAGCAATACATTTTTCAACAAAGGAAAAACATAGAGATCTCTGGTCATTTCATTTAAATCTTGCAAATGTTTTAGCTCAGACAGGTAATCTAAAAATGAACATCATCAAGAAAAACTTTAGTACGTAATTTTCCTGCATTATTAACAATATTTTAAATACGTATAATTAATTTCGGTTACACCATGAGCTTTCGTCCCTGAAACTCGCGACTTCATCAGAGCAATTAATTAAGTTTACATTGTTGGTACACGTGACAAGTCGTAAACTACGTTTACAATGATTTTCTGCAAGGCGCGTGCGGAGCCTCCTTCGCGCACCCCAATAGAACTTCTGCGAAGGAGGCTAGTGCGTTGGCGTCATAATTACCAACAATTACCAGCATACATGTAAATACCAACGTAAACTTAATGTTACTCTGATGAAGTCCCTAGTTTCAGGGACAAAAGCTCAGTAAATGAAATATTTTTACGTATCATGCGTGGTGTAACCGAAATTAATTATATTTAACAATTATTCACCAAAGTGGAGGAGAATAGTGGTGGTCTGAGGTGAATAATTGTTTTAGTATAAATACACAGGTGATCTTTTTGGAATAACATTTTCTTTAAAATTGGTTATTTCCTCACCAGTCACACTGACAAATCGGCTGGCAGCCATTTTGTCTAAACGCTGCATAGATGATTATCGTGAAATAATCCGAAGTAGCTTGACCAATCAGCGTGTGCGATTTTCTATAATCACCTGTGTATTTATACTAAACGTACTCAACAATAACCACCATGCCAAGCTTCAAATCTTTGGATGTTTTAAATGCTAAAATAAGAATTAAGAAAAGAGTCAACATTATTGAAAGTTGACATCATGCGGAAATTATACATCAATCAGAAAGCGTAATTTTCTAGGATAAAGTACCAGAAAGAATGCTGTTTGACAGTTTTTCTTAATCTGTTTTTAGGATACACGGAGGAAGCAAAACAAGATTACCACCAAGCAATGAAACTTTGTCATAGTGAATCTGTCAGGAACAATATTAAAGATCAATTGAGCAAGATTACATCGTAATTTCGGAAATATATACTACAGAAAATCTAAGAAAATACTATCTAAATATATTAATTTAATAATATAAATGAGTTTGTAATTTTTTACTTTTTCAACAACCATCTAGTTTAGTTTAGTTTATTATATTTATCACTCTTTTAATAGATGAACGGAATACCCCGACAGGCTAGAAGCCCAATTGATAGGGGTTCCGAGAGCTTACTATTTAAGGTCGTTATCCGAGAAGACCTGACTAAGTCTTACCATTTGCTGGTGTTGTTGCAAAGGTAGCACTTTCTCCTCAATTAAGACCCTGAGTGGTGGTCCAACCCAGGATTTCAACCTGTCTCCCAAACTCATAGACATGTGTGGTAACCACTAGACCACAGCAGCAGGTTATCTCATCCGTTTTGTCCCCAAAAAGATAAAGTTGTTTTGCAGTTTTCGATTACTTCTCGCTGTTTACGCTTCAACGAAGGTATTTATAATTATAAAATAATTCCTCGTTTGAGTTAACGGTTCCGAAAGTCGAAAAAGATGGCGGCTGTTCCTTTTACCATATATTAAACGGCTGGCAATCACCCGTTACCAAGCCCTGTCATTTAACCAGTTTTTAGTGCTGCTGGGTTTCGATTTATATTTCAACACTACCTACGGGCCACGGCCCTATGCTGCAGTACAATACTTTTATGATTTATTTATCAATCAGTTTTAGGCTTTAATTCATTGAACCCAGAAGCATTCTCTGTAAATATTTCTGTTCTAGAAATGAACTTTTGTCTACACTCTTCATATACTTTTTAACCTATTCTTAATGTGTTCTTTGGCAGGCCACAGGACTTGCCTGAAAAGAGCTTATGTGAGCAGAGCTTTCTGATTAAATATTATTACACACTTTTCTGATGTTTCTGGAAGATACAATATTTCCATCACGCAAATAATTCTGGTTAAATGTACATGTTGCCACCACTGATATGGGTATATAGGGATCAGTTGAAACCCTTGCAAGCTGGGTAGATATAATTATTACAAGTTACGATACGTAAAATATTTATTTTACAACGCATTACATTAATAATAATATATTTATTCAGCATTGGGGTCCTGCAATATTCACAAGATTACATTAGATTAGATTGCATTACATACCATGCATACATGTAATATAATAAAACGTAATACAATACAATTGATTTCATCCCAAAAGAACGGAAGACTAGATACAAAGCGGGCGCGTAAGTGCACGTAGACCATTTGTGTGACATTTGTCCAGCCAAACGATCCCAAGAACACCCAGCCCCCCCCCCCCCCACTCACCTAGGAAATGGCCAATACATATGTAGAAGTTTAAAGTTTCTTGATTAACTTTTTGAATTTATGTATAGAGTCAGCGTTTTTTGTATTAATGTCCAGGTTATTGAATTTTATCGAGGCTTGATAGATTAATTTTTGTTTTCCCCAGTTTGTCTTGGCTTTCGGCAGGTGTATACTGATTATTGCTGTTCCTTGTATCGTAGTGATGAATATTGTTGTTTCTGATAAGTTCGAAGTCGATTAGATTATCAATACATTTAAAAATAAAATGTTTGTTGATGTTTCTGTCGTCTGATTTTCAATGTTGTTTACATTACACAACATAAATGCGGGATAGTCTATTTGGCGCGGGTCAGCGGCTAAGTGGCGCGGTGCGGGTATTAAAATGGCGCGGGTAAATTTGCCGGTCGAGTACTTTTCGCCGGTATGTTGTTGACACTTGTTCGGATTAATCGGAGATACACCTGAGTTTTCATCGGCAACAGTTGCTGTTGGAAAAGACATTGAAACCACTAACCCACGACGCGCGCTAAAGTAACGGCTAATGTGCCAGCCGAACGGCCTACGCCAATTACTGCAGTCCCAGATAAACATAAAATAACAAGTTTCATAACGTGAAATTTAATTAAAGACCTAAAAACGAACAATTTTGTCGGTTATACATAAGTGTGAGTGTGACTCCTTGAATTCCATACACCAAGACTAGTTATATATATATATATATGTACAATAGTAAGGAAAAATAGGTACGCTAGGCGTACATGTATCTGCGCCGTAACGGGCTGGGACACACGAGGTGACAAATCGCGGGAGCGTGTCGCGGGACATTCCCCTGTTGAGGACACACGAGGGGACATGTCGGAAAAGGAAAATAACGTTATGTGATTGGTTTATTTTAATTTTGTCCCGGGACAAGTCACGGGGACATACTTTTGTCACCGCGACATGTCGCACGAATTCAAATCATTTTGAATACATGCAACATGTTTCGGGGACAAAATTTTGTCCCCGCGACAAAGTTTTGCCTAGTACACACGACGGGATTTGTCCCTGCAACATGTCGCCGCAACATGTCCCGGGATTTGTCGCCTCGTGTGTCCTAACCTTTAACCATGGTCGTGCGTTATCGTCGCCACTTTGATCGGAAGCAGCCGTTTGGAACTTGATTGGCTACGAAGCTGTGCTATTGTTACTTACATTAGCGCGACTATAACGCGCATGCGTAGATACAAAAATTATTGAGCTGTTACGTTACGTGTTCTAGTGTTTCTTTTTTTCCAATTCAGATTTTGGAGAAAATACAAACATTGATTTCAAAATAATAAATGTGGGAACTGTTGTCCAGACAAGGTTTCCTACAACAAATACTATCCAAAAATAGAAGATCTCATTCCAGGAGTTGAAGGTCAGTGGCCAGGAAACCTGAAAGAAGGGAAACTTTCGTGACTTAAATATAGAGCACAACTTGTAGTAAATACTTGCTGTAATATTTTGTAAAAATATTAACTACACGATGCAAATATTGTGCTAATTCCAAGAGAATTTATTTTATGATTGCAAACAAAAAAGCAAACAGTAAACTAGAGTAAATGGTTTGAACCTAGGAGTATCATTAGATGTGTCCAGGTTGTTGATCGTCCAGGTTGGACTATTACCATCATTATATTGTTAGTGATTGCAGTCACAGTGTATTGTCAGCATCAATTCTTCCTTCAGTTGAACCCTGCGTAAGCATTGAAATGAAGTGGACAATTTGTGTACTAGTTGTAAATACTTCTTATTTCTTACCAATGGAAGATCTTTAAATCCAACATAAACTTCTGTAAGTGAATATATAATGGCACCAAACATTTGGAATGAAGAGATAACAATGGCCAGGAAATGTCTATACCACAGATTTTTAATAATAGAATTGTACCTTTTAAAAAGATGGACATGAATGTCAGTTTAAGGGGCAGTAAGACGCAAAAATAATTTATCCCAATTTGGGCTTTATTTGGAAGTGCATTCGAAATAAGCAAGAATAACGGTCTTACTTTGTCAATGTTTTATCTTGTTCCAGAGATATTTAAGTTTTTAAAAGCTGCACATGAGTTACCTAATAACGTCATCTACTCCACTCAAATTCTAAAAATGAGGAGGATCTTTGGCGATAGCAGCTAGATTGTGCTGAAATGTTCCAGATGTATGCTACTAAGAATGGTACACTGCACTATGTATAGTTAATGCTTTATACATTTTTCACTTTAGGGATTTCCTTTAGTTTAAATTGAGGAGTAAATGACGTCATAAGTTCATTTGCATCTTTCAAAAACTTGAATATCTCTGGAACAACATAAGATATTGACTAAGTGAGAACGCTATTCTTCTTCATTTTTTGAGTACTAATGGCAAAAAAATTGGATAGACGATTTACGGTCTTACTACCCTTTTAATGGAAGTACACTAGAAAGATATTCCAACATGTACAGCTGCTCGAAAATTAAGTTTATCTTATTTGAAAGAACTCTTAAAACAATGAGGAATAACAACTTACAACTCTTCCATATTTCACTCAGCTCATGAGATATTTAGACTTGTGATATTCAAATGAGCGTCATAGATAACTATGACGTAGCAACTTGTACACAGCATTGGAAAATCATTATCTTTCCACTATTATTAAAGGAAATCACTCAAAACTTTGTAATTGCTACAGACAAGCTTCAAGTGATTTTGTTCAATAATCTTTAAGATATACAGGATTTTCCAATGTTGTGTACAACTTGGTACGTCATAGATTATCTCATTTGAATATCACCTAAGTCTAAATATCTCAAGAAGTTAAATATGGAAGAGCTGTAAATTATTATTCCTCATTGTTTTAAGAGTTCTTTGAACTAAGACAAACTTAATTTTCGATTCATAGGCACTTTAAATATTTCTCAGTTTATACTAATGACAGTTGTAATAATGATTATAATACCATATGATACATAATGGTCCCATTATCAGAAGTTCTGCATAAGATATCACCATTACAGTTGCATCTTTGGTTTTCCAGTAACGCAAATCAAGTTTTCCATACTCAACTACCATCCACTTTGGACCTCTTCCACAGGTACCTATGATACTATTTAACGAGAATGTTTGATATTAAGGTAATTCTAATTTTTCTTTATTGCAGTACGGCTCAGAATTACACTGACAGAATTACTGTCCTCCCATTGCGGACAGGAAATGGATGGTAATTTTAATCTATTTTTAACTCAATGTTCTTCGCGTTACGACAACATTCTAATCTGCGGTGATTTCAACCTCCCGAAAATTCACTGGGAAAACACCTGAAAAAACAACAGGTGGTGACGAAGTTCTGTCCACAGAATTACTAAACGATTATTTTTTTAACGCAGTTAAATACCTTGCCGACTCGAGGAAATAATGTTCTCGATTTAGTAGTCACAAGCGCGCCAGACCAAGTGGAACAAGTTAGAACAATTGACCCAGTGGATTGCGGCTTAATAACTGACCATGCAGCGCTTCTCTTCCACCTTAAAACTGCCATTAAAGCAGCTCCTAAGCTAAACAGGACAGTCTACGCTTATCGTAAAGGTGACTTCGCGGGACTCTGCTCTACAAGCTACTGATTTATCCGGTATCGTTCAAGCAGATGATGATCTAAACTGGAAGCAATGGAAAGACAGTTTCGTGGCTGCTGTAGAAACATTTATTCCAACCAAAAAGATAAAGGGTCGAAACACACCACCATGGATGAATAGTGAGATCATACATACATTGAAGCAAAAAGCAGCAGCATGTCGCAAGTTAAAAAAATGTCCATCGGAATCTCTAAGAGAAAAAAGTTTACTATCCAAAGTTAAAGAAATTATTAAAGTGAGTCGCTCAAACTTCTACAACTCCCTCGACCTGAACTTTACGTTAAATCCAAAACGATTCTGGTCGATTTTCAAGATAAATGGAAAATCTGCTAGTGTCCCGGAGCGCATGACCCTGGGTAGTACTGATGGTGGAAACGTCTCTTCTTCCAATGAGAGTAACACTGTTCGGGCTGCGTCAACGCCAAATAACAACCTCCAACATTTTATCAGCTCGGTCCAACACGGTTTCGTCGCAGAGCGGTCATGCGTAACCCAACTAACAGAGGTTCTAAACATCGGATCACAGCTAGATGCAGGAAAGCAAACTGATGTTATCTACTTGGACATGTCAAGGCTTTTGACAAAGTAGATCACGTTCTTTTGCTTTCCAAATTACGCAGCTTTAACATCGCTGGTAGACTTCTCGATTGGTTTAGCTCTTACCTACGTGGCCGTCGGCAAAGAGTTACGGTACTCGGTGCAACATCTCAAGAACAATCTGTCACCTCGGGCGTTCCAAAAGCGTCAATCCTTGGACCGATGCTGTTCCTCCTATTTGTAAATGACCTTCCTGAAGCTGTTACAACCTCTAAAGTAGCATGCTTTGCTGATGACACTAAAATCTACAAACAAGTTGATTCGGTAGAAGATGCAGCCTCCCTACAACAAGATCTGTCCAGCCTGGTCGATTGGTCTGAAAAGGCAGGACTTTTCAACCAGTCCAAATGCAAGAGCCAGCGGATTACACGAAAGAAGAAGCCTGTAGAATTCTCTTACCCCTGCATCAAGGACGATTTTGTGAATTCGTGTGTTGAGGAAAAAGACCTCGGTGTTTGGGTGGCTAGCGACCTCAGCTGGACGAAACAAGTGCATGAACAATGTAGCAAAGCAAACAAGCTGGCTTCGTGCGCAGATCGTCCACCGAAATTAAGAACACTGCATGGACGCGCCGTACGCTGCACCTGGCTCTCGTCAGACCGCACCTGGGTTACGCTACTCAGATTTGGGTACCACAATCAATAGAGTTGTTAAAACGTGTAGAGAGAGTCCAGAGGCGCGCATCTAAAGTCATTCTCATACCCTTAATTTCGATCTGAAACTTCGTACACAGATAGACTCAAGCTAACAGGACTCCTTCCAGTATCGTATTGGCACGAATACCTTGACCTGTTGTTATTTTTTAAGGCGTTTATAGGTCTTGTTTATCGCAGACAGGAAACGCTACCAGCAGTAAAATTACCTGTACGGCAAACTAGAGCAACCAGCAACCCAAGTGTAATAAGTTTTGTTCCTCATCAATGTAGAACAGTAACTTATCAACGATCCTTCATTGTCAGAGTAACTAGAACTTGGAACGTATTACCGGACTTTTTAAGATTATTAAAAACACTCAAATTTAGTTCATTTAAGAAAACCCTACTTGAATACTACTATGACGCTCTTTACTCCACCTATAACCAGGACGACCCACGTACGGAAATCCATTTGCCTAAAATGTAACTTGGCACGTCGCCTCGAGGAATCCCTCACTTGTTGTTGTTGATTTTTGCTACAGACTTTTCTTTTCACCTTAGTTAATGTGCTTATTTATGTAAATATAACCTCAATTTTTTTAAATTTTACACGGGGCCACATGAGTAATTGGCGTAAGCTGTAGTGGTATCCCTGCCAGACTTATATTTTATATGTTAATTTACCAATGGCGAATCGAAATAAATAAATTAACCTATAACGAAAAACGCATTCGAAACGAGGTATGAAGGTTCGAATATCGTGACCAAATCGTCTCAACTCTCAACACATTGCGATCATCCAAACGAGAGAAAACTGTGCTAACTCTAAGACTATTAAAATATACTCGAGAAACTGGATATAAACGGCTAACTGTATAGGTTTTCTTATCATGTAGTTTGACAACGTGCGCGTCATTCTTCGATTAAGAGTGTCCCGATAAATGGGTGAAATTTCATATATAAATCCCGAAATGACGTAACATAGACTATCGGTAGTAAAATTCGAAATTAAAATAAGCTGTTATTTCTAAAATAAAGCATTATCGTAAGAGTTAGGTTTAGGGCTGTTAGGATAAGGGTTAGGTTTAGGACTATGTTTTAAATTCGGGATACTTATATGAAACGTCAGCCCCAGTGGCGGAAATTGTGGTGGGATGGGGGGGGGGGGCAGCCGCCCCCCCCCCCCCCACCTTTCGTCAAATTGCCAATTTGTCGGAAATTTTCAAATAAAATTTATATATATATATATAATATATATATATATAATTGCCAATTTGTCGGAAATTTTCAAATAAAATTTGTTACTTAGCAACCAAACTTGTCGGACATTTTGGGAGGCTTTGCCCACCACCTTAAAACGTGAATATCCGCCACTGGTCAGCCCGATAGAGAGATCTTCATTCTTCAAGCAAACGCGAGCAAACCCAAGACAGTGCACAGACTTCATTTATATATATATATACATGTATATATATATATATAAATGAAGTCTGTGCACTGTCCAAGACAGTGCACAGACTTCATTTATATATATATATATATATATATATATTATAATTTCGATTTCGAATTTCGAATTTTACTACCGATAGTCTATGTTACGTCATTTCGGGATTTATATATGAAATTTCACCCATTTATCAGTCGACACTCTTAATCGAATATATATATATATATATATATATATATATATATATATATATATATATATATATATATATATATATATATATATATATATATATATATATATATATATATATATATATATATATATATATATATATATATATATATATATATATATATATATATATATATATATATATATATATATATATATATATATATACGTGTAGGTTTTGGTCTACGAAATGCAAAGAGTGCTCAACAACATATAGTTAGAGCAAATAATAGATTTTCGCTTACCTCAAAACTGGTCTGCTACAACTTGTTTCATCTGTAAAAAGAATCTTCAGGCAGTGACCTGAAGATTCTTTTTACAGATGAAACAAGTTGTAGCAGACCAGTTTTGAGGTAAGCGAAAATCTATATATATATATATATATATTGATCCCGCGACCTTTGATTTACTAGTTCAATGCTCTTACCACTGAGCTACACGGTCAAGGCGATGGAAGCCAGGGATTTATGATTTATATACTAGATTGACTCTGCGCCATGATAATGGCGTCTCGATCCTTCTACGCGCGCGTATTGGCAAGGAGCACTACCGCAGTTTGATTGGTGGATGTATTCACAAAGACAATCAGTCAACAAATAGACAATTAACACTGTGTAGGGGAGGGGAAGGTGCAACAAATATACAAGGAAAAACGGAAGTTTACCATATCCAAGTTTCAACCCTAGGTGCACAAACTGATATTATTATGTGCATGTTTGCACCTACTGTATGAAACAAATGCTTGAAAATGTCACTTGAGCATGCTAACCCCCCCCCCCCCCCCCCCGCCCCAGGTATATATTTATAATTGGGCAACCAAAATAAATCTTGTGTGTACTTTTCTGGTGACCCAGGAGTGCCAGGAGTGATCACCCTAACTTTTTCTAATGCTCTAACCATTGAGCTGCCAGAACTCAGATTCTCTAAATCAGCAGTCTTGATATGTCTGTATATCTTTTATCAGCTAATAAATGTTAAATGTGACTTGCAGCTTGGTCAATATAGTTTATTCTTTGCTACTCAAGCTTTAACGCAAACTCAGAAAAATGTTTCTATGTCCCGGATGGGAATAGAAACTGCAACCGAGTTTGAAACAACCAAGCTGCATTTAGTCACATTTACCATGATTTTGATTGTAACATTTGTAATAGAATGTGTTTATACCCATCCATCCAACAATGAATTATACAACCATTAAACAGTGCCCACCAGGCACTCCACTTTTCTCTCCCTTGAGGTATTCCACTCCATATAAAACAAAGAAAGATAAGAAAAACTGGTACGAGATTTACTGGATCATCAATGTCCAACAAGGCATAGCGCACAACCAATTTAATGTCCATCATATTTTCACAGAATGAAGAACATCAAGAACTACATGCAAGGAACTACATGCAGAACTCATTTCCGGTAAAGAACAACCTCGTTCCAGGCTCTTTATAAATAAATGCACGAGTCGAAGAAAAGAGAAATACAATAAAACTGAATCAAGACATATCTGGGTTTAAAACTTTAAATTGGTCGTAATCATGTTTCAAAAGTTTATGAACAAAAAGGATTTCCATCCGGGATCAAAATGGAACATAAAAAGGGTACATAATAGTTTTGTGGCTGCTCAAATAGTCAAATGGCTCATGAATACCATTGAAATGTTGTTTGATATGTAATTGGTTTTGTCTATATAGGTTTGGATGGCGGAGCAACAAAGATCTGCTGAAGAACAAAAGGAAACAGAGCTAGCTGATCAATATAAAAGGGAACAAGAAAAGTTTGAGAACAGGTTTATAAACTTTGTGTATATTTCTTATAAATGTAGATTAAATTTGAGCAAATGTTATACATTTGGGTGGTACAACCTACTCCTACTGTATTTGCAACTGTCTGTGTATACAGTATGTGTCTGTCTAACTCTGTGTCTGTGTGTCTTACAACTCTTTATCTGTCTGTGTCTCACTCCTGTCTATCTGTCGAAATGAGCTAAACAACAATCAGACTGTAGTGTGGACATAATAAACAAATGGTGTAAAATCCCGATGGGGCAATGCATCCCCCCACTTTTTAGCCAGGCGGTGATGACTATTGTTATTGTAGCGCAGATTGCATCAAGGTCAAGTAATGACCTTTGGATACTACGTTACATTATCATCCCCCACTTTTTCGATTTTGAAAAAATGCTGTGGAGAAGATCGGGTATAAAGTGGTTTCTATAAATATTGTTCAGTTGACATTATACTCAAAGAAAGAAAATAGACGACACACAATAGAATTTTATTTACTCTTTTTAAATAAAAGCAATTTTAAATGACATTTTAGAATTTCAAAATTCTATAAAATTTCTACTCAAAATGCAGGAAATAGCATTTCAGAGACTCTAGTTTTCAAAAATTCCAGAGGAGCATGTCCCCAGACCCCCCTAGAGGGTAGTTCTTGCACCTTCGGCGCTCCACTCTATAGTGTCTACAGCATTAGTCTATTGTGCTTGTCTGTGAGTGGTTCATATCCTCCCACCTTTTTGTGAGGATTTATACCCCTGGTGATGTAAACAATTGCCAATTTCTGTGTTAGTTGCAGTATCAAAGTATAACTATCAGTTATACTTTTATCTTAATACAAACAACTAATTGTTATCCAAAAATCAATCCAGTTTTACTTTTAGGCCATTTCACTATAGTACATGTACTGTACATAGTGTTCGTTGATGCAACAAGTCACTGGCTTAAAAATATAAACCTGGGATACTTAAGCACAGTTGTATTTTTGGATTTAGCAAAAGCTATTGACACAGTATATATAAACCATGATGTCATTACAGTATAATGGTATGAACTCAAACTTATTCAAACAGTTCAGTTCCTACATGTATCTATCAAAACATTAACAGAAATGATGTGTCAGTTATTATCATTCTAAAGAGTGTACCTTGAGCAGTGGTATTCCGCAAGGGTCGATCCTTGGTCCAATCTATGCCGATGACACTAATATTACAACAATGGGATTGTCATCACAAGAAATAATAAATTTTACTAATGCAGATTTAAAAAATATTAATGAAATTGGCTGAAGGCCAATAAATTAAGTTTACTATATAAATACTATTAAAACAGTATCTATGTTCATTGGTTATTATCATGATAACCTATTGAAAATAAGAGATTTTGACAATCTAGATTTGACAATCTAGAAAGAGCAATGAAAAAAACAAGTGTCATTTCCCTTTGTCAATAGATGACAAAGGGAAATGACAATTGTCCTCCAAAAAACATGAACCAAATTCTTTATTCATGAAAAACGTTTTGCATATTATGCCAGAGCTAAAATGTGTAATGATTTACTATGTATTAAGTACCTTGAATAAATTGATTGATTGATGGATTGATTGATTGATGGATTGATGGATTGATGGATTGATGGATTGATGGATTGATAGATTGATTGATTGATTGATTGATTGATTGATTGATTGAAAATATTATGGTAGATGTGAAAAAAACCTTTGGGGTTTTAAACAATATATCCTACTGTATCATGTTTTCCTCAATCTGATTAAACATTAATTGTTTTTTGTCTTTCTTGTACAGTACTGTAAAGCAGTTTTGTAACTGAAGAAATCCCAGAATGTTGTAAATAAATTCATTTGTCTGTCTGTCTGTCTGTCTGTCTGTCTTAATTATGTCTGCCTGTCTGTTTATCTAATATCACCAACATCCAGTCTGGGTTTTGACAACTCCATTCAATATTTCAACCCAATGGTTCACTCCACACAATTCTGATTCATATTCATTACCTGCTTTAGACAGTTAATAAGTCAAGATGAAAAGTTAAAGCTTGGACTTAGCTTTATTTATGATGCTCCACCTGGATTTAAAGGTTTGAATCATTGTTTATCATGAGATAGGAAAATGTGATCAGTTTTCCATTTAAAACATTATTATTAAATCATGGTTTAAATATCTTTTTATATTCTTTATTTGGACCTGAACTTGGAAAACAGACCAGAGTAAAGTAAGTTGCCAAACCTCCCTTTGTTGTTTTCCAGTTCAACCAGCTTAAACTGGTCTTGTTTCAATTGATTTTCTGTGCATGCATGCAGAAAACATACAGTAAAGTTGTAAAACAAAGATAATTGAACCAAAGCACAGCATTCATAAGTGGGACACCATATCAAGAATGAGACAAGTCAAACATTTTTTAAAGTTTTACAAACGTTTTGGTAATTGTTTATTGAAATTTTTACCTATATTTATATCAACCTCGTACCCAGGATCTTATCTCCTAGCGGGGAGCGGAAATAAGACCCTGGGTTGTATATAGTGCATGCATTGCTCTCATCCTACATTTGACCTGAAGAACGGCACATCACCCGAAACGTTGTCTATGAAAATACATACTGTACATGTAAGTACTCTTACCTAAGTGTTTTTTGACATATTGAAGTTATCTTTTTCATATTATATGCTATTATATATTATATTATCAGATTATTGGTTGAAAACAAAAATGTTAGACGTGTATTGCTTTTGTCTATACGTTACTCCATTATCACTTTGTTTACTTGCTTGGTAAGACGTGTTTTGAAACTGAGCAATGGCACACCCGTTCGAACAGTTGTTGTCGACGAGATTGATTTTAACTCAATCTGACAGACTTATTTGACACCCTAAGCAGTTGAAAGAACTAGAGTCATGTGCAAAGACAGAGACAGATGGTAATCAATGGACAGCGATGAGAAAACATTGCGAGATCTCAGATGAGGACGAACGCTGGTTGATCTATGCAGATCAAGCTGCTACTGTATGTCAATGATAGATCGTGAAGATATTTGGCGAGGGATCGTTGGAAGCTTGTAAGATTTTGAAGTACCCTGAACCTTCGGTGGCATACAGACAATATTTTGAAACCCTTTTTAATTTGGCTTGGCCTGTGTATTCCAAGATGTATTCTGAAACTGAAAGAACTACAGAATGACTATTAACAATTTAATGGACTATATTATGTGTGTCTGTGAACTAAAGTACCAACAATCTAATTTACTATTTTTTATCTGTCTGTCTGTCTGTCTGTCTGTCTGTCTGTCTGTCTGTCCATCTGTCTGTCTGTCTGTCTGTCAAAAATGTTTAGGATTGATATCAGCTTTGGCCGTAATGATTTAAATTTGGAAGGTCAGGCCTGCAGATGGGGTATAATAGTAAGACTATTAAAAACTATACATGTACTGTATTGAGAACAAGACCAATGTTTTGAAAAGGGGTTAGGGTATTACGTCAGGCACTGTGCCTTCTGAAACGACAGCGCCGCAACAGTTGGAAGCTGTCACTCCAGTGTCGAAAATATAAAATTGATACCGATCTCTCATAATGAAAAGACATTTTCTGTTTGCCTCATTATGAAGCAAAGTGTGACCTGACAGCATAGGATGGGCAGAATTGACAGAACTTCAGGGAACATTTTACGAGAAGGAACTTCAGAAGGTCGTCAAACACAACTATACATATGAAATCGAGAAGATTCTTAAGAAAAGGGGGATTAATTATTGGGCATCTGCTTCAGAAATAAAACATCTTTAAACCAACGATTGTGTTTCTTTTATTATCGTTTTTGCGTTCGTGATATGAACAGAACACATTTTTACCTTACGCTTCCAAGCAATGCCTGAGAATTTCCTGAGAATTCATCCACGAGTTTCAGGGTGAAATTACCTCGGACTATTGATCTGATTGGTGACTGGGAAGCTGGGTTGTATTCGATGACTTAACCTCATACATGGTATAATCATAGCCACACATATACTACAGTGATGATGGGTATTTATTTTTAACGGCTTTTGTCGACTATGGATATTACGAAACAATGAAAGATCTATAGTTAACTCCGTAAATGCAGCCTTGTCAAAAGAAACAAAGGGGAATGTTTCAATGACGTTTGATGTTCGGACTGAAAAAAGTAACGGTTCACCTAAAAAATGGTCATCAGTTTGCCATGACAGAGAAAATGTCGATTTTATTGGGATTTGGAGGGAAGGAAGTAAATATTACCAATACGATTTACGCTTACTGTGATATTGTGCAACCACAAGTAGCGGTGATTTGAATGTTAAACTACTAAGAATTTGTCCCTATCGAAGGAAAAATGGGTGAAGTGATTACTAGAAGGTACAGTAACACTAAATGCAGTATGTACTTGTCCAAAGAAAATCATTTGAAGAACATCGAGATTCTTTTAAGAAGTGACACAGGACTTTCTATGTGCCATATATTTGAACGTGGAAAGGTGTTAGCGACACTTCATTTCAGACAGCAAAACTCTCCCTACTTTATGTAAAGATGAGTCATTCAGACCGTTGCACTCGTTATTATCTGGATCAGCAACAAGGAAATTAATGGGATGCCCGTTTTTATGGGTAGTCTTTGGCAAATTGGATATGGACAAATGCATGGGCTACGGTTTGGGAGGCCTTTTCGGAGTGTTGAGAGCAGTCATGCGTATGGTTAAAAGTGGGGCAAAGACCTTGGGAAATATTGCACTGAGTTCGGGTACAAATTTACTGGGAGATGTCCTTGCGGGTAAAAACGTTAGAAAGGCAGCGGAATCTAGATTTACTGAAGCAACAAACGTTGCAAAGCAAAGAGCCATTAATAAACTTCAGAGTTTAACTCAAACCGGAAGTGGTAAACGTCAACCTGCTAAACGAAAATGTAAAAAGAGAAAGACTTCATCTCCTGCTGTCACATCCAAACGGGCCAAGAAACGTAAAACAACTCTTAGTGTAGAAGACATCTTTGGATATAGTTATGGATTTCATACATCCTCAATCGGTAGAATGTACAAAAAGTGAACTTCGTCTATTTTCTTTTCCTGTGACACAAGGGCAGTCTGGAAAAAGGTAGATGGGTAGACCACGAACCTGTTTCAAGTGTTGCAGATGGTGGTTCTCATTTCTTTCCCCAGGCACCGAAGACTATGTCGATTTGTCTAAGACAATTCTGGTAATCCATGCAAAAGTGACAAAGGCTGATGGAACGAATCTTGATGCGGATATGAAAGTAGGACTTGTAAACAATCTCATGCACAGCTTGTTTAAGGCGGGGGTCTACTTGAATTTTTACCTCGGAGGCAAAACTTTAAACACTGGAAGAACTTTTCCTGGCTGATTGACATATGATATGCATTCACATACACATGTTATGAGATTTGGGGGCCATGCTGTAAGAGGAGTTTGCGAAGCTACGCTTTACGGGGTGATACAAATTTGATGGTGTCAAAACTTTACACTTAACCAGACCGAAATAGTTCGAAATGTCATCAAAATTTTCACGTATTATTACTTGAAGACCAATCGGATCTTTTTTCGTTCAATTTACAAAAGGGTGGAGGAAAGTAAAATCGACATATTCAAGGTCTCGTCCTCCTTTGCTTCACAAAACAGTTTAAACCCATTAACCCGACCTCCATAAAATGCGTCACGAGGTTCCAGATCGGTCACAATGTGCGCGGATATGCGCATAATATGAAGCTGATAAGCGAATAAATATCGAGCCCGACCCGGGCCAACCATGCAAATGCCTGCAGCATCGTCTAAAGCAGGCATGGTAACCAGTACAATAATACGTTGTACACGAGCCCAATTTGCCATTGATTGATTTTAAAATTATGTTTAATTATCAATAAAGAAGAAAGCTGCTAATTAGTCAAAGGAACGATTATAGTATTATTTATTACTTAAGAAAAAAGAGATAATTATCATTGACAACATTTTGAAATATGTACAAGATGAAACATAATCTTCACCAGATGAATGATACTGTACGTTGTTCAATATATTGTCAGTGGTGATACATGTATTGAAACAACTTTCGCTGGGACTCGTCTCGTATAATATTAATTACTCTTGGGACTGTATACTATTTTACTCTTCGTATATTACATGATTTTTTACTCCGAATATTATCTCCGATCTCAGACTCTCAAAACATATAATGTCAACAACTATATCTGTCAATCAGTCAGACTACACCGCAACCGGATGTCTACGACGGCTTACGTCATGCACAAATATATATGTTCCAAAACTCAAGATAAGCTTCTTTACACTCCCCCCTTGATCAGTGCAGTCTATATTACAAAAAGGTTAATCTTGTTCTAAGTACTGATCAACTAACTGTCTTCTAAGATTTCCTACAACCGAGGCTGTTCGAATAGATCTTCTCGTAGGAATCTCCTCACTGGTTTCTGGAACTTGATCGGTATCGTCAAGAGAAACTTCAGGGGAATGTCTTACTTCCAAAGGAAACAGCTTCTGGATTGGTCTTTGAAGTTTAGACGATGTTCCCTTCGAGTTGCCAACACGTACTACAGCACTTCTCACCTTCCCATCGCCTCCAACCAATAACTTTTCCACCTTTCCCAATTTCCATTTTGCTTTCGGCAGGATCTTCTCAGGATGTACAGTAACAATGTCTCCTAATTCAATTGAAGGAATACTTGTTTTACGAGTGGCAAGATTATGATGCTCTCTCAAGTCTAGCAAATATTCAGTTTGCCACCGTTTCCAGAAGTGATTGAGCAGCTTTGATAGGTATCTTTCTCTTCGGGTCAGGGTCTCGTGACTTGATTCTTCGGGGTCTGGATCCACAACTGGCTCTGGAATTGATAACACACGTCTACCCATTAGAAGATGCGATGGCGTGAGAGATTCTTCAACTTCTTCAGCATCGAGGTAGGTTAAAGGACGGGAATTAAGAATCGCTTCGATCTCTACAATCACTGTGAGAAGCTCTTCGTAAGACAATTTTGACCTTCCCAGAATTTTCTTGAGACATCTCTTCGTGCACTTGATCATTCTCTCAAAAAAACCACCCCACCATGGGGCACGCGCCAAGTTAAAACTCCAAGATATTCTTTTCTGTGTTAGAAAACTCTGTACCTCTGGTAGGTCGAATAATCTTCTTAATTTCTTGGAAGCTGCTTTAAACGTCTTTGCGTTGTCGCTAATGACTCTTCTTGGGATACCACGTCGGCTTGTGAATCTTCGAAAGCAACGAATAAATGTAGGAGCTGATAAGTCTGGTACTAAATCTAAGTGAACCGCTCTTGAGCTGGCACAGGTGAACAATGCTAAGTAGACCTTTTGGCTCGTTCCAGTGTCTGTTGTCTTGGACTCTGATCTGATAAATAACGGGCCAGCAAAATCCACACCTGTACTCGTAAATGCTGGATCATCTGCGACTCTAAAAGAAGGTAATGGAGCTGGGACCATGGCGGAATACGCTCTACCCTCGAAACGCCGGCACGTTGAACATTTGTAGATGGCTTTCTTAACAACTTGTCTTCCCTTAATCACCCAGAATCGCGATCTCAGTTCAGCTAAAGTCTCCTTCACGCCATTATGACCGACTCTCTTATGGCAATCTTCAATTACTAAAGATGTAAGATGATGACTACTGGGAATCAAGGCTGGAAATCTTGCTTGAAGAGAAATCTTCGCATTTCCGATACGTCCTTTCGATCGTAGAATTCCATGGCCGTCTTCGTAAAGTCCAAGCTGGGCTTTCCATTGGTCAAACTTCGGGTTTGTTCGCATTTGTCGTTGGGCAGATCTCAACCAAGCACGTTCAGCCTCTTCTACTTCCTCTGTGGTTAACGGACCTTTCACCATTCTCGTTGATTTCTTTTGACTCTGGAGGTTCCGCAGAAATCTTGACACATATGCGGTGACTCTTTGCAGCCTGTGTAGGTCACTGAAATTTTCGGCATTCACGATTTTCGTTATGTCTGACACAGTCTCTTCTGCACCACTTAGCATTACTTCAATTTCATCTGCTTTCTGCTGACGTAAAGACGATATCTTCATCTCTTCATTTACTTCTGGTGTTGGATCGGTTGGTGTTTTCTGGCTTGGCCACTCTTGCGGCGATAACTTTAACCACTCTGGACCCTTCCACCACTCCTCCTTACTGACTAATTTCGAAGCTAATGTTCCTCTAGAGGCAACATCGGCCATATTCTCTTCAGACGGACAATGCAACCAAGATGCCGAAGGAACCAGTTTCCGTATCTCCGATACACGATGCTGTACAAATGGTTTCCACTCCTTATCTTGTCGAAGCCAGTAAAGCACTGTTAAGGAATCTAACCAACAGTAAATTTTGTCAATCTTCACTACCGACTTTAAAGCTTCTTCCGTCATTTTGATCAACCTTGCCAGGATCATTGCAGATAACAGTTCCAATCTCGGAATACTCTGTTTGGCAATTGGTGCTACTCGTGTTTTGGAGGAGGTTAAGTGGACTCGAACTTCTTGGTCGGTTATGATTCTCATGTAGACCACGGCAGCATAGGCTGAATTACTGGCATCTCCAAATCCATGTAGTTGGACCGATGTTATCTTGCCTGAAATATCACTTAGGTAGCATCTTGGAATCTTGATTTCGCGAACTGCTTGAAGATCCGCGAGCCACGACTGAACTTTCATTCTCATCTGATTATCTAGTTGGTCATCCCAGTCCAGTTTGTCTACGCAAAGCTGTTGGAACAGCAACTTCATTGGTAATAACACAGGTGCAATCACTCCCAGTGGGTCGTATATTTTGGCAGTAATTCTTAGTAGCGATCGTTTGGTAAGTGGTTTTACGGAGTTGCTGTTGTCTACATAGGTACCTGTGTCAAAATTCAGTTTGTCTTCTGAAATATTCCACTGGATTCCTAAAATCTTTGTAATGTTGTCTTGTTCTTGATCTCCCGGTCTTCCAATCATAGCCTTTGCATACGTTGACTCGTCTTCGGATACTTGTGCCTTCCTTGTTTTCAGCACTTCGATGGATTCTTCCCTTTGGTTGATCATTTGGTGTAGTTCTGGGTTGTTTGTTCTCCATTTTCGTAGAGTAAATCCTCCTTCGGACATGCGTTGACTGGCCTTCTGATATAACTCAAGTGCCTCTTCTACTGTGCTTCCTCCCCCATTCAGGTCATCTACGTACAGCGACGATAGGAACGTTTGAATAAAACTTGGATCTTGTATGTAACTACGGATATGATGGTCGATAGTTGCATTGAGAAGAAATGGACTCGCGTTTACACCAAAGACGACTCTTGTAAAACGGTAGACAAGTAATTTTGGGTTATCATGCATGATATCATCAATCCAGATAAATCGCAAGACGTCTCGATCTTCTTCAGCGATGGAAATTTGATGGAACGCCTTTTCCACATCAGCGACGAGGGCTATCTTGTGGTAACGAAACCTCAAAAGGACTTCCATAATCTTTGGCAACAGCGAAGGTCCTGTGAAAAGACAGTCATTAAGCGATGGACCACGTTTCTTTGCACTAGCATCGTAGACTATACGTACTTTTGTTGTCTCTTTGTCAAGGCGAATGACTGGATGGTGAGGGATATAGTGAACTTTTCCAGCTTTGGTACTTTCATTTCGAGACACTTCTTCGACAATACCAGATTCCACTTGTTTCGTTATAAGGTCGTTGTATTCGCTAAGCAGCTCTGGATTCCTTCGGAGTCGCATGACTTGAGCCTTCAATCTTTCCATACACAGGTCGTAATTATCTGGTAACATGGCATGTGATTCCTTCCATGGCAGCTTAACTTCATAACGTCCCTCCTTGAATTTCAGCCCGTCTAAAAACTGTTGGTGAACCACATTCTCTCCTGGTCGGATTCCCATGGTATCTAAATCCCAGAAACGCATTAATTCTTGCCGTAAACTACATTCTTCTGATGATTCAACCACAGTTTCTGCCTTGAGTAAGTGCGTGGAGATTAAGTTGATTGATGAAGTCATTTCATCTGTCTCATCATGTACTGGCCCAGACAGGATATAACCAAACTTTGTCTCCATAGCAACGGGACCAGGGGCGTAGGAAGCAGGGGGGCCGGGGGGGCCGCGGCCCCCCCAATATTATAAAAGGGGGGGCCGGGATAGCTTTCGGCCCCCCCAATAATAATTGAATTTGAAAGAAAAATTGCAGCAAAAAAATTGAATTCGAAAGTAGAAGTTCGAAAACAACATCTTCCTATTAATGTTCTGTTAAACTGTCATAGAAGTAATTAAAAAAAATAATCACAATATCTTTGCATGTTAACCCGAGTGTTTTACTAAACTAAAGTACTAATATTTCTCTAGTTTACGCAGCCCTACTCTAGTAGGCTTTCTTTTTTAACTAAGCAGAAGGGCAGAAATCGCGGAATGATTGGGGCTAAAAGGTAGCCGCGGTTGAAAAAAAAACGTCCTGAATGTCCATGTCGGACTCACTGATCATTGCAATAATATATGTTGTCAGTGGTTCCCAGGGGAGGCGTGATTGGGCCACTGCGCACAGCGGGAAAGCAGGGTGTGTCATTGTTTGGGGCCTACTTGGGGCCCACCACTGTCCAAAATATGAAATTTTATAAACTTCTGAGCTGATAAATCACCGCTCAGAATGCAGGAAATGCCATTTGTGGGAATCTAGATTTCAAAATTTTTCGGGGGGCATACCCCGGGGCCTCCTAGAAAGCCAACGGTGCTCGGATTAATAGTTATCATGACCACCCATTTGGGACTAGCTTCGCCACTGACAGGTACAACGAAAATTTTGCTTTGGTCGGGCCCCCCCAAGTTTAGAAAGCTTCCTACGCCCCTGAACGGGACCACGCTCCCCCCGTATAACATTTCCACTGACAATGTGCCAATAAAAATCGGCACCCACTAGGATCTCTATTTCAGGCATTGAGACAATATCCCCATCTTCGGCAAGCTGAAGATTATTCAAATGTGGATAGTACTGAGCAGCAAACTGCACTGGCTGTCTCTGTAATGGCGAACAGATCAATGGAACGGCATACGTTGTTAAGACAAGGTTAAGTCCACTGGTTAATCCCCTCACATTCAATTGAACTACATCATAGCTTTGAGCTGTCTCAGAAGATGTCCCAAATGTTTTCACAAGCAGGTTTTCGCTTCTGATCGTTGGTAAGTGTAGAACTTCTCTAAGATTACTTGTAACGTAACTTCTCTGGCTACCCAAATCCAAAATCAGCCGAACCTTGCACAAATTTTCAGGTTCCAATGGATTTGAGGCCAACACAGTGGCCGTTTGCAGGAGGATACTTGATCTTGCTTCCGAATAAAGGTTGAATGACGATTGAATCTCAGTTGTACCAAGCTCTGGTGACAGGAATCTTGGTTGAGTGGTGATTCCCTGGGATAATGGTGACTGGAATCTCGGTTGACTGGTGGTTCCCTGGGATAATGGTGACTGGAATCTTGGTAGAGCCGTTGCACCTTGAACCGATGGTGCTTGAAATCTCGGTACAAAACCTGTTTGAAACACTGATGGCTGGAAGATCGGTATCAGATTCGGATTGTTGGCACTCTCATTATTGGAAAAATTTGCAAAATTAGTGGTGGTTGCAGTAGGTTGCTGGATACGCGAGTAATCTGCTCCACAAATACTGGTATGATGTCTCCTTCCACACTTGGCACACTTCATACTTGAGGCACAATCACGGGCAATGTGGTTTCTTCTTAAACAAATAAAGCAATGTCCATTCTTGCTTAAAAACTGCTTTCTCGCTACAGGATCTGAAATGACTGGACAAGTCACAGAAACGTGCCTTTGTCGACAGTAACTGCAACTTACAGACCGTTCTTCTGAGGCCATGAGCGCTGCGCCCGAGAAAGGATCATGATACCGTATACCCGATTTAGATCCCTTGTTCGGTGGGTCGTTCTTCCGGGTTTCAATGCTGGAATTCGTATTAAAATTGACCACCACGTTACATCTTTCCCTCGCTTCTAATTCTTCTTTGAAAGATGTCAACAGCGAATCAAACTTCCACGAATTCTTATCAAATTGTCGGCTAACAATGATTTGTAGTTCCTGTGGCATTTTTGACAAAATAACTGGAACTAAAAACGATCCATATTGTTCTGAGGTGACCTTCATCGCCTCTAAACTGCGCACGTGAGATTCTATTTTGTCGTAAAGATTTCGGATCTTCTTAGTGTCATTAACGTCAGTAACTTCCTGAAGTTTAAGCAGTTTATCCATGTGACTTGAAATGATCATTTGCGGGTTAGCAAAGCGTTCCTTTAAAAGTTGAACCGCGGCAGTATAATTCAACGCGGTCAATGAAAAACCCGAGATCGAAGATAATGCTCTCCCCTCTAACTGACCTTTCAAATAATTAAATTTATCGACGGCAGATAACTGGGGATTCTTGTCAACAGCCGCTTCGAAACTATCCCAAAATGGCATCCACGTAGACGGCTCGCCATTAAATCTTTGCAATGATAATTTAGGTAGTTTGCAACTAACCTTTGTTTTTGACATCTCAGCGACAGCCATTGTTGTTGGCAAAGCCTCACTTGGCGAGTGTTCGGAAGAAATATTTAGTTGCAAAACTGCGTCGATTTTCATAATGGTAATTTCTATAACTTCTTTGAATTCCCCGGCTTCGAATATCTCCTTTTCAATCTCGTCTTCATCGTCAAGTGATGATACGACTTCTGCGTCGAAGTCTTCTAATGTTTTGAGCCTTCCGCTCAAAGAACTCTTATTTAGTTTCAGTTTGGTCAGGTCCTCTTCAGTGGCGTGGTGGCTCGAATATTTCAAGGGGGGCCACTGGCCAGTGCTAAATTGGCGCCCCCAGAGATGCCAAATGCAGTTGCAAATCTGACATAAGCGAGCGCCGAAGGCGCGAGAAGCGAGCGCCGAAGGCGTGAGTTTTCCGCTTTCTAGGGGGGTTCGGGGGCATGCTCTCCCAGAAAATTTTTGAAATCTAGAGTCTCTGAAATGCCATTTCCTGCGTTCTGGGGAAAGATTTTACAGAATTCCCATGGTTAGAAAACAACATTTTTTGTATCAAGATTTACAATTTGTTTAGAAATTTATAGGGTTTTACAAGAACGAAGAGACTGAAGAGAGACTGTTAGAAAATAATTTTGTTCCTGGTCAAATGTCAATAACGTATAGTCAGAATATACTATAGCCTCCACTCGTGCGTATAATGAGTTCTTCTCGAGTTTTGAAAACAATAACTTAACCAATAACCATATGTCCATATGTTTCTGTCTTAGCGAGCCGCCCTTATATAGTGTCTCGTCTAAGATATTTTAGATCATTATATAATGTCTATAATCAGATATTACTTGATCTACTATTTATAGCTCATTAGCTCAAGCTTACGCAAGCGTGAAGCTTACGTAAGCGTGAAGCTTACGCAAGCGTGAAGCTTACGCAAGTGTTCTAAAGCCTAGAATGGTCTGACGTGTTCTGTCGCACGTCACAATTTCAATAATCATAAAAATAGATCAATGAATACATACAGTACCGCGTTATATTGTTTTAGAATTTTTATTCCAGAATTTAAATTTTACACACTAATCCAGGCCCTTCTTGGTAATTTTGGCGCCCACCGTCCGTGTCGGCGCCCCTCTTGAAACCATCGCTGGGGGGGCCATGGCCCCCCCGGCCACCACGCCACTGGTCCTCTTCAGTTGATGAATTATCTATCAAAGTTTCTAGTCTTTCCGTCGCGTCAGATAGGATCTTCTTCGCGAATAATCTGTGGCCATTTCTTATCTTCTTCTTTCTCGCGAGGCTCACTGTAGACATGTTGATATTTGTTGAACATCGAATGAATATAAAATCCCGCTCAGCTCGACACGAAACTATTCATCCGGCTCTGAAGGACCATTGTATTGAAACAACTTTCGCTGGGACTCGTCTCGTATAATATTAATTACTCTTGGGACTGTATACTATTTTACTCTTCGTATATTACATGATTTTTTACTCCGAATATTATCTCCGATCTCAGACTCTCAAAACATATAATGTCAACAACTATATCTGTCAATCAGTCAGACTACACCGCAACCGGATGTCTACGACGGCTTACGTCATGCACAAATATATATGTTCCAAAACTCAAGATAAGCTTCTTTACAATACATAATAATCAACATATACTTCAGTATCTCACTGCGTATTTTCTTCAAAGAAAGTTAACTCTTTATGTCTCGGGGTGACCTGCAACTTAGCTAGTACCACTCCTAATAATATAAATGATCCATCAAGCATATGTAGATAATTAGAATGAAGGAAATGATCACTACTGACATGTTTTTAAAACAACTTCTTGCAACAAATACTAACTATAAGAAATATTTGGACACCAACAACAATAATTTGTATGTTTAAAGTGCAATGAATCGAAAATTAAGTTTATCTTATTTGAAAAAACTCTTAAAACAATAACAACTTACAGCTCTTCCATATTTCACTCAGTTCCTGAGATATTTAGACTTATGTGATATTTAAATGTGCTGATCTATGACGTAACAATATTATTACAAGAAATCACTCCAAACTTTGTAATTGCTACAGCTCATGAAACAAAACATTAAAGACAAGCTTCAAGTGATTTCGTTCAATAATCTTTAAGATATACAGGATTTTCCAATGTTGTGTACAACTTGCTACGTCATAGATTATCTCGTTTGTCTAAATATCTCAAGAAGTAAGTTAAATATGGAAGATCTGTTAATTGTTATTCCTCATTGTTTTAAGAGTTCTTTCAAATAAGACAAACTTAATTTTCGATTCATTTGCACTTTAAAGAGTTATAAATTAGAATGAAGACGTTATTATTTAGGATGCGAATGGAGAACTTTCGAAACCTCCAGAGGAAGAAGTGAAGTTTGAGTGGTTAAAAGGAGCTCCAAGAGAAGCGTAAGTTCTTCTAGGAACTAGAAATACGAATCGGCAATAATCTCCTCGCCCACCTTTCTCCCTAGAGTTTCATCCGAACACACCCCCGCCACGGGATCTTCCACATTGTGCTTTAGCATCATTTTCCGCATGTGCTCTAGTAGCACATGATTTATTTCGTGCGCTGTCAAACAAAAACGTATAAAAAATTTCACATGCAACAACGCAATGAAGCATAATGTACCACGGCTAAATATTGTGTATTACGTTCAACGTGAGCGTCCGAGGTGAAAATGGATGAAAATAGAGCAACGCCCTATTTTTATTCGATAAAATTAGAAATTGGATACATTAAAGTCGAATAGTGTTAACGACCTCCCAACTTTTCGGAACCAACAGTCAATTCCATCAAATCAGATTGTGTGAAGTTCTCCTCTGTAGAGGCTCTCTCCTCTGTAGAGGCTTCATGGGATTTTCAATATATAGGGGTTATTGCAGGGATCGGTAACGTTTTTGAGGTGGAGCCAGGATATTGTGTATTCCTCATTTCCCTCTATTTCCCTCTACCGCATGTATAACCCGCATAGATCTTTTTCCTCATTTCTCTCTACTGCACAACTCTATCTACTGCAATATTCTCCACCTCAGAAGCTCTATAAACCCCTGCAATAACTCCTATATATTAAAAAGCCTATCCACTGCAATATCCTCCACCTCAAAAGCTGTATAAACCCCTACAACAACCCCTATATATTAAAAAGCCTATCCACTGCAATATCCTCCACCTCTATAAACCTCTCATGTAATAACCCGTATGTAAAGCCCTGCTATGTTCTCCACCTCAAAAGCTGTGTAAACCCCTACAATAACCCCTATATATTAAAAGCCTATCCCCTGTAATATCCTCCACCTCAGAAGCTCTATAAACACCAATATAAAAAGCCCAAAAAGCCTTTGCGAAGGAGAAAGCCTGAAGGGTGATGTTTATGTCTACTGCTTTTAGATACACGAAAGATCTTAATCTTGAAACTCATGCCCAACCTTTTGGAATACCAGTAAGTATAAGAATATACACAATATACAATTATGAATTTTGAAATTACTTTCAGAATGATGTGTTGCGTATTTGAAGTATTACATATAACCTGCACTTGTACTTTCATAAGGTCTATACTAATATACATATACACGCGTGTATTATACTGTATTTAATAACTTTTTTGATGAATGAGTAATACCAACATCATTCCATTAGGTACGAAATGTGAGATGCATAAAATGTCACAAGTGGGGACATGTTAACACAGACAGAGAGGTGATTTATAATTATATTGTATATATTTTAAGAATTTAATGTTGGGAATATGGACAGCAACTGTTGAATCAATTGCACAGTAACTGTTGAGTGTTGTAATAAATGGTGTCATACATTATATCTAATGTATATATTATGCCTATTATTGTCAGACATTTACAGTAGTTCTGAGGTTTATGTGGCTTTCCTCCAAAAAGTGCCCTCTCGCTGAACTCTGTGACAATGCAAAGAAAGCATCGTTGCGTTTTAATTAAAAACTTATGAGCTGGAGGTCTTTACGGCAAACATTATCCTGCCCGCGGTCTTTCAGTACAGACAAGCGACGATGGAGTGATTAAGTCTGTGCAAAAAGACCAAGGGCACGATAATTTTTCCACAAAGGCCGACCAAACGAGGTTAATAAGGTTTTTATTATATGGCTCTTTTAAATATCTCACATTTCTTCAATTTTTACGCAATTTAAAAAAAAATTCAGTTGTTTTGTAATGACCGGTCAGCAACCAATCAGATTGCAGAAAAACTGTGCTAAGACCGCTCACGAGCCAAACCATATACGCGTAATACATTGAGATATCGCCTGATATTATACCCATCTTAATGTGGTTACGCCTGTTCAAGAGAAGACACGGCGAGGAATACTCTACATCACGTAGATTTAGATCACTGCAATAGTTATTTTCTATCACTTCATTTTTATTTTCAACTGTTGTTGTCCGTTATCGATTTTCTACTGTTGCCTGTATGTTCCTTTAGCTGTTGTCAGCTGTTGTCTCATAATTAACTTTATTTAAGAGTTGTTATATGGGGCTTGGCTCGTGAGTTAAATTGCTCACATTTCCTCAATTTTTCGCAATTTTTTAAAACGTTTCAGTTGTTTTGTAACGACCGGTCTTTACCTACAGACCGCTCAGGAACCAGTCAGATTGCAGAAAAGCTTCACTAAGACCGCTAACGCGCCAAGCCATATAGTAAACCTTTATACAAGTATAAAGTACAGTACAGTAATATATATCTTGATGTTTTAAAAGAAATAAAGGTTATCAGTTCTTACAACGTTCTTTACTTCTCTCTTATTATCAGTGTCCACTACACAACAAATGTATTAGTACTGAGCCTTCATCACTTGCAGGTGAGTGCAGTCTTTTCTTATTCGAAAATATGAACTTGTGTTATGAATTTACAGTACCAAAAAAGATAGCGACGTCTTACCACAATGCTTTGCAAACCTAAATCAACTCTAATTACAGCTAAATATTATTTGACAACATCTGAAGACGTAAATATCGTTAAAAACAGAGAAAATTAAACAAAAAGCTTGAATATAATAAATTACTTAAAATGAAAAAAATGAATATAATAAATTCCTTAGTCACCTCGCCCGGACGGCGCGAAGAGCCTTCCCAATGAAATCTATGTGCAATTGCGTAGAGGAAGGTTTAGCGTTCGATGTACAACGGGGGTTTCTTTTCAATTTTGACTTCATTGAGTGCAAGGAACAAAAGACGTCAAAATTGTAAAGAAAACCACCGCTGTATATCAATCTTGAGCCGTCGAGCGCGTGACCACTGAAAATCCTTTTCTACATTATAAAAATTTCAAACAGTAAGCGGGCTAGGGGTTGTTGCGTACACGTATTTCTAGTCTTAATGTTTTTAACAATGACGTCATGTTTGTTTGTATTCATTTATTTAGCTTAAAATCATCAGGAACTGGATTATGTTCTAAAGCAATTCGTTGTTAAAATCTTGTTCATTTTTCTTCAAATCGATCTCGAAATTGTCCCGCGAAACCTAGCTGTTTTTGTGCACAAAACTTATTACACGACTAGACAGCCAATCAGCGTGCCTCGTTTTGCGTACAAACCAGAAAAAAATCGTCGAGTTTGAACTAAAATTGTTCAAGTGACCACCGCTGCGGTAAATACTTCATCTTGTAGGATATAGCGAACCCCTAACCCTAATCTCTTGTTTAGTAGAATGGGTTCGCTATATCTCTGCAAGATGAAGTACTTATCACCGCTGCGCCAGGCGCGGTTATCAGAAGGCACGCAGGCTCTGGCAACAACATGTGTAAAGACAATCTCGTACCCAGCCCCAAGCATGCCCGGCCGCGCGGGAAATGCGAATGGCATTTTCAGGGGGATGCTTGGCTCTGAGTACGAGATTGGTGTAAACAAAGAGATTAAGAAAACGAATTAGAGAAAAGGCGATAATTTATATGTTATTTATGCTTTAAATTTATTTTATTTTAATTCTCATTTTACAACTCTTAAATATTACAAGGTCAATTATTCATACATATGATGTCATAATTCAAACTTTATTTTTTCTGCATATTATTGTTCATTTTTAAGATGCATCAATTAGTGATCCTTTGAAGTTGATGCAAGATATGAGAAATGACGGTCTGGCTTTAAAGCAAAATGTCCTTGGTCGTGTTCTTGATAAAGATGATCCTAATCAGGTAACAAACTGATTGAAATAATTGAAGTTAAGGTGGTGAACTGCCGAAATAATAATGTTTAAGATTACTACTTATGTTGTTTCAAACGAAGGCCCTTCATGAATTGTCGAATCCATGACAAAATCCCCACAGACAAAATCCCCACAGACAAAATCCCCGGCGACAAAAACCCCAAATTACCGAATTCAGACAAAAAAAACACATTTTAATCCTGAAAAAGATGAAAGAAGATTTTTTTAAAGAGCACGTTTTCCTCGCCTTTAGTATTTCAATGAGCGGCGCCATTATTTCCACCTGAGAATTGGAATGTACGCCAGACGACAATCGCCATTGACGATAGAATGAACAACCTTTCGCGCATTTCCGCAATTAGTGGGGTACCCGCAGCAATACAGAGTATAAGAAAGGACGCAGCCATGGTCCGTACCCATCTTCAAAATAACGCCAGAGGAGAGCTCTTAAGAAAACGAGTTAGGCGGGGAAACCAGAGACCTACAGCAACGTCTAAGAAACCTATGCATAGACTTCAGAGATGGACGCAAGACTTTGGAACAGATGCTACTTGGCGTCGGTCACAACATTCGAATTTATTAGTCATACATGTACGAACAATATTTTTTTCTTAATACTTATATTTACTATTACTTATTTAAACAGTATTTCTACTTTTTATCTATACTAATTATCTTGTGCTAAAAAGCTTGTTCTGATAATTAAAAAATATGATGGGATTTTTATCTGAATTCGGTAATTTGGGGATTTTGTCATGTGGGGGATTTTGTCATGTGGGGTTTTTGTCATGTGGGGTTTTTGTCATGTGGGGTTTTTGTCATGTGGGTTTTTTGTTGGTATCCCTGAATTGTCATCTATTTGAAAATACCCGCGCTTTTATTTCTTTGAAATAATGGTCTTCGAGAAATGAAAAGAAATGAAAAGAAATGAAAATGTTGAAAAACCATGATTATATCGCATATTTAGACGTTTCTGTCTTTTTCCCCTTTAGCAATATTTAGCTTCAGATGAAGACGATAATGATGATGATGATGATCCAGAATTGGCTTTTCTTGCCACATTAAACGAGAAACAAAAACGCAAACTATTAAGGTAACATAAGAAATTGTTTGTGCATTTAACACTCTAACTTTTCGATCGAAGGCTTCGTCAGAGAGTGAACTGACGTTGCTATATCGTAAAAGCTTGAAACTAGAATGGTTTTCTATTTATTTTTACTTTTCTTTGGAAATACTAATCTCTAAATAAAGACTGGATCGAGCAACTATTGTTCAGAAAATGAAGCCGGAGCTCGTGGCGGCCATCTTGTTGGGACCACTTTATATAGATTTACTATAGGCGACAGAGACTATCTGTCTCTGATCTTTTGAGATGCGAAAACGAATCAGTTGTCCAAGGTTTTCCCATAATATGGGACACAAACTACGGCTCCATAACAGTGACCATGAAGCCGGAATTAGCTCTAAATTACGGAAAAACCTTCGACAATTGATTTATTTTAGCATCTTAAAAGATCAGAGACAGATAGTCTCTGTCGCCTACACTAAAACTATATAGCGTTCAGTGGCGGCACTACGGGTGTGCAAACAAACGGTGCGGCGCCCATGTTCCGAGGGGGCCCATGTGCGAGGGGGCCCATCAGCCCATCCGGGAAACTGCCTCTTTTTATTAATGGTGCTATTATTAATAAGATTTTCTTAAAAAAGTGATTTGTGGTCTTTAGATTTTACTCAAAAGTGCTCTCAAAATGCAGGAAATGCCATTTCAGAGACCCTAAATTCAAACATTTTCCGATAGAGAATCCCGGAGCGGCCCAAATGTTTTTCTCGCACCAGGGCCCACACCCACATAGTGCCGCCACTGATAGCGTTGTCCATTCAAGATGGCCACCGCGAAATATTCCCGGCTTCATTTTTTCGCAGCATCCAAACAATAGTTGTTCAATAAAGTATTTATTTAGAGATCCGACTGCACATCAGTTAACTATCGGCAGATAGATGATTTGATTAACTAATAAGAATCGCGGATTGGCAATAGGACGATACTAATGGCCGATAGATATCTACGAGTAATGCCATAAGGGCGTGTTTTTCCACAACATGAGTTTTTTTCTAAAACAATTAGATTATTCGATCTCCATTTCTATGAGATAGTTAACTCAGGCTTCACCCTCGTTTACCTGCAGCACCTCAGAAATTTCGAGCTCATCAACTAATTCTTAATGTGAAATCTGCCATCTTTAATGATTTTCAAAAGAGAAATTGCGAAGTCGGACCTTAAAGAATTAGTTATTACTTGTAAGATCTGTATTTTTATAATGTTATTTAAATTTATTTTGGGATTTTATAGTTACTCGTGACTTACATGTTGTTAATTATTATTATATATCTTATTTATTAATTTAATAATTTATTTTCGATTTAGTGGAGCAGTGTAACTGCTATGATTCTAATGAAACTGAAATAGTCGTTATTTTGTAGCTTTGCAGCTACTTCTTCTAGTATCAGTCTTTATAATAGACCTCTTTCACAATAGAGGCCAGTCTAAATATTCTTTTATATTGCATATAAATTAGCCTTTCTGGCCTCGTTACAAAGCAAAGATTCTTTGGAATTACAGACACACGAACGAGGTCAGAAAGGCTAATTTAAATGAATATAAAATAATATTTAATTTGGGTACCATTATGAAAGAGGTCTATATGCAACGCTTTTCAACTTTTTGTTTGCATATTTTTACTATTGTGACTATTTCAAAATGAATTTAATTTTTTTATTTCATCCTTAGGAAACTTGATAAACTTGAAAAGAAGGAGCGTACCAAAAAGAAACAACATAAAAAAAGCTCTTCAGAATCCGAAAGTGATAAGAAAATCAAATCAAAAAGTGAGAAAAGAATAGAAAAAAAACACTCTGATTCATGTGATAGCGACGATAGCTTAAGGAAAAAGAAGAGGAGAAAAGAGAAAAGGGAGAATGAGTCAAGATATGGAGAAAATGAACCGAGATATAGAGAAAAGGAATCAGAATATAGAGAAAAGGAATCAGAATATAGAGAAAATGAATCGAGATATAGAGAAAATAAATCAAGATATGGAGAAAATAACTCAAGATATGGAGAAAATAAAGGAGAAAGAATGAGGAAGGAATCACGTAATTCTTCTGGAAGTAATGACGATGAGAAAAGGTTTTTGAAGAGAAAGAGAAGAGAAAGTGATGTTAAAACGACATCGTCAAAGGAGAGAAGAAAAAATTCAAGAATAACAGAGAAAAAGCCAAAAAGAAAAGACCGTGAATAAGTTGTATCCATGACGACGATATAACTCGCAGCTAGTACATGTAATAATGCCGAAAACAGAAAATTTATTATCATTTTTCTGCTGCTAAATCTACGAGCTGGATTTTTGAATTCGCACATTCGGGTTCCGAGGTTCTACCAGTTCAGTCGTAAAACAGCCTCGTACCCAAGAAAACCGCGCTGAGGGAGATTACAGTGATTGGGATGGATTACAGTGAACCCAGCCTTACAACCACCTCGTTAATACTGTCACCTCGTTATTACGGCCACTTTTTCTTGTCCCAGCAAAACGCCAATAAAAATACCTTTCCTTATAAAAATACCTCTTTAATACGGTCACGCCGTTAATACAACCAGGGCGCTATAAAACACGGGCGTAGAAACGGCATATAAGCGCGTGATCCATGTGTGATGCGGAGGACTGGCGCGAGCGTGCTGTAGAACAAAAAAAATTATAAACAATGGCCGAAAAATATATATACGAGTGCCCGAAAAATATGGCAATACTAAGGTAGTGTGTTAACAAAATCAATGTTTTCTTGAAGTTAACAATACGAAGCTTTCTTCAACTTTAGATTTACCTCGTTACCTTTTCAATAAATCTACTTGGAAAGCTAAAATTTCAATGGTTGATCGCTGTTCTTTTCAAAATTCAGGACGTTTTATCAAGCATTGACGCTTTGAATTGACGATTACTACTCCACCAGGTAACCAAAAGTTAATTTGACCACATCAAACGCTTGGTAATTTTATAAGCTTTACAATGTAAGTTATGAGGAGACCGGCTTTTACCGGCTTTTTTATATTTTGTGTTTTCGTTGATCCGAGATCGATCTAACTCACCAGTGTGAACGGCCCCGTAGTCAGAAACACTGGAACCGCGGAAAAATTATATTTTCTTTCTTTTCTTCTTCCCTAGTACTTAAATGGTGTTTTGAATACACCAATCTCTTTCCCAAGTTATCAGCTTCGAAAGGATGCTGTGAGAAAACCGACTTTTTTAACATTTTCTATTTTTAAAGCCTTGTTTTGGACCCGTTCGTATAGACAAAAACAATGCCATATTAGCAACCGCGGAAAAATTAGATTTTTCTTGTTTTTTTCTGCACTAGGTACTTAAAATCTATTTTGAATACATCAATCTCTTGCCCAAGTGATCAGCTTTCGAGTGGATACTGTGAGAAAACCGGCTTTTTTGATATTTTGTGTATGGTTTTCGACCCACGGTTCCAAATCTTGTCTATTTCGAGTCTTTCGATTGTACAACTGCACAAGGTATTGTTTTAAAAATAGAAAATATCAAAAAAGCCGGTTTTTTCATAGTATCCACTCGAAAGCTGATCACTTGGGCAAGAGATTGATGTATTCAAAATAGATTTTAAGTACCTAGTGCAGAAAAAAACAAGAAAAACCTAATTTTTCCGCGGTTCCTATTACATTTAAAACAGTACAACTGCACAAGATTTTGTCTACGAACTGGTCGAAAACAAGGCTTTAAAAATACAAAATATCAAAAAAGCCGGTTTTCTCACAGTATCCACTCGAAAGCTGATCACTTGGGCAAGAGATTGGCGTATTCAAAATAAACTTTAAGTACCTAGTGCAGAAAAAAACAAGAAAAACCTAATTTTTCCGCGGTTGCTAATATGGCATTGTTTTTGTCTACGAACGGGTCCAAAACAAGGCTTTAAAAATAGAAAATGTTAAAAAAGTCGGTTTTCTCACAGCATCCTTTCGAAGCTGATAACTTGGGAAAGAGATTGGTGTATTCAAAACACCATTTAAGTACTAGGGAAGAAGAAAAGAAAGAAAATATAATTTTTCCGCGGTTCCAGTGTTTCTGACTATACGGGGCCGTTCACACTAGTGAGTTAGATCGATCTCGGATCAACGAAAACACAAAATATAAAAAAGCCGGTAAAAGCCGGTCTCCTCACAGTATACATTGTAAAGCTTATAAAATTACCAAGCGTTTGATGTGGTCAAATTAACTTTTGGTTACCTAGTGGAGTAGTAATCGTCAATTCAAAGCGTCAATGCTTGATAAAACGTCCTGAATTTTGAAAAGAACAGCGATCAACCATTGAAATTTTAGCTTTCCAAGTAGATTTATTGAAAAGGTAACGAGGTAAATCTAAAGTTGAAGAAAGCTTCGTATTGTTAACTTCAAGAAAACATTGATTTTGTTAACACACTACCTTAGTATTGCCATATTTTTCGGGCACTCGTATATATATTTTTCGGCCATTGTTTATAATTTTTTTTGTTCGCTCGCGCCAGTCCTCCGCATCACACATGGATCACGCGCTTATAGGCCGTTTCTACGCCCGTGTTTTATAGCGCCCTGATACAACCAACGGCCACATTGTAAAATCCCAACGTTAACAATCACCCCGTTTATATGGCCACTCCAACCAAACATGCATTCTAAAATCTAAAGGACTATATCTTGAGACAAAAGACTTACACCTCGAGACTTAATTTTAATTGAAAGAGTGTGTGACATGCCATGTTATAAAGATTCAGATAAGCAGCAGAGTTTTCGACATGGCTTACTTTTCTTCTTACTGTTTCCTTCTTGCTTTTTGTGTCTTTTTCTTGTTTCATCTCTTACAGAAAGATTATTTTCAATGTCCAAAAGGTTCTTTAGCAGTTTGAATAAAAATTGTCATGAAATCATTTGAAAGAGAACAGCCATGAAATTTGACTCTACCCCGTTAATAAGGCCAAATTGTTATGGCGCGTTGGTGACCATATTAACGGGGTTCCACTGTAAATGAGCACACCGACTCGACTGGTAGAACAGTGGACTAGAATCTCGCTCGAGTTCCGATTGCTAAGTCGGCAGGAAAATGATGTTGATAAATTTTCATATTACCCTGAGGAAGATTCTGAAATGCAGAAAACATAATTTTAGTATTTTACAATGAAAGGCAATTTTTTAAACACGAGAACCGTGATTAGTGATGTCTCATCATCTCTTTAGTTGGCCAGGGAAGCAATAAAACACAAAACAGAGATTTACCGTTTTCACTAATACTTTATAAAGTGATACGGTTTTCTCAAAGCAGGTAATGTAGAAATACAAATTGAATACTTTAAAAGTTTGGTGTACTACCGAAATAGTGTGTAGGAGATCAAACGTTTCGAGCGATGGCCCTTCGTCGTTCACTCTGTGACGAAAGACCTTCGTCGTTCACTCTGTGACGAAAGACCTTCGTCGTTCACTCTGTGACGAAAGACCTTCGTTGTTCACTCTGTCAGTGACGAAAGACCTTCGTCGTTCACTCTGTGACGAAAGACCTTCGTCGTTCACTCTGTGACGAAAGACCTTCGTCGTTCACTCTGTGACGAAAGACCTTCGTCGTTCACTCTGTGACGAAAGACCTTCGTTGTTCACTCTGTGACGAAAGGTATTCGTTGTTAAAGGCCCTCGTCGTTCACTCTATGACGAAATGCCCTCGTCGTTCACTCTGTGACGTAAGGTATTCGTTGTTAAAGGCCCTCGTCGTTCACTCTGTAACGTAAGGTTTCGTCGTTAAAGACCTTCGTCGTTCACTCTGTGACGCAAGACTTTCGTCGTTCACTCTGTGACGTAAGTCCTTCGTCGTTCACTCTGTGACGTAGTCCTTCGTCGTTCACTCTGACGCAAGACCTTCGTCGTTCACACTGACATAATTAGGCATTCGTCGTTAAAGGCCCTCGTCGTTCACTCTGTGACGAAATCCCCTCGTCGTTCACTCTGTGACGTAAGTCCTTCGTCCACTCTGTGACGTAAGTCCTTCGTCGTTCACTCTGTGACGCAAGACCTTCGTCGTTCACACTGACATAATTAGGCATTCGTCGTTAAAAGCCCTCGTCGTTCACACTGTGACGTAAGGCATTCGTCGTTAAAGACCTTCGTCGTTCACTCTGTGACGTAAGACCTTCGTCGTTCACTCTGTGACGTAAGTTCGTCGTTCACACGGTGACGTAAGGCATTCGTCGTCGTTCACACGGTGACGTAAGGCATTCGTCGTTAAAGACCTTCGTCGTTCACTCTGTGACGTAAAGTCATTCGTCGTTCACACTGTGACATAAGGCATTCGTCGTTAAAGAACTTCGTCGTTCACAACGGTGACGTAAGGCATTCGTCGTTCACACGGTGACGTAAGGCATTCGTCGTCGTTCACACGGTGACGTAAGGCATTCGTCGTTAAAGACCTTCGTCGTTCACTCTGTGACGTAAAGTCATTCGTCGTTCACACTGTGACATAAGGCATTCGTCGTTAAAGAACTTCGTCGTTCACACGGTGACGTAAGGCATTCGTCGTTAAAGACCTTCGTCGTTCACAACGGTGACGTAAGGCATTCGTCGTTCACACGGTGACGTAAGGCATTCGTCGTTAAAGACCTTCGTCGTTCACTCTGTGACGAAAGACCTTCGTCGTTCACTGTGACAAAAAACCTTCGTTCAAACGTTAGATACACTATTCCGGCAGTACACTAAACTTTTAGAGTATTTGATTTGTATTTCTACACTGCAGTCTATTTTTGCACAGCCCTACAGTGCAGTTCTTTTGAGAACTTAGCAGCTTTCATATATTTATTCTTATAACAGTATCGCACACAAGAAGTGAATTGTGTGTTTCCCATTGTCGTTTGACTAAAATATCAGGAACGCTAGGACACCCAACCATAGGCGTACCAGGCGGGAGGGTTTGCCCCCCCCCCACGTTTAAAAAATGATTTTCGGGATATTTAAAATAATTATATTTTGAACTGTTTTAATATTAAAGTAATATGTTTAACATTAACATAATATATTAAAGTTGTTTTGCAGTTACTGTTAGGCTAAGATTTCCCATTTAGACACCCTTTACAAAAGAACCTGTTTGAAGCGAGTCAAAACTAAACTTTGAAAACTGCTAAAATTTGAAGCGAGTCAAAACTAAAAATTTATAAATCAAAGAAAATAAACTCTACAAAGTAATGAAAATGAACCAGAACCAGACAAATAGTGTACAGTTGTATACGTTATTTTATTCCATTGAATTTACACACAGTAAGCTGTAAATTACATACAGTGTAGCTTTAGGGTTTGTATTTGCTTAGACTGCAGTCATTTGGAGAACATTTATGCATAATTGATATAAATAATAGACCACACTTACCAAAACCAAGTCGCCATTTATATAAGAACCTTTTTAGGCAACTTGGAAAAATCTAGGTTCTTATACGCGGGTTTTTACTGACATACAATAGATGTACTCCCATATTTCATGAGACATCTAGTCACATGCCACACTTCATGCCATGATCGACAGTCGACTCTTAATTTTTTGGGCAAAAATGTTTTGCCTCCCAAACATAACTGGTCAGGTACACCTATGTTCGAAAAAAAAGCCCGATTTGGACACATATCCTTTTTCTCCCGAAGTTGAAGTTCCTTGTTTTGATCATCTCGGATTCATTGATCCAAAAAAATATTTTTTACGTTATATTTTGCATTCAAAAACGTAAGTTGCTAAGCAACAGTGGACGCAAAAACATTCAAAGCGGACAATGATATTTGAAAAACACAATTTGATTTCTTACATGAAGTTCTAAATCAATAAATAAAATGTTTTCCTATGAAATCTACCGTTAGTAAGAAGTCCCACAATACACTCTATTTTCATTATGGTCACTCCACATCCATGATAAATATTTTCAAAATAAAATGCAATTTATACTTGTAAACAATAAATAAAATGTTGGTGTTTTCCTACAAAATCTACAGTTGGTAAAAATATTGGGGCTGACGTTTCATATATGAATCCCGAATTCAAAACAGTCCTTATCCTAAACCTAATACAAACTCTTACGATAATGCTTTATTTGAGAAATAACAGCTGATTTTAGATTATAATTTCACGAGGTTCCAAATATATTAGCGACATTAGCATATATTAGCAACAGAATGATAGATACGTTATGTATTACCTCGTTCTTTAAGTGCCCATAACCTCAAAATGTTTTATTGTCTTGTTTGGAAGAACTTTTAAAATGATAAAGTAACTACTTTTGAAGATTTTCGTTTCTTTGCTTTCTTTTTGAGATATATAAGTTTGTTTGATATGCAAATGTCCGGAATTTCGTCACACATGCATGACTTATTGGAGAAATGTGTATATCTCTTTCATTCTCGAACGAAATCCTTTAAAATCAAGAAGTTTGGTGTTGTGGGAGAAACGCACTCACGTGCGATTCACACTTTAGTGTTTTTATTTCATGAACGCAAAGATATAACATTCTCTGATAACTCATTATGCATGTGTGACGAAATTCCATATATTTGCATATCAAACAAACTGATATCTCAAACAGAAAGCGAAGAAGTGAAAATCTTCAAAAGAAGTTACTTTATCATTTTAAAAGTTGTTCCAAATAAGACAATAAAAAATTTGAGGTTAGGGTTAAAAATTTCTGTATTTATTCAGAACGTTAAGCGGGGTTTTCAAAAGAACGAGGAAACATGGGACATATGTCCTGTTGACCACACCTTCAACCATGGTCAAGACTGCTCCGTTTTTATTTTTACCTTGTATTAATTATTTTGCATTCTTGCTTGGTTGTAAAATTAATAAATAAAGTAATACAGAACATATCTATCGTTGTTGTTGTTAATAGTTTTGGAACCACATAATATGAAATTATAATCTGATTTTAATTTAGAATTTTACTATCCGATAGTCTATGTGACGTCATTTCGGGTTTATATGAAACTTTACCAAATATCATTATGCAGGACACTCTACATTTTACAGCATAAATATTAAAGGTCTTAGACCAAAATGCGAGATCAATATTTTCAAAATAAAATGCACCATTTTGAATTGGTAAAGATTAGCTGACACGAGATTTTAGACAATATATAAACGTTTTAATCCGAAAAGTTTGAGTTTCAATATCGTGTCCGCCATTGCATCTGCCATTTATAATCTAATACCTTTATTATTATTATTATTAACACATTATTTAATGAGGATAACAGATAAAGTTCACACTTGTTTTCAATCTTGTCCTCGTAATCTAAAAGGCGAAATTAGTTACGAAACAGCCATGCGAGCTGTCGTATAAAAAAAAACTGAACCCTTAGAAAACGGTCTTATACTCCTGGGAAATTAAAAAGACGGTCGGCATAACTGCAAAGAAACGTTAATACAGTGTGTATAAAAAAAACCGCTACCCTTAGAAAATTAATTAGCATTCTTAAAGAGACCTATTGTAATTATACACCTGGGAAATTAAGATAACTTGTAAACATATGAAGGAGCATAACTGCAAAGAAACGTTAATATATTTAACATGTTTCTTTCATGCAGTTATGCTCCTTCGTACGATTACAAGTTATCTTAATTTCCCAGGTGTATTAAGACCGTGTTTTTAATTTCCCAGGAGTATAAGACCGTTTTCTAAGGGTTCAGTTTTTTTTGATACACACTGTAATGTTTGCGGGTATTTCTTTTGTTCTCACAGGGCATTAACATTAACTTTTGTTCTCACAGGGCATTTAGTAAATGACCCGAATCGAGCGGGACGTTTAATAGCTAATGCACCTCTTTTTATGCTATTACTTACTGTATAACTACAATCTAGCACAACACAGCTGCTATAACCTTGCGTTTCTCTCGTTAGAGCGTGAGAGTTTGTTGTTGTTGAGAATATGAAGTTACAAGCGGATAGAATTTGTGTTTTGTGTAAATGGCGGCTTAAAGGAATGACTTTTGTCAGGTCTTTATTTTTGGCTAGGTTAGGGTTAGGATCAAGGTTAGGGTTCTGGTTAGTATTATGATTGGTATTAGACTAGTTCTTGGGAATGGGAAGGTCTTTTAACTTTGTTCATGTTTTGTTTCGAAAATGGTAACACTGTTTTACAAAATAATCATGTGAAACTTCATGTAATAATAGATGTAATATTTTAAATGTTGATGTAAATTTTATGAAATTATGAAAGACTCCAAGAAGAAAGAGTGATCAACTGATGGAGTTCCCTTTCTAAAATAAAGATTATTATTATTGTTGTTGTTGTTATTATTATTGTTGTTATTATTATTATTATTGTGACTTTTGTGTATGTGTATACTTTGTGAATATGCAAAATAATGGCTTCGAAATTTTGTTAACCTAAAAAAATACAATTAGGAAAAGAAATATAAGACCGGAGAGATTAAGCACAGCAATATTTGCTGAACTAACTTAAGATCAAATAACAACTGATGGCCATTTACAAAACAAAATACGTGACGCTTGGGGGACTAGGGGATGTTAGTCCTAGGGGGTGTTAGTCCTAGGGGTAGTGGCGTTAGTCGTAGAGTCACACGACATCATTAGTGAAATCCCGGAGGTAATATAAACCATCACAAAGCATCACAGGGGGGAGTGTGCTGTCAAAAATCAGCGAAAAAATCGTCACGTATTTTGTGACTCCCCTAGTGCGTCAATGAACCTTTGGTCGCGTGAAAGCAAATTACACTACTAGTATCTAGCAAAACCAACCTCGTTCCCGGGCATTTTTCCTCCACGGTGGAAGGTCGGCGAAAATGGCCCTACGATCGGCTGGTCACATGACACCCAGAATTTCTGGGTGTTTAGATATGATAATTTTTGTGGTCTTTGTTCCATTGCCTTTGTCTACTTTGTTGACCTGAATGATTGAGAATGCTCTTCAGAGTTGTTCATGTCAGTATTCGTCGGCATAAAAGCAGCTAACAAGCTTAATAATCCACCATACATCCATGGTTATCTCTTACAAAAGGTATGAGGAAGCATATATCCAATTTAACGAAAATTATCACTTCTCATTTGCTGCAAAATTTGAAGACAGCATTCAGATTTAGATGAATAAATTATACTCGGCTGAATTAATTGAGTTTTATGACAAGCCAATGGCATTATAGAATGGACCAGCCGATCCCAGGGCCATTTTCGCCGAACTTCCGCTGTGGAGGCAAAATGCCCTGGGTACGAGGTTGTAGCAAAACCATATTCCAAGCGGAGGACCGCTGCTCGACAAAAGCGCAGAATAAAAACCCAAATTGGTAAAACTTGAAATCCAAGAATTATCAGGCAAAAATTAGCTTCATAGTTAAACATCTAGTGTTGAGCTTGTTACTAAGACACAAGATTTGTTTCATTTTGAAACAGGTCCCATATTCTTGGCGTAATAATCTCCATCAGTGAATCCTATATATGAAGGATAGTAAGCAAAGTTGGTTTAGTAAGCAACAAAACTGCAGTATAGCTAAGATAATATTTAAACATACACTGAGGTATATATGAAGGATAGTAAGCAAAGTTGGTTTAGTAAGCAACAAAACTGCAGTATAGCTAAGATAATATTTAAACATACACTGAGGTATATATGAAGGATAGTAAGCAAAGTTGGTTCAGTAAGCAACAAAACTGCAGTATAGCTAAGATAATATTTAAACATACACTGAGGTATATATGAAGGATAGTAAGCAAAGTTGGTTCAGTAAGCAACAAAACTGCAGTATAGCTAAGATAATATTTAAACATACACTGAGGTATATATGAAGGATAGTAAGCAAAGTTGGTTCAGTAAGCAACAAAACTGCAGTATAGCTAAGATAATATTTAAACACTGAGGTATATATGAAGGATAGTAAGCAAAGTTGGTTTAGTTAGCAACAAAACTGCAGTATAGCTAAGATAATATTTAAACATACACTGAGGTGTAGAGGACTAGAGGGGTTCACAGTCGTATTAATCGTTATTTAAAGAGATACTCAAAATACAAATGTAGTTCATATGCAAGATCTTACTGACTTTAGTTTATTTCCAAAGTTTCAGCATTCCTATCAATTTAGTTAAGAAGATATGGCTACTTGAAGTTGAAAATTTGAGGATTTTGTTGCCATATTGGTTTGGAAAATATGACGTCAATGAGTGATTATTTATCGGCAGTGGAGTTGTTTTGATGGCGATCACATAGTGATAGCTGTTGTGAAAGCTCTTTGGACAAAAATTAGTCGAAATAAACTATTTAGTTCCTCATGCAGGAAAGTAGAGGAGCTTCTTAGGCATAATACGAGATAGAATCACTCAGTGACGTCATATTGGCATCGAAATTGGACAAACTTTCCAACTTCAACTAGCCATATCTTCTCAACTAAATTGATAAGAATGCTGAAACTTTGGAAATAAACTAAAATCAGTAAGATCTTTCATATGAACTACATTTGTATTTTGGCTGGAGTATTCCTTTAATACGGATGTTTAGAAATTACTCCGTCAGTAAAGTTCTCTGTGTTATAAGTAGCAAGCATTATAAATGTAGTATTTACATGGTAGTAATAGGTATCCGAAGTCTATAAAACCGTTATCACTTTCAAAAATACTAAAATTTTGAACGTTACAGTTACATGAAAGGAGGTGTTACACTAGGCAACGTTTAGTGCAACTTGACTCGGAAAGTTTCGCTATTTTTGTGTTTATAACAAAGTACGCATGCACATGTGTTACACTGTGCAACGCTGAAAATAGTTACTGCAATCATTGCAGAAAGAAGAACTAGATTCTACTTTCTGCAATTTTCGCTGTTACAAGGCATGTTACACTTTGCAATGGTTCGTACAACTTGTCTCTCAACGGCATTGCAAGACAAGTTGCACGATTAATTGCATAGTGTAACAGCGCCTTTGTACGACTTTCTTCAGTTGACTGTCACATGTTTAACGGATTGTTCTCAAGTTCGTAAGTTGTTGTAACCTTTCTTATAGTAAGCAATTGCTTACGCCATCTTGTGTTGACAAAGTCATCGTGTGTTTTGAGGAAAATCTGATCTTGTAGTCAAATTAATTCACTTAATTCCCAAACTTTCTTTGTATTTCACTGCTGAATCAGTGTGCAATGTTTTTGCGTGTCCCTGTTTTCGTGCGAAAATTTCATCTTTATGCGTTTTCCCCCTTCTAAAGTGGTTACTTTAGCAGGGAAAGGCATGAAGATAAAATTTTCGCACGACAAGATAATTTACAATTCTTCTCAAGAGATTACAAAGATCACAAATATGTAAAATCCCCAAACCCTAGATAGGCACTTTAAATTTGAGAAGATCTCGATGCATGTGTTCCAAAACATATTGTTCAAAACATATTTCGTATTTTTCTGTTCTCTAATAAAAGTTATCAAATTATCGATATTTTTAAGGACTTTGGCCACCCCCCACCCCCCGCACAAGGTCTATCAAAAACGAAATAGTTGACTTACGTTTGTTTTCGGACGATTTTGGACAGCATACCATTCCAAACAATACAAGACCATAAGTAAGCCATTTCCAATGAACATAGTCACCCACATAAAGACATTCCAAACAGGAGATACAGGACGACCTTTCTTTGGTTTCAGAAATACGAACGACACTAAAACAATAAATTGCATGTTCCAAGGATGTTTACGCACAAATAAGCCACCCTATTCCCCCTGCATTAACGTACAGCCGCGTCTTTGGGACAATGTTTTTTAGTATAACCATAGCGCTAACCATGCAAATAACCACTAGCTCCAAAAACAACTTAGATGCTAACCCTAACCCCCCGCCTAACGAGTTTTCTAACCTAAGGCCTTAAGTGTCTTCCTAATCCCCGGCTGTATTTTCTATGGAAAAACTAAAAAAACATCGTCCCAAAGACGGGGGACTGTACGTTAACGCTATATGATCTAACGCCAACCCCTGCATAAGCGCACACCGGTTAAAGGTGCATGTGCTAATATACGGATAATGGCGCATGCGCCTTTAAAAGATCAAAATCTGCGAGTTTGATAGAAAGGAACAGAATACTGTATTTTTCATAATTACATGTATACGCGCATACTTCTTAAAGTAAACCATCGAATATTGTCTTTTATAAATTGTAGTGTCACAGTTGGCACAGTGATGTTTGTTATACGGTAATAAAATACAATTAGTTATTGCTTTTGGTCTATTCGTCCACGATATTCGTGTATAACACACTCCACTTGAATCACTTTAGTTCTCGTCGCTTTTACAAGGTATTGGCATGGAACTTCAAGTCCATTGTTTCATCTCGTGGGGTCCAGTTAGGAGTACACCTATATGCGAATTTTTATAGGCGCATGCGCCTCTAAACGAACATTTTTACTCCGAAGATTATAGAAAAATCTTGAATTTTCGCTTATTGGCGCATGCGCTTATACGGGGGGAACATGGTAATCTTGTTTAAAACTCAAAGAGTATATCTTTTAAAACAACAACATTACAGCAGCAGCAGCAGCAGCAGCATCAACAACAACAACAACAACAACAACAACAACAACAACAACAACAACAACAACAACAACAACAACAACAACAACAACAACAACAACAACAACAACAACAACAACATTACAGCAACGAGAACGAGAACAGCGAAAACAACAACAGCGACAACAAGTAAATTTTGTTTTATAACCTACCTCCAATACCGAAGAACATACAAAACAAAACAGGGAAGAAGAAATTAAAGGTGATAATGATGATGTATTCATGAACGAGAGCTGACAGTAAGAATGTGGTAATCAATCCTGCGTTGCGATTGCTAAAGACAAACTATGAAAAATAAAATTTGCAAACACAACATTAAAAAAACAGGCTTTACAACGAGAGTGATAGATTTGAGGTGAATATTCGTTCTTAAAACATACCGAGAAATCTTTGTATACGTAAGCATATAACCAATCATGGACAACAACATTCCAACTACGGTAATAATCAGCATAGGAAGACGCATTCCACCAATCCTTAAACAAATAAAAGACTTTTAGAAAGCAGTAAAACAATAGCTCAACAAATCTCTCTTTAATGGCAACATTTGGAAAGTGCACAATTGGGTTGAATTTCCATATAAAATCCCGAAATGACGTCACATAGACTATCGGTAGTAAAAGTCGAAATTAAAATCAGCTGTTATTTCTAAAATAAAACATTATCGTAAGAGTTAGGGTTAGTATATATTAGGTGGAGGGTTAGGGTTAGGATTAGGGTAAGGTTTGGGTTAGCCATTATGTTTTAAATTTGGGGATATTTATATGGAAATCGAGCCCACAATTGTCAGTACACATTTTAGGCACTTGATGTTTTTGGGGACATTTGGGTACACATTTTGGGCACTTGATGTTTTTGGGGACATTTGGGCTCAATTTGGGCACTTGATATTTTTGGGGACATTTGGGTACACATTTTAGGCACTTGATGTTTTTGGGGACATTTGGGTACACATTTTGGGCACTTGATGTTTTTGGGCACATTTGGGCTCATTTTGGGCACTTGATATTTTTGGGGACATTTGGACACATTTTGGGCATTTGATGTTTTTGGGGACATTTGGGTACACATTTTGGGCACTTGATGTTTTTGGGCACATTTGGGTACACATTTTGGGCACTTGATGGTTTGGGGGACATTTGGGTACACATTTTGGGCTGATGTTTTTGGGGACATTTGGGTACACATTTTGGGCACTTGATGTTTTTGGGGACATTTGGGTACACATTTTGGGCACTTGATGTTTTTGGGGACATTTGGGTACACATTTTGGGCACTTGATGTTTTTGGGGACATTTGGGTACACATTTTGGGCACTTGATGTTTTTGGGCACATTTGGGCTCATTTTGGGCACTTGATGGTTTGGGGGACATTTGGGTACACATTTTGGGCTGATGTTTTTGGGGACATTTGGGTACACATTTTGGGCACTTGATGTTTTTGGGGACATTTGGGTACACATTTTGGGCACTTGATGGTTTGGGGGACATTTGGGCACACATTTTGGGCACTTCATGTTTTTGGGGACATTTGGGTACACATTTTGGGCACTTGACGGTTTGGGGGACATTTGGGCACACATTTAGGGCACTTGATGTTTTTGGGCACATTTAGGCACATTTTAGGCATATTTAGGAATTAGCGCTCTATAAATCTGAATTATTATTACTTGAATGAATATAAAAAGAGGTATCTTGATTGAAAAATATCGATCAATAAAATGCATTGGAACACCGGGTGTAGTATTGCTTTTCATATATTCATAGAAAATAAATGAAATAATTCTGGAAAGGATTCATGATAACTTTTCAAATCGCATGGTCTTCGTTGCAATGTTTTATTCAAAACCTAAGGTAAATATTTTCCCGTATAAACCTCACTCTCAGTTAATAAGTCTTTCATATGCCATATAACACATTACGAAGAAGGACTCGTGGAACGCTCGTGGAAAATTACCTCGGACGAAAGATAAAGGTGCTCTCAAAGTGCAGGTCAACTCTTTCACTTTACCCTGACTACAAGTCCACACACTAAAGCTGGAGCGACTTTCTCCTTTTGTTTTATGAGCACTCGTGTGCAACCAAGTAGAAAACTTTCAATTTGTACAATAGAAAACTCATCCGAGCGATTATATTCGCTTTATCGAAATCCAGCTTAAGACCCTGATACTACACCTTGGCCAAAATGAAACATATTTTAGTTCAGTTTCGTTTATTCACCACTGTTTACTACCTTGTAAAACATTCGGTCAGAGAACTTCATCATTTCAGCAAAAGCATTTAGCCAGGAATGAAGAATGCAGAAAAATCCCAAGACTAACACCAAAGTTCCAGGTAACATGGAATTAAAAACTGACATCACAAAACGCCTACAAAGTAAAGAAGATATTTTAGTGGCGTTCACATGCATGTATCATACAAAAAGAATCATGAAATAAATAATTTGTCAATCTATTACAAAATAAACCGAGCTTGTGATTCCGTCCAACAGGAAATCCTAACACTCCACGGATTGGGATGACACCTCATCATACTTTACACTGCTTTGGGTTGCACTACATGTCATTGTTCTACCCAGTCATACAATGCACTACACTGCCCTACTGTACATAGTCAATGCCCAACACTGCACTCCCTATATACACTGCCCAGCTTCCCTGACTTACTCTTTACTTTGTACCCTATATATTCAATGCCTAACACTGCACTCCATGCACTGCACAGCTTCCCTGCCTTGCCCTTTACTACCCTACTGTACTCTACATAGTCAATACCTAACACTACACTCACTACACTGTTTCCCTGCCCTACCCTTTACTACCCTACTGTACCCTATATAGTCAATGCCTAACACTGCACTCACTATACACTACACAGCTTTCCTGCCTTGCTCTTTACTTCCCTACTGTACCCTACATAATCAATAGCTAACACTGCACTCCCTACACTGCACAGCTAGCCTTCCCTGTCCTGCCTTGCACTTTATTTCCCTACTCCAAACTTGCACTGCCACGTTCCGTTGTACAATGTCCTCCATGATAAAATTCAATATGTATGTAAATATTTTGAAAAACTTACTTTAGGTTGGGAGGATTTTTCCCTGTGTCTCTAAAGACAGGTACACAAAAACGAGCAAAGACGTAGTAGGTGTAAAAGACACAGCCAACAACTTGAGCAAAGTTGGTCGCAACATATTTCCAGCGGATGGCGGGAGTTCTATGACGAAGAAAGAATTTATGGACTACTTTTTTTAATCCCGAGCGAAGCTATGTTCTAGTTCTAGTCTTGACTTCACAGCATAGCGTATTGAATTATGGCCTACCACATTCCTAACATTCCAATGGATGGACCAACCGGTAAATACGCTTTTTGGGTGATCCGTTTTAGATGGCCAAGCAGACAAACATGGCCGATTAATTTCTAAGGGTGTGCATGTTCAGAATTTTAATCGTTTAAATATTGACCGAGATAACGTTCAAATCTACGACGAAACGGCCTTTTGCGATCACAAATACAAGGGTGTGCGACGTAGGGGTACTGGGGACCATTCTGACTGTGTCTTTGATATAATTAATAATTATTATAATAATTTATCTCAGGCAGTAGCATATAAAAATGCTTTGCAGGAAGTTTTATACATTTTAAATTTCTGGTATTTTCTCAAGACCACAAGTTTGAAGTCTTTTCCTCGTACTTTTTCTAGTTTTTCCTCATTAAACTTCATTTCATTTTCTTTCCAAAAAAATCGACATAATTTAGACTCGTGGTCACAGATAGATTAACAGATAGATGAAATTTTGTTGATTACTATTAAACGGCAATATAACTGCTACTTTTAATGCTACTTTCGTTCCTATTTCTGTACGATTGATTTCAACTATGAGACAACTGGATAGAAGCAAAACACTTAAGGTAGGGTTTAAAATTAGGTCCAAAAGGTTTCTGGCGTTCGGAAACTTTTTGTGGAGGTTTTCGTATAGCCCGCTGTTTTAAAGAGTGAGTGTCAGGGTAATGCATTGCGCGCTTGTGTTTTTCTCGCCGGCCATTTTGTGGGACGCCTAATTCAAATCGTGATCCGAATCCGTCGATATCTTTGCAATCCTTTCATTAAATGTGTTAGTTTGTCGTGTTAGTATGAAAACAATAACAAACACCCGCAATGCATGACCCTGACACTCATTAAGTATATGTGATATGACCAGAAGGCCTTGAAGTTGCATTTTTCGCAACTGGTCCCGGTTTGGTCTTAAAATGTATATATTCCAACACTCGAAATTTTCCTTCACCATAAATCCTTAGAACATGTTACATATTTTGTTGTTTTCGTAATATTGATAATTCAAGTGCTTTAGGTGCAAACTTGAAAGAACATAGTTAGTTTTCAAATAAACTACGCAAGTTTGAAACTTTGTTGTGGCATTGTTTTCTCAGTTAGTGTCTGTATTGGGAACAATTACGTAGGCAAACCGCGTACACTAAGTGTACAGGGAGCAAAGACAGGGGTTCGTTTTACTTGAATGTAGACTTTTTACTATGATGCAATGTTAATAAACTGCTTTTTCTTCGATTATTTGCAATTTACCATTTTTAGACAATCCTGGCCAAAATTGTTGGGACACATGTTGAGACACGCTGTTGTTGAGAATTTGCTGTTGATATTCCAAGGACTTTTGTCCAGGATTGTAGGCTAAGTTGAGTGAGGTTTGTCATTAAAATTAGTTGAGTATCATTGGAAAACTACTTAAGGTGCCTTTCGCTTACTTCAACCAACTAGTTTCAAACGAACCATGTTTTACGAACTGGTCGCCCAGTCTCATATATAGATCCACGATCTCAGAACTAACATGTCCACTTGAGAACTAGACAAGCTCATGTGCAGTGGTTCAAGCAAATGAAGAGACAGGCAAAAACTTACTGTGGATAAGAGTCTCTATAGACGAGCGTTGGGGCAAAGAGAAAATAAAGGTATTGGCTAAAACCAGGAATGGCTGCAGGTGAAGCAGTATTTTGACCAACTTCATCATCATCTGTTCTCTCATCATCACTCTGTTTCTTTTCATCAACTAAATCAAGCAACGAAAGCGAGGTATATATAGGAAAGTTCATTCTCAAAATCTCTGATAATTTGCACGCCGCTACTCACCATTTAGCAGTCATTATATAGCAGAAATATATCTAATATATCTAACTCAATGAAAAGTTCACCAAATATGAGAATAAATACTTTCTAGCTATCGTAATGCTACACCATATCACGAGTAAATTAAAGCAAACCATTTTGCACCACACAAGAGTTCCTGTTATCAATAAAACCAGCATGGTCACCCAGACAGCAACCTAGGATTTGTAGAGCTAATTAAACTCCTAGTAGCATTGATTAAGGGTTGAAGATCAAATATTCTTAAGGTGGCTCGATAGTCTAAATCACGAGAAATTACATTTTTCCCCATTTCCCCAAGTTTTGTCAGATCTGAGCTTTATGTTGGTTCATTGCATAGCTCTAGCGGTGGTCTTGATTATTTCACACTTGTAGCATTTGTACATCTAGAGAAATTGTGTTTATGATAAGCGGCAGATCTTATGCACATTTAATAGTTTTCTGGATTTATTGGAAACACGATTTCTCCACTCAGGTAAACTTTGAGGGTATAAAACTATTTTGTAAACAAGACCACCACTAGAGCTATGCAATAAACCACGATGAAGCTCAGATCTGCATTACAAATATTTTATGCGGAAAAATGCAATTTCTCATGATTTAGACTATCTAGCCACTTTAATGGTATCCTCAGTGGATACCAGCATTTCAGAACCAGGCAACCAGCTATCCCAACAGAAACTCACGTACTCCACTAGTTTTGAATGCAATGAAACTATCTATACAGCATCCAAATGATATAAGTTTAAGGATTTCATTGTAGATGGAGAAAGACATTTTGAATTTTAAATATGTATCTGTGTATATATAATATACTGATGTAGTGAGAGCTTGGAGTATACAGACGATACATGGATGATCGTCAAGCTCAAATCCTCAGAAAATGAGTCCCGGACAGGAATCGAAACTGTCTGATTGCCTATGCGGCAGTCACTTATATCAGTAATGTTTGCATGTCTTATTTAATACATACTGTGGTGAATATGGGAGCTTAGGCAGTACATACATATCAATCGAACCAGTAATCATTGTAACCTTCGCTCTCCACCCGAGTCTCGGTACTTCAATAGTTAGCGTCTCATTGGCAATCATAAGGTTACAATTTTTTTATCCCTGTCCTGAGGACTCAGAAACAATTTTTGAGGATTTGAGTTTGACGATCGTCCATGTATCGTTTAAATATGTATCTTGGAACTCAAATTTCATTTAAAAAAGTAAAACCACAGGGTGCCTATCTCAAATTTGCAAGAAATCGCCATTGTGTACTATAAAATCGTCATTGTGTGTCAAATGCGAGAAATCGCCATAGCCATAAGCGAAAAATCAACGTTTGGAAATTAGGTGAACTGGGCACTAGTTTAAGAGGGCCGCAAAGGAGTGTGGGGTTCCTTACTCGCGCTCTCCCCTACAGCACGAACCGCATTCCTCGGGGCCACTGATCTCTATATAAAGACTGGATCGAGCAACTATTGTTTGGATGCTGTGAAAAAATGAAGCCGGAAATATTTCGCGGCGGCCATCTTGAATGGACCACGTTATATAGTTTTACTGTGAGTGCCAGAGACTATCTGTCTCTGATATTTTAAAATGAATCAGTTGTAAAAGGTTTTCCCGTAATTTAGAACTAAAATTACGGCTCCATTACAGTAACTATGAAGCCGGGAATTTTTTTCGGTGGCCATATTGGAGTGACCACCGTGGTTACTCCAATATGGCCACTACGCGCTAATTCCGGCTTCATTCTACATTATGGGAAAACCTTGGACAACTGATTTATTTGAGCATCTTAAAAGATCAGACAGATAGTCTCTGTCGCCTATAGTAAAACTATATAGCGTGGTCCCAACAAGATGGCCGCCACGAGCTACTTCCGGCTTCATTTTCCGAACAATAGTTGCTCGATCCAGTCTTTATTTAGAGATCAGTGCTCGGGGCCCGCTTCGCTCGTCCCTCGGTCCCTCATCTTAAACTAGTGCCCAGTTTACCTAATTTTCAAACGTTGATTTCTCTCTTATTTTTTCAATGCTTTTCATTGGGATTTTCTCGGCTGATGGGGATTTTCTCGGCTGATGGGGATTTTCTCGGCTGATGGCGATTTTCTCGGCTGATGGGGATTTTCTCGGCTGATGGCGATTTCTCGCATTTGGCACACAATAATGGCGATTTCTCGCATTTGGCACACAATAATGGCGATTTCTCGCATTTGACACATAATAATGGCGATTTTATAATACACAATGGCGATCTCTCGCAAATTTGAGATGGACACTGTCGTAAAACCAAACTTTCGACTACTTTTTTCATATAATAGGGGGAAAGTACAAAAAAATTACCTTTCTGTGATTTGGAAAGCAAAACACGTGGTGCCACTTCTCTGACAAATGCATGCATTTTCATGGTAAAACGAACCTATGAAGAAAATTCGAGAGAGTGAAATCGAAGAAAATTCGAGAAAGAGTGAAATCGAAGAAAATTCGAGAAAGAGTGAAATCGAAGAAAATTCGAGAAAGAGTGAAATCGAAGAAAATTCGAGAAAGAGTAAAATCGAAGAAAATTCGAGAGCTGAAACGAATATTGTTTGATCGCGTACGCTCATATAAGCCAATCATATACATGTACGTCGACAAGAGCGCTTACTTAGCAGTCTTCTGACGTAAAGGAGGACACATGTACTCTTAATTAAGCATTTTTCAACATATTGAAGTTCTCTATATCTAGTTCTTTTGAGAACATAGCAGCTTTTTTATCTATCTTATTCATTTTCTCAATCCAAGCTCAGATGCATGTCTGTTTTACGTGGCACGTAACTACCAACGACAAAAAAACTCTAATAACTACGCGAAGCAATTACGTCACTCGATACCTATCGGCCATTAGCAAATATCGGTTAATTGATTGATATATATATAATAATATAATATATATATATATATATATATAATATATATATATATTAACCGAGAGCGCGATCATTACGGGAAAATACCAGACCTTGACTGTCTTAAGAGTGAGGGCCGAACTCGTGAGGGTGGGTACATGAAAGACGGAGGTCTGCTATTTTCCCGTAATGACCCAACCTCGTACCCAGGGTCTTATCTCCGCTCCCCGCCCCGACCGAGCGGACAAGGTTAAAGGGTCGTGGCTAGACGCTACACACGCAGTTGAGGTGACCGTGAGGTACTAGGTCTGAGTCGTCTTCTGGACGATCTTTTTTAGTATCCGCGAGAGGTTGGACGAAATGAGAGATTGTTACGATCGGACATGCCTGTATGATGAAATACATCTCCTAACCCCCCGCCTAATGGGTTTTCTAACCACCCGCCTAATGGGGGTTTCTAACCACCCGCCTAATGGTTTTCTAATACTAACCTTAGTACTAATAAAAGGATCATCCAGAAGACGACTCAGACCTAGTATCTAGCCACAACCAGGTTAAAGGGATACTCTAGCCAAAATACAAATGTCGTTCACATGAAAGATCTTACTGACTTTAGTGTATTTTCAAAGTTTCAGCATTCCTATCAATTTCGTTAAGAAGATATGGCTAGTTGAAGTTGGAGAGTTTGTCCAATTTCGACGCCATATTTGTTTCTCAAATATGACGTCACTGAGTGGATTCTATTTCGTATTATGCCTTAGAAGCTCCTCTACTGCCATCAAAACAACTCCACTGCCGATAAAAAATCACTCAATGACGTCATATTTTCAAAACCAATATGGCGTCAAAATCCTCAAATTTTCAACTTCAACTATATCTTCTAACTATATTGATAGAAATGCTAAAACTTTGGGAATAAACTAAAGTCAGTAAGATCTTTCATGGGAATTACATTTTTATTTTGGCTGGAGTATGCCCTTTAATAAGAGGTTTATTATATGGCATATATATATATATATATATAGATATATATGGGGGGTTCGATTCCCGGTTGGGGCAGTCAAATTTTCATATACATATATTTGACCATTATAATAAAATCCTCTCTTTATCTAAAGAAAATATATATATATATTATACGACTGTTCGCGGCATTTGCAGCAAGAAACGTTGACTTCCTATTTATTATTTTGGTACATCAAAATTTGGTACATCAAATTAATTTGGTACATCAAAGTACATCAACCTTTTAGTGTTTTTTATTTGTATTTTAACATTACCTACAAAACACAACACTTTGATGTAATGTTCCTGTGGTGTAGCCAGGGTCCGTGGCCTTAGCGGACGACAGTTTTAAGACCCCCCCCCCCCGAAAAATTAATATTTTCCAAAATGATTTTCATTGGGGGGCTGAGAACTTCTAGGGGCGACTTGAAATTATGAAGCCTGTGGGACGGCATTTCCTGTATTGTGAGACTACTGTATCCCTTTCGTCTAGGAATATAAAAATGATATTTAAATAGTTGTCCGTTTTGAATTACATGATCTCGTGCTTCCCTCTCAAATTCCTACGTTTAAAAATCTACTAGAAATACGAATCCGCAATAATCCCCTCTCTCGCCTTCTCTACTTGTCCGGTATGGTTCGTCACTCGGAGTATCCATTTACATCATTATTATTCACCACCCGAGTTCATAATCCTCATAACATTAAATCTATATGTATAAAGACTATTTGTCAAGATATTGATGAAACTAGTATCTGTTTTGAAATATCAAATAGCCCAAGTACCAACATTCGACTACCTGCTCCCAACTTGACCTGTAGCTCAGTCGGTAGAGCGTCGGACTAGCAAACTGAAGGTCGCGAGTTTGAATCCCAGCCGGGTCAAGTAGAGTTTTCTCTACTTGTCCGGTATGGTTCGTCACTCGGAGTAGCCATTTACATCATTATTATTCACCACCCGAGTTCATAATCCTCATAACATTAAATATATATATATATATATATATATATATATATATATATATATATATATATATATATATATATATATATATATATATATATATATATATATATATATATATATATATATATATATATATATATATATATATATATATATATATATATATATATATATATATATATATATATATATATATAGGTAATATTTGGCATTTCACTCGATCAAACTACATGTTGAAAGGATTTATGGTGAAGGAAAATTTCGAGTGTTGGAATACATACATTTTAAGACCAAACCGGGACCAGTTGCGAAAAATGCAACTTAGCGGCCTTCCGGTAGGAATTGAACCCGCGACTCTGCGATTGCTAGTGCAGTGCTCTGACCACTGAGCTACGGAAGCCGTTGCCGAGAGCCTAGTCACGAGTTCTGTATATATGGTGGGTAATGCCGGGATAAGATTCTGGGTATATTATAGGTAATATTTGGCATTTCACTCGATCAAACTACATGTTGAAAGGATTTATGGTGAAGGAAAATTTCGAGTGTTGGAATACATACATTTTAAGACCAAACCGGGACCAGTTGCGAAAAATGCAACTTAGCGGCCTTCCGGTAGGAATTGAACCCGCGACTCTGCGATTGCTAGTGCAGTGCTCTGACCACTGAGCTACGGAAGCCGTTGCCGAGAGCCTAGTCACGAGTTCTGTATATATGGTGGGTAATGCCGGGATAAGATTCTGGGTATATTATAGGTAATATTTGGCATTTCACTCGATCAAACTACATGTTGAAAGGATTTATGGTGAAGGAAAATTTCGAGTGTTGGAATACATACATTTTAAGACCAAACCGGGACCAGTTGCGAAAAATGCAACTTAGCGGCCTTCCGGTAGGAATTGAACCCGCGACTCTGCGATTGCTAGTGCAGTGCTCTGACCACTGAGCTACGGAAGCCGTTGCCGAGAGCCTAGTCACGAGTTCTGTATATATGGTGGGTAATGCCGGGATAAGATTCTGGGTATATTATAGGTAATATTTGGCATTTCACTCGATCAAACTACATGTTGAAAGGATTTATGGTGAAGGAAAATTTCGAGTGTTGGAATACATACATTTTAAGACCAAACCGGGACCAGTTGCGAAAAATGCAACTTAGCGGCCTTCCGGTAGGAATTGAACCCGCGACTCTGCGATTGCTAGTGCAGTGCTCTGACCACTGAGCTACGGAAGCCGTTGCCGAGAGCCTAGTCACGAGTTCTGTATATATGGTGGGTAATGCCGGGATAAGATTCTGGGTATATTATAGGTAATATTTGGCATTTCACTCGATCAAACTACATGTTGAAAGGATTTATGGTGAAGGAAAATTTCGAGTGTTGGAATACATACATTTTAAGACCAAACCGGGACCAGTTGCGAAAAATGCAACTTAGCGGCCTTCCGGTAGGAATTGAACCCGCGACTCTGCGATTGCTAGTGCAGTGCTCTGACCACTGAGCTACGGAAGCCGTTGCCGAGAGCCTAGTCACGAGTTCTGTATATATGGTGGGTAATGCCGGGATATATATATATATATATATATATATATATATATATATATATATATATATATATATATATATATATATATATATACATATACATAAATCTTTTGTGAGAAATGGATCCCTGCCGCAGCGAGATTATCACCCTTCTGCCATGAGGAACTTCTGCCATTGAGTTGATCGAAAATAATAAAAGTTAGGTAACACGTGTTGTACATAATTGTTGCAGGCTCAAGTGATCGAGGAGGTAGGGGGGTGAATCGAATAAACATTTCAACACACCATCCCACCTTTAGAAGACTAAGTCAATAAATGGTTTTAAGTTATAACAATTTGACTGGTCAACCCATGTACCTGACCATGAAGCAAGCATACCCCCCATAAGATTCTCAACGGATTTAACCTTTTCATGAGGAAGGTACCTTGGCTATGCCATTGTACGACACATATATAGTTGTAATTATGTCAGTTTACCTGCTCCATTATGATGATAAGTCTGGAAACTGGAGGAAGATTGTTATAAAATATTTCGCTGATAGGAAATACGATTAACAAGGAAAGATAAATAATGTAGATGACAAGCCATACAAAGTCTGGAAATTTGGATCCAGGAATGCGAGTGGAAGTCCAAACATAAAACAGAGGGTAGGCTAGTAATGTTTGTAACTGCATAACCAGCCAAGTCACAACAACAACGGATATATTACCAAAAGCCCATATGATAATGGAAAAGTCAACCACCAGCCTATATAAATAATACGATTTTGTATAGGTAATGATTTTGAGTGCAATTTGGAAAAACACGCACAAGTGAGTTTTTCAAAGATCTCAAAAAGCTATTTGGGGTCTTTACTGTCTTTGAAAAAAACACTGCGTGTTGTTTTTCAAATTGCACGAGAAATCATACTATTACTTATTAATAATATACAGAAAAATGTTCGAGACAATATTAATTCAAACTTAAATTTAAATTTGCTTGTCTGTACGGCACAAAATGACAAAAGTTTTCACTTAACAAGTTCAGTACACACAGAACATTCTCTATCTCGATATGTTTTGCACTGTGATAACAGATTTTTGCACTGTGATAACAAGTTTTTGCACTGTAATAACATATTTTTGCACTGTGATAACAGATTTTTGCACTGTGATAACAAGTTTTTCCACTGTGATAACAGATTTTTGCACTGTTATTACATATTTTGGCATTATTGTTGGGATTAACTGCTCCCGAATCAGCCAATCACAGTCGAGGAACATTTTCCTGTATATTATTAAAACAGATAACCAGTTAGTGTTGCAATGTATTACTATTAAATATTACTGTATATACTGTATTTGATCTAAAGACACCAATATCATACTGTACATAGTATATTATACTCACTTTCCATACTCAAGATAGTCATGAGCTATAGTGTTTAAACTAAACACAATTAATATTGCCACAAATATGTTATAAATTGTTCGAATGTGGGAAATTTCAAGAAGCTCTCTAAAAATGATTAACAAACAGTATTTTTAGTATAGGGAAAGTATTGTAATTAAACTTTATTTATATGATATATTTCTAAGATATAAATACCTGTTCAATTAAGATGCCATTTTAAATCACAATAATCAGGGCAACATGAGTCATTGTACGTGTTGTGCTGCGTATAGGCAGTGTAGAAATATAAATCAAATATCTAAAAAGGTTGGTCTACTGCTGAAATAGCGTGTAAATAGTCTAACGTTTCCAGTGAAGGACCTTCGCTAGAAACGTTAGACAACTTACACGCTATTTAGGCAGTACACCAACCTTTTTAGATATTTGATTTGAGTCATTGTAATACTTAAAGCAGGTTGAAGTCAAGACTACTGTACATTAATGTTTCAAGCTGACACTTTTGTCGTTGAATTAATGAGCACCTCAAATGTTTTGTCCAATAAAAAGGCCACTCAATGTATAGGCATACATACATGTATGTAATTTGAATTTATTATTTAGAAGGAGACCGCTTCTTTCTTCATCATGGAAAATTAGGTTGAATGCATGCATTTTAATTATTTTAATTAACTGAAACGAAATTCATGCAATGACAGTGAATGCGCCCAAACTGCATGGCACCATAATGTAGCATTTTTACCCCATCACAGCATAGTTTGTGCCTGGCATTCCTGGAAAGTGGTAATGCATCTAAACATTTTTGACCTAGTCATATGGTCCAAGTCCATATAAGACAATTAAGAATTTGACCAATTTCGGTAAAAGCCAATCTAGCCATGGTCTTACTCTGATGAAGGGCTTCGCTCGAAACGTCAGTATTTCGTTACTAAAAACCTTGGCAGTTTACCACAGGTATTAGATCGGAATTTTTCAGATACTGTAATTGGTAAATTAGATTTTTGTAGATCAGCTCACGACCCTACATTTGTGGGCAGGCACTATACAGATAGCAAATTTTGAGAAAGCAGAAAATCTTATTACTTTAAACCAATAGTTATTATAATAAAATTGTACCAAAGCAATGATAACTTGACAGTTATTAACGGAGCAAGTTGAGGTCTGTGCAGAAAACAGAAGTTCGATATTTCAATATTACAGACCAAACACTACGTTTGGTCAATAAATAGTTAATATAAAAAGGAGAAGAGAACTTCAATATGTTGAAAGATAGTAAGAGTACTTAATGTTACTAATCACAACATAGGATGTTGGAAATCACGAATTGAGATCTACAGTAAAAACCCGCGTATAAGAACCTAGATTTTAAGAACCTGTTAGGATAAGATTTTCCATTTAGACCCCCTTTACATATAAGAACCTGTTTTAGGCTAAACTTTGAAAGCAAGTTCTTATTTTATCAAATAGAGTCAAAACTAAAAAATTATAAATCAAAGAAAATAAAGTCTACAAAGTAATGAAAAGGAGCCAGAACCAGACAAATAGTGTATTATATGTCTACAATTGTATACGTTGTTTTGTTCCATTGAATTTACACACAGTAAGCTGTAAATTACATACAGTGTAGCTTTAAACTTTAAAGTGCATATAGGGTTTGTTGCTTAGATTGCAATCATTTGGAGAACATTTATGCATAATTTATATAAATAATAGACCACACTTACCAAAACCAAGTCGCTTTTTTCTTGAGAAAATAAGAACCTGTTTAAGAACCTAAATAGCCTAATTTTGCAGCAAACACCATTTATATTTTATATAAGAACCTTTTTAGGCTAACTTGGAAAAATCTAGGTTCTTATGTGGGTTTTTACTGTATTTAGCGATCAAAATTTCTAGTTGTGATTATTTGCCGCGAAAATTCATTACTATTGACAAGTTTTGACTGGTCAGAGAAACACTATTTGTGCAATATCAAATGTGAAAGAGAGAAATTATTTTATTGTGAATAGTAAAGTCTTCTTGCACAGCGATGGCTCCACGAAAGTAAAAGTCTTCGAGGAGAAATTCAAACCCTTTTGCAGCAGAAGATAAAAACGGAAAAAAATGAAACCACGCCTACTCTTCCGTAAGAAAAATGACAACTACTGGCCGAGGTCGCTTTCAGCTTTTTTCTTTTCTGAGTTCGTGTAAGCGAAAGTTGGATGAAAGTTTCAAACCCTTTTTTTAAATCAGATTCGTATATTCCTCCTCGTGATTTTCGCTTGGCGTCGCTTTTCGCTTGCGCAGTTTTGGCTTAGTTTTGCCGCGGAATAATTGTGTTGCGATATCTCATGCCATGAAGCATTCTATCAAAACATTTTGTCACCTAATGTATACTTGACGGAAGTAGGTGGGGTTTCTGCTCGCAGATCGAAAACCTCGGGGAATTTTATCATATCTGTTTCTCCGCGATGGATTTTCTGCCAAACTACCGTATTCAAAGACTTTTGTTACGCAATGGTTTTGTTCGATTTTCTTCAAATTTTCGCAGTGCATACAGCACAAAAAAAAGCTTCAAAATTGTGTACGGTATCTATATGATTTATTTTTTATTTTTAAGTAATTGACTAAGATTTACGTTATATACGAGACTAAACAAAGGTTGAAAAAGAATGCCTGATATCTCAGAAATAACATAGAAAACCCATAGCTACCGCACACACTTTTGTAGAACAGTTCATTAGGTTTCAAAAAAATCTATTCCGACATAATTTGATTGAAACGGTAGTGTAACAAAACTCTCGGCGCGAAGTGAGTACGTTTTTAATCTTTCGTATACTTTTTTAAAAGAAGCGGGGTATGCCGGGGGCCCCAGAAAGCGCATACTCGTTGCTCAATTTTAATTTCACACGTTCTTTCTAGAATGCATGGGGCCAATGTAAGTATTAGTGCCAATTTTACCTTGCACTAATGGTAAAACCGCTGAGCTGGGGGTCTCAACGGTGGCAAGGGGCCCGCCCTAAAAATATTTATTCTTAAAATAAATTAAATATTTATATATAATTTATAGACCCGGAGCGAGGGGAATTCGACGAAATATTACCCCAAGGGATGATATATCCCGACGGCGAAGCCCGAGAGATATATCATCCTGAGGGTAATATTTCGACAAATTCCCTGAGCGGAGGGTCCACACATGTAAATGATATATTATACCGAAACAATCTTGAATGCTGTCTTGAAACGTCTACGTCTAGAAACGTCTTGTTGTTCCTCATTGTTTACAGGCTCGTCTTGGTTTACGCACGAGTACTGGGTACGAGCGGGGTATTCAAACTCGAATTACCCACTGATGACGTCATCAGCGGGGAATTTGAGGTTAAAGCGGGGAATTTGAGGTTAAAGGACATTGGCAACGAAAATTTTTGTTGCTTTATTTGAAAGAGCATGAAAAAATAAGCCGATTGGCCGTTTACTGTTCTACGCTATCTCTTCTAGTTGCGAAGTTATACGCAAAAATTTGCAAAATATAAATTGCTGATTCAGCACAACGTGTGACGTCATTGGATGGGTAAGTATGTTTATTGAATACATAACTGAAGCATAGCTCAGTTATTATGAGCTCAAGTCAAATGAAATTTTGCATACAGATAGTACATGATGAGATGCATTGAAACACACTTCAAATTTTGTTGCCAAGGTAACACTGTCGTTCCCAGGCCCCTTGCACGAATTTTATAAAACAGCTTTATTCTTGGTACTGATTAGGATAACATAATATCAGAAGTGTGTGTACAATACACCTATGCATGCCTGAAGTTTACTTGCATGATAATAATTCGAAAATGACTCCCATAGATAAATGTAACTAGTTATAAAAAATCCGTTTAAGGGGCCTGGGAACGACAGTGTTACCTTGACAACAAAATTAGAAGTGTTTTTTCAATGCATCTCATCATGTACTATCTTTGTGCAAAATTTCATTTGATTTGAGCTCATAATAACTGAGCTATGCTTCAGTTATGTATTCAAGAAACATACTTACCCATCCAATGACGTCACACGTTGTGCTGAATCAGCAATTTATATTTTGCAAATTTTTGCGTATAACTTCGCAACTATAAGAGATAGCGCAGAACAGTAAACGGCCAATCGGCTTATTTTTTCATGCTCTTTCAAATAAAGCAACAAAAATTTTCGTTGCCAATGTCCTTTAAAGCGGGGAATTTGAGTTTAAATTGACTGGTCACGTGGTACAAATCTGGCTCTTTGATTCGACAATTTATAGTTGAGGTATAATATTTATTATAATTATGACCTACATGTAGCTTGCTGAAATCTAACTGAACACTATAGACTGGACAAGTTACGAAAAAACTCCAAATCTTAATACAGTACTGTAGAAATTGTACAAAAGATAAATCAGATAAACAAATAGAATCTTGTGTAATTGCCAAAAAATTGCTTTTTATCCAGACAGCTCATACACAAATCAGATCACAACATTTCTGCATTTGGCCTTGAAAAAACTGCAATAATTGTGAATAAAACTCTGATTTAAACCAAATTGATGGTTACTTACGTAAGTACAGAGTTTCTTGCTTTGTAGACTTTCTTGGCATCTATGTAACTACAGTTTGAAAAAAGATACAAAGCTAAAACTGCTGTAAAAATATGAAATAGTAACGAAAATATAAATTAGTAAAGAAACCTACACAATAGCTAAAATAAACAGCAACTAACAGAAATCAAGAAATATCCGAAAGCGGGAAACCTATAAGTTGTTGTTTGAGGAAAATATTTTGCTTGGGCTCGGGTGCCACGTGGCTAAAAGCCTGCGTAACACCATTCTCAAGACATTTTAGCCAGAAACTGTTTGATCATAATTTTGAAGACATTATTGATAGGTTCAGAGATGATTCATCAATATAGCACTTTCAGGCTGCCATCTCAACTTATAATACAGTTATAATAATATCCAGAGGCAAAAAAGCTCATAGTATTTCCTTATTAACTGACAGTACAGATACAGCATCTACCATGAACTGGTATTATAAACTTATAAATAATAGTCTCTTAGACTAAGAAAACAGTTGCAAGAATAAAATATATAAATAATATAAAAAATATGAGGTTTTTAAATATTTTTTCAGCCTAGAATTATTAGTTTTAATTATATCCCCTGAATCTATAAAATGGCTCTGTTGCCGGGGGTGAAAGTTGGGGGTTAAAGTTGAGCAGTGCACGTGAATTACCACTAGTACTGTGACCAGGGGTGGAATTTCATCGCGGCAATCGCCGTTGTTGGAGAGGAAAATGCCGTCGATCATTGCTGGCAACAACGGCAATTTTTTGCCGTCGAGTAACTTTTTAAAGGACATTGGCAACGAAAATTTTTGTTGCTTTATTTGAAAGAGCATGAAAAAATAAGCCGATTGGCCGTTTACTGTTCTACGCTATCTCTTCTAGTTGCGAAGTTATACGCAAAAATTTGCAAAATATAAATTGCTGATTCAGCACAACGTGTGACGTCATTGGATGGGTAAGTATGTTTATTGAATACATAACTGAAGCATAGCTCAGTTATTATGAGCTCAAATCAAATGAAATTTTGCACAAAGATAGTACATGATGAGATGCATTGAAAAACACTTCTAATTTTGTTGTCAAGGTAACACTGTCGTTCCCAGGCCCCTTAAACGGATTTTTTATAACTAGTTACATTTATCTATGGGAGTCATTTTCGAGTTATTATCATGCAAGAAAACTTCAGGCATGCATAGGTGTATTGTACACACACTTCTGATATTATGTTATCCTAATCAGTACCAAGAATAAAGCTGTTTTATAAAATTCGTGCAAGGGGCCTGGGAACGACAGTGTTACCTTGGCAACAAAATTTGAAGTGTGTTTCAATGCATCTCATCATGTACTATCTGTATGCAAAATTTCATTTTACTTGAGCTCATAATAACTGAGCTATGCTTCAGTTATATATTCAATAAACATACTTACCCATCCAATGACGTCGCACGTTGTGCTGAATCAGCAATTTATATTTTGCAAATTTTTGCGTATAACTTCGCAACTAGAAGAGATAGCGTAGAACAGTAAACGGCCAATCGGCTTATTTTTTCATGCTCTTTCGAATAAAGCAACAAAAATTTTCGTTGCCAATGTCCTTTAAGTTTTTAATAGTTTTTGAGGAAATTTTAGATTTTCTCCTTAATATATTCCATCCTTATAATATTTAATATAAAATCTTTAATTTTGTGCGAATTATATGAAATCGATCAGGCAGCCATTTTGAACAGTTTCATAAGGTAGAATTGAGATACTTCATGTAATTCGCAACGTTATGGTATTTTTATGCGAACATCCGCTGAGCCGCACATCCTATTGTCATAGCAACAACATAAAAATGCCGTGGATTGGACAGAAATTGCCGTCGAGAGCTGCTGCACTCTAAGGCAATTTTTGACGTCATTGCCGTGGAGAGGTTTTAGGGAAATTCCAGGCCTGACTGTGACATTTTGGGATCAGAACCTCATACAATATACTCAGCTCTGCATGAGGGAAGATGTGCAGGAGCGTGAAAAGTGGAGGAAACCGCTGTGGGGAGCTGCTCATGGTCAACCCCCCCAAAAAAGAATATTGTTTTTGTTGTATAGATATTATAACTAGGAGTAATCAAAGATTATGTAAGTGCGTTCGACGCATGTGGACTAGCGAATGGTGAATGAAGATTTGTTTACAAACATAAAATTATGCTGTACGAATTATGAAAATAAATATAGCTATTAATAAATATATTACAGCGTCTTAATTGATGGAGACACTCAGAACCTCAATGTTTTTGACAACGGTGACATCCTGCATGATTTCCGTATATTGTTTTGCTATTAGAAGGGTATATTTCTCGTTTGTTTGTTCGATTTTAAATATGACCGCATGACCATGATACCTGTAAATAGTTCAATTCAGAAATATTAAACGTGAATAAATATCTTACAAGGAGACACTGTAACCTCAATGTTTTTGACAACGGTGACATCCCGCATGATTTCCGTATATTATTTTAATATTAGAAGGATTTGTTCAATTTGAAATATGACCGCTTGACCGCCAGCCAGATACCTGTAAATCGTTCAATTCAGAAATATTACAAACGTGAAGTTCGATTTGGCAAAATTGTCGCTTGAATGGAAAATGTATAACTTTGTGAGGCTTGCTCGTTTCGTGTAAATGTGGTGACATTTTGTTAGTTCGATTTGAATTATGACGTACCGCTCGACCGCTAGATAAGTCAGCAAATATTACAAACATGAAGTTCGATTTGGCAAAAGTGCCGCTTCGCGAGGCTTGCTCGTTTCGAGTAAATGTTGTTTGAATTAGATGTATAGTGTTCAAATGGTCATATTGAATTTTGACATTATAAACGCACCACATGATTACCGTAGTTTAATATTACAACTAAGGCTATATGATCACCTTTATACGTGGTTATTATTGTACTCTGACTAATTGCCGGGGATAAATTCCAACCGGATATTATTTGCATCAAATTTATCCCCAGGGTCTTCTCCTGGTGAAAGCCTTAAAATTAAATTTAATGAACGCTAAGTGACCAATGTTGCATGGAAAGGTTGCATGGAAGGAGTGCACAATGCTTCTTTGAGACGATGTTCCCCATCAACAAAAAGATTGCTAATTAAGAAGTGACAGAGGACAAGAAAGATACATGCATGTCAAAGCAAGCCATTTGTTTTTGTGTTGATACCAATAATCCAATAGTTCCTGAGTATTAACAATTGCCATCTCTGTTAATTTGGCTGTTTGCAGTAGCTGAAATGGTTTGACTCGACAAACAAGACTTCAGATCATATATGCACATTCTGCAAATTCAGTGTTGCAATTATTTGTGAACAAAGCTTTGTCTCCAACTCTGGCTCCGGCCTGTCTGCACAAAAAACGCCAAAGCTCTGGCAGTGCTCCGGCCCCTGGCGCACAGCACTATCGGCTAAACAACACACATATCAAAATTTAAGCTAATTTGGTTAAATATACTACATTTCTAAACACAGTGATTTTGGTTCACTGGCTGCCACAAATCATCACCTACATGCATAGAAAGTATAGTGGTGTATAAATAGCTTGTGCAATCTGTTTATGAGTATGAGCTCCCGTGTGGGTGGACCGGTGGGATCTCTGCAGCTCAGACTCGATCTTCTCCGGGTAACCTCCATACCGTAACCTCTCATTGAGAGGGGTAGGGAGAGCAGAGAAGGGGGTTCATTTTTGCTCATTGAGTTTAAATGAACTGCTTTAACTTTGACACTTTTTCTTCGATTATTTTCAATTTACCTGTTATTGCTTATTTGTTATTGCTTAACAGGCTGAAAAACATTCAAAATTGAACCACCTCTTTGTTCTATTGATATCTTTAGAAATAACAGTTGCAAAAGCTATACATTTTCTGAAAGCCCAATAAACCATTAATGCTTTTAAATTTCAGTCTTATACGACTGATTTTGATTGTACCAGACAGGAAAGATTTAAAGCACTTAAATTAAATTAAATTAAGATTGCTGTGTATGTGTGTTTGATTCACAGCCAAATTTAGGCCTGAGGCTATATTATTGAAGTTGCATTTTCTACAACTGGTCCTGGTTTGGTCTGAAAAGTATATATATATTCTCACACTTGAGATATCTTTACTTATCTATAAGGTGTATATATATATATATAGTGTATATAAATAACAGTTCAGCTTTATTTACTGAACAAAAAACCTTTGGTTTTCCAAACCTTGGCATAACATTGTAATTCTGCACCAAGATTCAAGAAATAAGCTTTTCAGACTTGGCACTTGACTGGTCTGGTATAGTACTATCTAGTTCTTCGAATTGTTGCTTGGATTTAATAGGGTTTTTACTTTATAACTATTACATTTACAGATTGTCGTACATTGCACGGACTAAAAATTATTTGCTCTAACTGATAATTTCAATTTGAAAATATCTAGCAGCACTGAGCAGGCGTTTTACACCTAAAGCAAATAATTGTTAGTCCATAATTGTTAGACTATCTGTAAATGTAATAGTTAGAAAGTAGAAACCCTATTAAATCGAATTCGCATAACTAGATGGTACTATACCAGTGAATTCAGAAGAGCAGCTTATTTCTTGGATTGCAACGTCATGCCATCATGACTCATGAGGGCATTTCACCTTGAACTTCTCGTATATTTAGGGTTAGGGATTAAATTGCACAGCCGATGGATCAAATAGCAAGAACCCAAACACACTTACCCCGCTGTCTAGGTAAGTTAGCTAAAGAAATTAAATATAATCTTTCTTAATACTCTTACTTTCTAGTCGAAAACGTGTCTGTGACTCCATTGACATTCACATTGCCATTGACGTTGTTTATACTTGTGTCTGAATGCAGGAAGTCTTCCACAAGGTTGTTTAAACTTGAACTTACGCTATCGTCTAACTGACCGATAAGAGTTTCTTTAAGTTTCTAAGCAAAAGAACAACAATAGTTATTAATGTTAGCTTAAAACGGTGAGTTCACAAACATTTGAATTACCTTGGCACGAAGTTTCAATTGTTGACGTCGCATTTCTTCTTGGTTTTTATCTTTACAGATTAAAACGAAACAAAAAATAAGTTCAGGTCTTAGGTTTTCTATGAACTTTTTATTTCTTTGTGAAAAACTTGCCTTCTGGAAACTGGTTTCGTAAAAGTTTCGTTTCATGGTGGTGTTTGTCTCCCATTATGATTATTTGACACAGTGCACACTGTTACTGCGCAAGTTACGCAACAGAAAGTAAACTGACAAAGTCTCTTTGGTCTCCTAAGTAACGCATAAAGACAATACAATTTTATGCTACACTTCACACTCGCTGGACTCACCTTTCTGGCTTTGTATCGTCAGTCCTGTCAGAGATCCAGTCATGGCCTGGCCTGAAACTAGTCCTAGCCCAAACAAGCCGGCTTAGCGTGGCTGTGCAGACGACGCTCTTTGCGCTCTCCTCTGCCCCTCTAGATTGCCCCGGGGCAATATGATACAAGAACCAGATGACCACCTTGGATGACCATCAGATGCCAGAGAAGTCAGTTTATATTACTAATAATCAATCCAAAATAGTGAAATAAATATTAATTCTAATTTTTGAAAAACAACATATTATATATAAAACGAAAATGCTTATATAAGATATATAAGAATAAATAAGGCGTTGTGGGGGATTAGCTCAGATGGTAGAGCGCGCGCTTAGCATGCGCGAGGTAGCGGGATCGATGCCCGCATCCTCCAAAATTTTCTTTTACAGCATTCTGGACCATTTCACTTATTTACATTTTTCTTTATATACAAGTCACTTAATGCTATAACTTTTTTATAACTTTTACTTTATTTTAATTGATCACGGCTATTTAAAAAGCAGAGATAAAGCTTTATTTGTCATGTTCATTACTTCCCAGGCTCTTTTTCTCCCTACTTCCGCGCGAGTGGGAAGTAAAACTGAATCGGAAAAAGAATTCAGTGATGATGTCAATCTCGTTCCCAGAGCCTACGAGATTGTGATGATGTAACATAAGACTGTGCTTATTGTCCATTATAGAAGTTATATAAAGATATAATTGTTTCCGGAAAATAATCGTATTACTAATACAATACTTCACCAAATTATTCAAAATTCAAAGTTAATGACTGAAAAAATAAAATAAAATAATAATAATAAAATTAAAATTAATGACTGAAATGCGATAAGTTATGAGTTAAAATGAGTTATATGAGTTATAAGTTATAATGCAATAATTTGCGATAAGCTTCGGATCATGATTGCTCTCCGCGACTTCCAGTCACAAAAGTTTTCTTGAGAAGCCGTCAATACAGCCATGGATAAAAAATCCAAATGGTCGAAGTTTGTCGCAACCATCAATATGCCATTGGTAATTTCAGGGGCGGCGCTAGCCCTGTTTAACTGGGGGGGAGGGGGGGGGGGTGGGGCGGGGGCGGTGTAAATGAAATTTTGCCGAGTCAAATTGTAATTTTGCCGACTCATTAGAAGGTAAATCCGTAAATGTCCTTATGCAGGGAAGGCTAATGTTAGGTATGCTTGGTATTTCTACAGTCTCAGGACTTCGTGCATGTCTAGAGCATCAGCTAGGTCTTTTTCGCAGTTCAGTAGCATCAAATTGTCTAATCTTTTGTCCCCCATTGTTGATCGGTATACGCTCTTAACGAATTTCAGATGACTAAAAGTTCTCTCATCTTTCGCCACTGAAATCGGGGCTGTTAGCATCAACTGATGTGCCTTCCATGTTAAGGGGAGTGTCTTCCTCTGCATAAAGGTAAACTTGATGACGTTGTCTGCGTGGTCGCCGTCCTTTAATTCTGGTTTGTGGTCGACTATGTTCTTAAACACTTCTAATTCTGCTTGTAACACTTCAGCATCTACATCATTAGGGAGCATTGCTACAAGCTTTTGTGTGTTTTCAAATGACGGCTCGGCTTGCAACGGAGTCTGCAAGACGCCTACTATAGGAGCTATGATATCCAATGTAGGCTGCATCTTGTCCCGAAATTGCGTGATAAGGACATTCAAAACGCACTTGAACTCCTTCCGATAATACTGTCGAAAGTCAAAAACGGTTGCTTCGTGTGCATTTTCATCATACCGTCTCGGTATACGCCTTACTCGGTGATTTCTTGCAAACCCTTCTTCGGCACTAATTTGAAAGGATTGCTCTGCATATAACACGGCTGCTTCTAAACGTAGAGCTGTTGCAGAATGTTGAAGAGTTCCTGAATAATATGGCTACTTTCACATGCATGCTCGACAACAGTGTTGCACCTATGAGCTTGACAAGGAATGTATTGGAACCTTTCTATTCAATTTCTTTTCAACTTCTGCCTGTGCTCCATTGTACACTCCCGACATGTTCGAGGCAAAATCGTATGATTGGAATACCAACTCAGAAGTCTTCAAACCGCTGTCTTCTAACGACTTAAGGATGTCGCTGGCTTGTCAGTCCGCTGCCTGTCTTGTCAGTCGTTTCTTTAACTTCGAGAAGTCGTTCTTTAACTGCAAACGATGATCCATCCTCTTTCACATATCTGACAGCTAAAGCAAGACGATCCTTGTTGGATGTGTCAGGCGTTGTATCTGCCATAACGGAATACATCTTGGACTCATTTACTTCTTCTTTCACCTTGCGTCTGATATTATTTGACAAAATATCAATCATTTCATTTTGCGAATCGTGACTCATGTAAGTTACATGATCAGGGGCGGCGCTAGCCCTGTTTAACTGGGGGGGTGTAAATGAAATTTTGCCGAGTCAAATTGTAATTTTGCCGACTCATTAGAAGGTAAATCCGTAAATGTCCTTATGCAGGGAAGGCTAATGTTAGGTATGCTTGGTATTTCTACAGTCTCCAGCCTAACGCCTTGGTTTTGATGACCATTGATTTAGGACTTCGTGCATGTCTAGAGCATCAGCTAGGTCTTTTTCGCAGTTCAGTAGCATCAAATTGTCTAATCTTTTGTCCCCCATTGTTGATCGGTATACGCTCTTAACGAATTTCAGATGACTAAAAGTTCTCTCATCTTTCGCCACTGAAATCGGGGCTGTTAGCATCAACTGATGTGCCTTCCATGTTAAGGGGAGTGTCTTCCTCTGCATAAAGGTAAACTTGATGACGTTGTCTGCGTGGTCGCCGTCCTTTAATTCTTGTTTGTGGTCGACTATGTTCTTAAACACTTCTAATTCTGCTTGTAACACTTCAGCATCTACATCATTAGGGAGCATTGCTACAAGCTTTTGTGTGTTTTCAAATGACGGCTCTTGCAACGGAGTCTGCATGGACGCCTGCTATAGGAGCTATGATATCCAATGTAGGCTGCATCTTGTCCCGAAATTGCGTGATAAGGACATTCAAAACGCACTTGAACTCCTTCCGATAATACTGTCGAAAGTCAAAAACGGTTGCTTCGTGTGCATTTTCATCATACCGTCTCGGTATACGCCTTACTCGGTGATTTCTTGCAAACTCTTCTTCGGCACTAATTTGAAAGGATTGCTCTGCATATAACACGGCTGCTTCTATCATGGAATTCATCGATTCTTCATCATCATTGATTCGTTCCAGAGATGTTATAGTGCCTTTCGTTAGCTCTAAAGCGTCCATGATGTTGAGTTCCGTGTGCTGAAGGCTTTCGCTTAGGAACTTTGTCTTGAGCATAATGTTCTTCATAAACATCAAGCTAACGATGAAATCAAAGCTCCTCACGTTTTTCAGCAAGCCTGAAATTGTTGCTTTGATTTTGGCATCCACTGGTGCTGCTAATGCTTCCTCTAGTGCTTCAACAATAACTTCAAGAGATGTCCACACAGCCTTGATTGATTCAGCCCGTGCCGTCCATCTTGTCTTGGAAAGATTCCTGAGCTGGATACAGTTTTCAACTGTTTTCAGGTGCTTGGCTATGACAGCATGACGCTTTGTACTTCCCGAGAAGAAAACGTAGAGCTGTTGCAGAATGTTGAAGAGTTCCTGAATAATATGGCTACTTTCACATGCATGCTCGACAACAGTGTTGCACCTATGAGCTTGACAAGGAATGTATGGAACCTTTCTATTCAATTTCTTTTCAACTTCTGCTTGTGCTCCATTGTACACTCCCGACATGTTCGAGGCAAAATCGTATGATTGGAATACCAACTCAGAAGTCTTCAAACCGCTGTCTTCTAACGACTTAAGGATGTCGCTGGCTTGTCTGCTGCCTGTCTTGTCAGTCGTTTCTTTAACTTCGAGAAGTCGTTCTTTAACTGCAAACGATGATCCATCCTCTTTCACATATCTGACAGCTAAAGCAAGACGATCCTTGTTGGATGTGTCAGGCGTTGTATCTGCCATAACGGAATACATCTTGGACTCATTTACTTCTTCTTTCACCTTGCGTCTGATATTATTTGACAAAATATCAATCATTTCATTTTGCGAATCGTGACTCATGTAAGTTACATGATATGGCCGCAAATGAACTTTGTCAAGCCATCTCTTGAGGTTTGGACAATGCCTGGATAGGAGTTGGACGATCTGGTTAAAATTCCCATCGATTTCACGGTTTTCACCCTGCTTACCAGTTGGCTCTGTCGATCTTCCTCGGAAAGCTATCCCTTGTCGGCCGAGGGTGCGTGCAACATCGAGCAACATAAATACGGCATCATTATTTGTTAGTTGATCCTTTTCAGCTTGAATGACGTTGGCACGTTTTTCTTTATCTAGTAGTAAGTCTACGTTAGACGACTCTTGACTAAAGGAATAAAAGTCCACCAATGCGGCCTTATGGCTTTTCGATCCAAAATGAACGGCAAGTTTTCCTTTCTTCTTTGTTCCTCGACTTGTCATCTTCTGCCATTGTCGAACACCGTCTATTGACCACGCATTCTCGGCTTGTTCTCGACCAGGTCCGGATGGAAATAAGGAACATACATAACAAAATACTGCATCTTTTGAAATGCTGTACTCGAGATGTGGAAAGGCCGTGTACCATACGCTTGAAAAGCGACATTGCTTTTTTCGGGGAATATCATCATTCTTTGGGAAAACGGATAACTTTGGTTGGTGTGGTCCCAGCATCATGAGGTACTTCTTATCACTATCAGTGGACGTTTTCACTTTGCATCTCTCACCTGGATCATGGCTTGGCACTGACGCCACACTTGCTTCGACATTCCTTTCTGACACTTTTCTATTCTCTCTTATCTTCTTTAATAAAGCGGTACTCAACTTCCTGATTTTGTTGGCATTCTTACATACTCGTTGTGTTAGTTCTTCAGTGTTAGACAAGAATGTTTCAACCACTGGACAAGTATCACTTTTCACTTCTTCTACTAAGTCTGATGCCCTTCTTAGATCTTCCACCAGGTAAGATAGTTCTCCAGCACATGTCAACCAATTGTCACCTACGTTCTCTGTAGAAAAATCTGCATCACTTTCGGAAGAAGTTTGGATGACAAAACCGATATGAGATGTTTCTCCATCGGAACCGGCTGATACCGAAACCATTGACTCGGGCTCAGGTATTGATGTTATATTATCTGGACCAGGATAAGGAAAAATCTCAGATTCGATTTCGCAACGCAATGGTGTAGGGAGAAGTGAAGTATCTGCAGCGAACGTGGTTGCTTTAGGGAAAACAGATGCTTCTTCAAAAATTGCCATTTCACTCATTGGTTCATCATGATCATCACAATGATGATGTTCTAGAGGGATGACTTGCATTACCTTGTTGACTTGTGCCAGGACATGGTGACGTGCTGCTTGAGCAGCTTGAAGTAAATGAAGCTTGACTGGTAGACTTAAGACATGGCTTTTTCGCTGCTACGAAAGGATTTGGTTGTGCATTGACATCTTGGTACGGTATAGCTTTATTTTTCTATAACATTTCACGATGAAATCTTTTGTTATGCGTAGGTCGATAATCGTCATCAAACTGTCTATGACATACAAGACATTCTAACTTAACTCTTGTGCGTTTTCGAGACTTATTCCGTTTGCTTAATTTTGATTTCTCCATCTCTTATTCGCTTAAACAGGATAAATATCCCATTATATCCGATTATTTATTCAATCACGGAGATTGTCACCGTTGCTAGGGTGGAAATGAGCTGACCAATCAAAAGCGTTGGTTGACATTACGGTGAATATTTATAACCATCGAGGAAATTTTCATCGTTAATCAGCGACTACATAATTGAAGTAATATTAAAAGTCTACTATGACTACAAAGAACCATGACAATCCAGAAAACAAACCAAGTACTTAGTTTATTAGATTTATATCTCTTTTAGGTGAACGGAATACCCCCAACAGGCTAGAAGCCCAATTATAGGGGTTCCAAGGCCCTACGATTTAAGGTAGTTATCCGAGAAGACACGAGAGTCTGCCATTAGCTGGTATTAATGCAAAGGCAGCACTTTCTCCTCAATTATTTTTAAGACCCTGAGTGGAGGTCCGATCCAGGATTTGAAGCTGTGTCTCCCAGCTCATAGACACGTGTGGTATAACCACTACCAGAAGACGAAGAAAGGGCTGAATTATTTAGTACAGAACCAGAAACGGTCATGATTTCAGAAAACGCGTGTTTAATAACATTTCTTAAAAATGGAGAACTTATCTAGCTGTGCCTGATCAATTAAGTAGCCGCTCTTGGTGTCATCACGCAGGCTCCTCCCAGGCACGTACTACAGGTAGATAACCTGCACTACAGGAGCGATCTTAGAACCTTTCTCGCCCTTCATTACATATTTGATTTCAATGTATTAAAATTACGTCATAAAAATATAGCCATGAGCGCGTGATATGCAATATTACACACAATATTGTGGTCTCGGCTGTATCGCATACACGAGATAAACTTTTGGCGGTTTCCTACACGGAAGCAAGTTATTTGAAAAGAAAGAGGATTTAAGCTGCCCAAACATTATTTCGTTAAGGTGGCTCGATAGTCTAAATCCCGAGAAATTGCATTTTTCACCATAAAAGGTTTTGCATGTAATGCAGATCTGAGCTTTATTTTAAGACTTATAGCATTTGTATATCTAGAGAAATTGTGTTTAAGATAAGCGGCAGATTTTATGCAAATTAGTTTTCTGCATTTATTGGAAACACGATTACTCCACTCAGGTAAATTTTGAGGGTATAAAACCTTTCAGTAAACAAGAGCACCACTATATAGAGCTATGCAATGAACCACAATGAAGCTCAGATCTGTATTACAAACATTCAATCATGCGGGAAAATGCAATTTCTCATGATTTAGACTGCCTCGTTGTATTCCCGTCCGGAATATTAACCGCTCCGTTGGCCAGCTGGTTGGAATTGTCTTTTTTATACCACAATCAGATAAGTAGTACAGTTTCTACAATGCAATACCAATATTATATACAGGGTGTATAAAAAAAACGAGACCTTTAGAAATTAACCTATTGTTGTTAAGCACAAGATTTTATGCTCCTGGGAATTTAAAATAGCTTCTAATCGTATGAAGGAGCATAACTGCATAACAAATTGTCAAAGTACTAATTGGTCATATCATCAGTTCGAATAAAAATGGTTCAACTGACCACAGAGCAACGAGTTTTTACTGTTTTACATTATACCGAGACTCAAAGTACATTTATAATGTAAACAGTAAAAACTCGTCGCTCTGTGGTCAGTTGAACCATTTTTATTCGAACTGATGATATGACTAATTAGTACTTTGACAATTTGTTATGCACCTTCATACGATTAGAAGCTATTTTAAATTCCCAGGAGCATAAAATATTGTGCTTAACAACAATAGGTTAATTTCTAAAGGTCTCGTTTTTTTTATACACCCTGTCGAATAAAAATGACAAGAAACAACTAAAAGGTTGATTGGTGTACTAACCTAATTGTGAGGTCACAGTAGCCAGGCGTACAGCAAGGGTGACTGACAAGGAATGATAAGACATATTTTCAATAATTAATTAGTCTTTTGTACATTATAGTTTTTGTTACCAAGTATCTTACACAGGCAGGAGTTTAATGTGAATGAATTCTGCCCTTACAAAATTGTTTTCATTCCAAAGATTTTAACTGCCTTGTTTTAAAATCGTCATACAGAAATATGTTTTTTAAATTGTATTACAGAGAGTACAAGCGTGAAGACCAAGCACCATACACAATATACCTGGCAATAAAATATGTCGTAATACAATAAAAATATGAAGTATATACAGCACGTATTTCACCAAGCCAAACTACTTTCGTTTTTCTTAATTCACATTAGGAAGGCACCTATTGAATGAAATAATATGTTATTACGTTATCGAAAGGCATGCTTGACACATGCAGGTATGAGCCTGCAAGGATTGAAGAGATATACATCTCAAACTCATGAATAATTCATGAGTTAATTAACCAATCAGAGTAGGCGAATTAATCAGGTGATTGCGGTTGGATAGACCTGGATATTAGATGAACAACGTTGTTCATCTAATATCTTAATTACGCATGCAAATAATCTTCAAAATTGTAAACTGCAATTTAAATTATAACTAATTACTATTGTGTTCAATTGAGATGCTATATGAACAACTCGAGCTCGTGTCCCACCGGGATATCCAAACACTCGAAAACAATTAACAAAAACACTCGCGCTTCGCGCTCGTGTTTTCATACATTGTTTTCTCGTGTTTGGATATCCCGGTGAAACACTCGCTCTCGTTGTTCATATATATAACGTCTCAAACTCATTAACAATTCATGAGGAAAACACAAAGGTAAATCATAACCGAGACGTTGTTTGGGTATGTGATCTTAATTAGCATAAAATTTCAACAACTTTCACCTTGATTTTCTCTTAAAATACTGATTTGTTTGTGCGGCCTCGTTTTTCAACACACGTCTCGGAAATCAGATAATATATCATTGTTGTAACCAACTTCGAGGTGTTTGGAAATCAGATAATAAACGGTTTTCGAGTGTATGATATAGCATCTCAAACAAATCAGTATTTTAAGAGAAAATCGAGGTGAAAGTTGTCGAAATTTTATATAACATTTACATTAACAACGTCTCGGTTATGATTTTCCTTTGCATTTTCCTCATGAATTATTGACCTTGGTTCACTGTGTTTTGATGAGGATGAATCTTGATGTCCAATAGCACTTTCTACAGATGACGTCAGTAGCCATGTTTGTCCGCATTTACCCATAATTCTTGCGGCCATAACAAAAGAAATAGCTCATTTGCAAGAGTCAAATTTGGTTTGTTTGTTCGCATTTTGAGCTATTAATAGCAACCAGACACAGTGCTATTGGAAGGCGTATCAAGATCACTAAAGGTCTTGATACGCTTCGTGATTGGACATCAAGATTCATCCAGTCAAAACACAGAGATAAAACACTCATTTGCATTATTATAAAAACTTTACAATCTCCTGACGATAAAATTAATGCACGGTGCTTCTCCTTTTTCAATTGAAACCTTTAAATTGCTCTACCGAATGCCTCTATAAGTTGCTTGAATGTTGTCGTGCCAAATATTGAAATGAATGGTAGCTTTTGGCCGTTTAAAAGCGATATTAAGCCAAACCGACGGATTTATCTCTTAGAGACAAACGTTTGTATGAATAAATTTTGCACACCTTGGTGATCACTACCGTCCCAAAAGGATTCAGATTTGTAAAGAGACTTTTAAACATCCAAATCATACTCGGTTGAGAAGCAAGATCAAACACTCGTTTGTCGTGTTTCATCAGGGGACTCCAAACACTCGAACACAATAAAAACCTCCGGGCTACGCCCTTTTCATTTGTTTTCTCGTGTTTGGAACCCCTGATGAAACACTCAAACTCGTGTTTGATCTATTACATCCTACATAAAAGTATGAATGCGTGGATTTTCATACAATAGACACTTTCCGAGTTTCGGGTCCTTCTTCGTGTAGAGGACACAGAAATTTGCATAATCGAAAAGTTGGGTTTAGAAGTAGGGTTAGTATTTTTTTATTTTAGGGTTAGTGATAGAGTTTTTGTTTGGGTTATGGTTAGAGTTTTTGTTGCTGTAAAGCTTCTGATTGCTCCGAAAATAACGTTTATCAGACTATGACGTAGTCTGTGTCCTCTACATGAAGAACGAGCCCGAGTTTCCTTCAACGACCACAAAATAATGGCTCCAAGTCGAGGTTGGTAATGAGTCGTCTTCTCGCCCCGCCCGTTTTTCCAGCGGAATTGACGAGAATAAAAAAGGCCTGACAATCAGGTTAATGCAGTTACAGAGTTACTTCAATTCAATTCCAACCTTGATAACAAGCCAATGCCATTATTTATGCCAGTGAAGCAAATTGTCTTGCGATTTTGGTACGTTTTTAAATGAGCTTTTATTATATCGCCTAAATAAGTTAACTATATATATCTATATGCGAAACACGTGTCTGCAGATTGAACTATATTCGCTCCTTCACTTCGATGTTGTTGAGCATTCTGTGAAGTTGACGTAGGTGTCCGTTAGCGCTAATACAACGCTCACTACCCTTGTGGCAGTTTGAACACTGAACACTCTGGCCCCATATCACTTCATTGTGCGTTTTCGCTCTTCTTCTCCCTCCCTCCCTCCCCCCCCCCCCCCTTCGAGAGCCGCTACGCAGGCTACTTCATGCTTTCTGGATGCGCGAGTCACCAGTACTGTCCCACATGCAGTTGTCACCGACGATTACAGTTGTATAAGTATGGGTCACTCTTACATTCACATTGTTTCCATAACTGCACTGATGAGCTGTAGTACAGTGAAACACGTGTCTGCAGACTGTAAACTTTCGAAAATAAGCCCGACAATCCTTCCAATAATAATACGCCAAACGAAATATAAGCTAATATAAAACATAATATAATATACCCATTTTGAAACGTAAAATTCCCTCCAATAATAAGCACCTCCCAAAATACGCCCTCTATGAATATAAGCCCACAAAAACTCTAAAAGGTTTGTGTACTTGGGATAGACGCGTGGAGGACTGCGGAGGAGGCTAGGTGTACTGCCGAAATAGTGTGTTGGAGGTCTAACGAGCATCTCTGACGAACTTGAAACGTGACACCTCCTACACACCATTTCGGCAGTATACACCAAATTTTAGAGTATTCGATTTGTATTTCTACATTACGTCATTACCTAGAAGTACAACACGTTTATGTCACAGGTATTTATTATATGGCTAAACTCGTTGTCAAGTATGGATGCAAAATAACGCATGCTGATTGATTACTGCAGAGAGGTTCGTAATCCTACGATATGGCTCTCCCAAACTATACTCTGTGTGGGTCATTTTCCGGATCGGTAAGTTTTGGCGGGGAAATGTTTGAATATAAAAGAGAGCTAGGAATCTTCATTGCCTACCGAGCGATAAAATGTACTGGAATTTAAAGTTATTCATCTAAAAGCACTGTGAATAAATGCCAACCTGTGTAAAAATAAAGTGAAAGGTACTAGCAAAAGAGGTAAAACGGCAGTATCTGAAGACGACAACAGCGTTAAAGGGGAACTATAGTAAAAAAACAAATTACTTTTAAATAAAAGGCCTTTAAGCACAATGTTTATAAATGTTAATGGTTTTACGGTATCTGCTCTTGTATTTGAGAAATAACGTTTTCATTCTCGTATTTTATGATCGATCTGGACGCCGCCATTTTAGGCATTTGCACGACGGCTCAGACTCGATGTACAGCGGGAATTTTTTTCAATCTTGACCTTTCATGTTACTCCATCACCAAATGAATCGAGGTACACTGTATATAATCGTCATGAAATAACCGCTAACCCCAAAACAACTTAGGATCTAACCCTAACCCCCCACCTAATGAGTTTTCTAACCCTAACCCCCCGCCTTAAGTGTCTTCCTAACCCTCCCACCTCGATTCCCTTGATGATGTTTCCTGATATCTGACGTTGAAATGAAACCACCGCTAGCCGTCGAGCAAACACAAAAATGGCGGCGTCCAGAAGCGTAAAATACAAGAATGAAAAAGTTATTTCTCAAGTACAAGAGCAGATATCGTAAAAATATTCACATTTCATATTAACATTTCATTTATTTAAAAGTAATTTGTTTTTTTACTACAGTTCCCCTTTAAAGACAGAGAAGAAAATGAATAAACTCCATATTAACCTCAGTCTCTGCCGTTTATATCCCACGTTCCCGGTATCCAACAATACCTTGCAATCTTTACTCGAATTGAAATGAACTATTTATCATTTATAGACCCCGGAGCGAGGGGAAATCGACGAAATATTACCCGTGGGATGATATATCATCCCGAGGGGTAATATTTCGACGAATTCCCCGAGCGGAGGCTCTATAAATTATAATATATTATATCTTGTTGTCCGCCATTACGCGCGTGTTATTTGGTTTCGCGCGTGGTACTCGAGCTCGAATTCCCCTCCAATCGGGGAACTCACTAATATTTCCAGCCACAGCGCGGAATTCAATGATAAATTGACTAATAACGTGGTACAAATCTAGCTCACTGGTTGGACAATTTATAGTTGAGGTATACTATATTATAACATTTTGTTTGGATAAAGTACTTCTATAAAAAGCTAATTTGACACAAAACAGCAATTAGTTAAAGTGCACCTGACATCAAAAATTTTTATTGTCTTATTTGGAAGAACTTTTAAAATGATAAAGTAACTTCTTTTGAAGATTTTCGTTTCTTCGCTTTCTTTTTGAGATATATCAGTTTGTTTGATATATCATGATATATCATGCATAATGACTTATTGGAGAAATATGTGTATCTCTTTCATTCTCGAACGAAATCCTTTAAAATCGAGAAGTTTGGTGTTGTGGAAGAAACAGGCACACGTGTTATTCACACTTTAGTGTTTTTATTTGATGAACGCAAAGATATATAACATTCTCTGATAAGTCATTATGCATGTGTGACGTAAATTCCGGACATTTGCATATCAAACAAACTGATATATCTCAAAAAGAAAGCGAATAAACGAAAATCTTCAAAAGAAGTTACTTTATCATTTTAAAAGTTCTTCCAAATAAGACAATAAAAAATGTTGATGTCAGGTGCACTTTAACATCAGACATAGTTTGAAGCTTCTCTGGCTTTAAACTGTCCATGACCCCAACGTTTGGTACTCCAGTCTAGTGTCTTCATCAGGGGTGATCGTTGTAAAGTTAGGATCCCTATTTATACCCTCATATAGAACCGATGATGACGTTATCTATTAACAAGATGCAAATAAGCTTCTGGTAATAAACCACCGTCATCGCGATTCAATGGGGTGTGGGATCGTCATCATCGGTTCTATGAGGGTATAAATAGGGACAGTAACTTTACAACGATCACCCCCTGATGAAGACACTAGACTGGAGTATCGAAACGTTGGGTCATGGACAGTAACTTTTAAGTTACGTTCAAAAAACTTTTTAAAGCCAGAGTAGCGTTAAACTATGTCTGATTTATCACCTGGTTGCGTTGGGAAATTATTTGTTTAGTTAACATATATTTAACTTACCTATTTTTCCTTCCCAACATTCATATTCACAGCATTCATATTTTACTCGTATTTTCCTCTCACGTTTTTAACCGATGTCACAGTCGAGAATTGTTTCTCCTCTTGTGTAACAACATTAAGTTTACTGTGAACATGTGAGCTCGCGTCGAATTTACTTTGAACCGAGTTTAAACTGGAGACAACATCGTGTTGACCATTTGGTGTTGTGACCACATTACGTCGATCATCTGAAGCGGTCTTACCGACGCCAGAAAAGCTAGGAATCATCAAGCGTTCTTCTTCAGTTAAACATAAGGATATTTTCAAAGGTTCTGATTTTTTAGTTTTTGGCAAAGTTTTGCTCTTTACAACAGGAACTGCCGTAGGCTTGGGACCAACAACTGGTTTGGGCAAAATTGCCGCTGGTTCAGATAACTGGCGGCGATATTTTGGTTTCTCAGCTGGGGCTGGAATTAGAGCTTTCGTTTTACGATTATCTATAGCACTGTCACGATACGACGACAGATCTCCAGTCAAGGTCGAAGGTGCCTTTTTCTCTTCCACTTCAGTTGGGGCTGGAATTAGAGCTTTCGTTTTACGATTATCTGTAGTACGATACGACGACAGATCTCCACTCAAGGTCGAAGGTGCCTTTTTTTCTTCCACGTCAGTTGGGGTTGGAATTAGAGCTTTCGTTTTACGATTATCTATAGCACTGTCACGATACGACGACAGATCTCCACTCAAGGTCGAAGGTGCCTTTTTCTCTTCCACGTCAGTTGGGGAAGAAATTTTCTCGATAACTTTAACGTTTTCCTGAGTGCGAACAAATTGATGTCGGTCTGTTGCTTGTTCTAGCTTTGAAGAACTTGTTATACTGTGGCTAAAAGCAACAGGCATGGTTTTTTCGTCTACTTTAGTTTTAACTTGTGTTGGAACAGACTCATCAACTGTGCTCCTATCTATTGCACTTTCAACATATGAAGATTTTCTTCCACTGTGAATAAGTGGCACAGGGGATTTCTTCTCTTCCTCAACTTTAGTCACAGGAATGTTTTTCCCAGCACTTTCAACGTAGCTAGATGGGATTTTTTCAATTTTCGCGTTGGGAGAAACGGAAGGTGATGTTGTTCCCACATGTTCAGCGCCACTGCTCACTTTAGGAATTCCGTTTAACTTTCCTTGAGATACTTGAGCGAGCATTTTCTTAAACAGAGGTCTGTTCACTAATTCTTCGTCTTTTGCAGGCGGAACACTGACTTTAGATTTTTCAGTATCCAAGTCTACACTGACAGACTGCACATCACCTGGAACGATTTGCACGGGGGGGACATCACCAATAGACTGCACGGGGGGCACAGCACCGACTGACTGCACGGGGGGAACAGCACCAATTGACTGCACGGGGGGCACAACACCAACTGACTGCACGGGGGAAACAGCACCAACAGACTGCATGGAAGATGTATTGCCACCAACATATTGCATGGAATGTATATTACCACCAACAGGTTGCATGGTGGCTACATTGCCACCTACGGAATGAATATGGGGTACAGTACCACCTACATACTGCATGGGAGGTGCAGCATTAGCCACAGGTTGCACGGGGGGTAAATTCATGGATAACATCGATGTTGCTGTTGTTTGCTGTGCCATTTGTTGTTCAATCATTTGTTGAATAAGTAAATTATAAAGAATCTGTTGTCGTTGATGCATGGCGAAATATTGCTGGTTTTGAATATTGAAAGGAAGTTGTTGAGTTTGGCCAGTATTGCCAGATGTTTGAGCTTTGAGCAGCATTTGTAATTGCTCTGGAGTTAAACCTTTTAAACTTTCTCTCAGTTTTAATTCCTCATCAGATACGTTTTCATCTGGATTGTTTGTTCTTATGCTCGTTTCTTTTTGCTCCTTCGTGATACTGCTGCCCGCTGTTCCGTCATCTTTCTCATCTTTCTCTATGATCACTTCCTTCATTTCTTTTTCTCCATTCTTTTCATTATCTCCTTTCTTGTCTTTATTTTTCAAAGTTAGTGATTCTTCTTCTTTACTGGCACCATTTTGTAGATTCTCTTCATTTGAATGTTCTGTTCCCTCTGTCACTGTGCTGCTTGGACTCCCTTTTTCCTCAGGTAACTTGGTTTCATCTACAAGATCGTTGGTTTCGCTTGGAGTCTCAACTGAAACACTGTCTTCATCTGTAAAACAAAACAAAATAAAAGTTGGACTTCTGGTTAGTATTTACACTGTTAAAAGCTAAACCTATCAAATAAAAATGATGATTATCAATTCAATAGTTATGCGTAATGATATTGAAATAAAAAGCTGTTTTAGTAGCACTTTTTCCCCTTCCCTTCCCTCTTCTCCTCTCCTCTCTTCTTCCCTTCACTTTCCTTTCCTATCCTTTCCTATCCTTTCCTTTCCTTTCCTTTCCTTCTCTTTCCTTTCCTTTCCTTCCCTTTCCTAAAATATTTAATACTTACCGAAATCGATATCAACAGGTCCAACCGGCGTCTCACACTCCTCGAGTGGGGGTGGTGCAGTGTCTGGGGGTGGTGGAGGAATAAAAACAGGTAACTCTCGATTACTTTCAAGAGTGTCTGTTGTCTGGTAAGCAATAGTTGCTGCCTGTGAATCCAACGGGCTTGTGGGATTTGACTCACGTGAACTCAGTGATGCAGGTCTAGGAGGACGACATGGTTTAGGATCTTTTGGAGGTGAAGGAGCTCGTCTTTTAGTATGTTTCCTTGTCTCACGATCTCCATTCATGATCATTTCTCCATTTTGTTGTCTTAGAATCAGAGGCGGAGGTGGAGCCTTTCGCTTCACATTACGAACAGATGGAGTGGACAAATTCTTGCCTTCACTGGAATGGAGTTGTGTCGTCTCAGAGCTTGAAGGTCGTTGTCTCGTATGGCCGTTAGCTGGAAGAAAATGGGACAAAAAATGAGATTTGAAGATAATCCATGTCATTGTCGATAATGGTTTAAAATCAAACTTCCAGCGGGGTTTCTTTTCAATGTTGACGTCATTGAGTGCAAGGAACAAAAGACAAGCACTCAATGACGTCAAAATTGAAAAGAAAACCACCGCTGTACATCAATCTTGAGTCGTCGAACAAAGTTCGTCAGATTCGTTTCTAATTCCTAAATGCAGAACTCAAACATTTCAACGAAGCTTTTTTGTAAGAACTACGAGATTGTGGAATACATTACCAAGTTCCACTCAATCCCACAAGTCATATGAAAATTTTAAATCGATATTACGTAAATATTATGAAGAAATATTGATATCACCGCTCATAATAGAACTTGGAAGTCGACATCTTTTAGATGTGGGAACGTTGCGAACTTATTGAAACTGAACTTCTGTTGCGGTTAAATACTATATCACTTTATAGTTTACGAACATTACATCATTGTTTTAATCTCACTATAATAATTAATTAATAGTGTCTATATTTCCCCCTATTTTTATGATTGTATTGATCCTATTTAGGTCACTGGCCTTGATTATGCATTTGCTCTGTTGCCTCAATGTGCTCTGATTGTTAATTTTCCATTACCCTAATATTGCACATATTGTATTACATAATTAGCACATTGGAACATATTAAATAAAATAAATTAAAATAAATTAAATTAAACTCGAAAATGGCGGCGTCCAGAAGCATAAAATACGAGAATGAAAAAGTTATTTCTCGAGTACAAGTGCAATTACCGTAAAACTATTCACATTTCTAAACATTATACTTAAAGGCTGGACTGGACTAAGGGGCTGATTGCACGAAGCAGCCCAGCCGAGAGGACAATTGCTTCGTTAAGATTATTTCATGGCTTCAAATACCAGTCAAAACGAATTTAAGAAACGGCAATTGCTTAGCCTGGTTCATAGGTCGCCCTCAAGTTAACTTGCTTTGTGAACATTTCTTAAAAACGTCTCAGTCGTACTGGCCCGACTCATGTATTCAGCCTCTTAATCTGTGAACGATTTTGAACAAAATTTCGTTGCCGCAACATGCTGCGTTAAAAATCGTCTCGTCTAACATTTAACTGTGCTTACTTGATTGGACAGCGTCGTCACGTGATTTATTTTCACTTTTCTGCAATAAAACGTAATCATGCAATGCTCAGATTCTATCGATACGCGAGTGGCTTGCAGCAAATCTAACAACCACTCGATGTACTTTCTTCAATGATGTTCATATCATGTGATACATCATGGAAGGATATAGGACTAAGGATAAAAACACAACAAACGAAAAACACAACATTATACGCTCGAGACAAATTTGTCACACATTCACCACACACTCAAACTACGTCAGCATGTGTAGCATGGAAGGTCGGCGAAAATGGGATCGGCTGGTCACATGACACTCAGAATTTCTGGGTGTTTAGATATGATAATTTTTGTGGTCTTTGTTCCATTTCCTTTGTCTACTTTGTTGACCTGAATAATTGAGAAATGTTCAATGCTCTTCAGAGTTGTTCATGTCAGCATTCGTATGCATAAAAGAAGCTAACAAGCTTAATAATCCACCATACATCCATGGTTATCTCTTACAAAAGGTATGAAGAAGCATATATCCAATTTAGCGAAAGCTATCACTTCTAATTTGCTGTAAAATTTGAAGACAGCATTCAGATTTGGATGAATAAATTATACTCGGCTGAATTAATTGAGTTTTATGACAAAATAATCGGATTATAGAATGGACCAGCCGATCCCAGGGCCATTTTCGCCGACCTTCCGCCGGAGGCAAAATGTCCTGGGAATGAGGTTGCATGTGTAGAACATCTTAAAGTGCCTATGCAGCATTTTCAGTTTTTAGTTTTTCAAACAGAGGACAAAACATCAGTTAATAAGTTCTTTAACAATTTTTGAATTGGTCAATTCGTTTCCAAGATATTTCTATTTTTGTCATATTCTAATGAGGTAGATGATGACGTCATTTAAGTCAACCAACATTCTGTCAAATCCAAAAGTCCTGTATATCTTCAAAAGTATCCACTGAAATTACTTGGAACTTTGCATGATCATACATATCACTAAACCAAAGAGCGTGAGTCAAGTTATATTGTCACCATAGTAACACAGGCCTCTTCGTTCCCAGGCCTCTTCGTTCCAAAAGCAAAATGATTTGTTTTCTCTAATGTGCAGAACATTTTGAGATTGGGGAATTTCGGAGAACGTTTTCACAAAACTTATCAATACAGGACCCACGTTTGAAATTGCCAACGTTGCTCGCTATAGCAAAAAAACCCAAAATATGGGAATAAATCTGTTTATTGGCCTGGGAATAAATCTGTTACTATGGTGACAATATAACTTGATTCATGCTCTTTGGTTTAGTGGTATGTATGAACATGCAAAGTTCCAAGTAAGATACTTTTGAAGATATACAGGACTTTTGGATTTAACAGAATGTTGGTTGACTTAAATGACGTCATCATCTACTCATTAGCATATCACAAAAAGAGAAATATCTTGGAAACGAATTGACCAATTCAAAAACTATAAAAGAACTTATCAACTAGCGACTTTTTCACTTCATATAGACACTTTAATAAGTGAATTTGTGGAAACATATCACCAGAAGCTTTACTGAACGTTACGTTTTACGTCGTTATTGACGTTATAGCGACTCTATGCAAAGCTTCAAAGTTTGGCAGAGTTCGTCCAAAATATAAGATCTTTGGTCTTTTTCTTTTTCTCTTAGCATATTCGTGTATGTCTACTTGGCAGCACAGTTTTTTACACATTTTTCTTTTCTAAAGTATTAGTTTGAATCAACGGCATTCTACAATTTTCCAATCGTATACCTTTTATAGGGCTGCGTAGTGCAACAAAAAGACTTGGAGTTATATTTTCTCTGATGTGTTTTCTACTCTAAAACATTTTTAATGAATGCCTCAAAAAGAAATATATGTTATTTACCGGATGGGAGGACCGTATAGAAAAATATTTGCTCCAGGTTTCAACGGTCGTTTGTGAGACGGAGGGAAATATTTTTCTATACGGACCGACCAAAACGGTAAATAACATATTAATTTTTTTATTATACAAGGTGAAAGACTTGAGTCACTTTAGTTCGGGAAAACTGCATTATTTAGATAAGGAAAGAAAAACAAACCAAAATACTTTAGTTTTTGTATAATATAGTCATTTCCAATTAGTTGAATCAAATTCTGTGTTAGTTTTTCATTTTCCATTTAATAATAAATAAAAAAAATCATAAAATGTTTTAGCATTTAGGATTCCGTGACCGCTGGTCAGATATCGCAAAAAACCGCCCGCTCAAGCAGCCAATCAAATTACAGGAATGCCTAGGATTCCGCCCGCTCACGATCATTAAAAAAATAAAAGGCGGATATTTTGCTGCAATACTAAAATTGGACTGCTGAAATTACTTATTCTTTTGTCATTTTCACGTTTTTGTGAAAGTGATACTAGGTCGAGTAGAAGGCGTACCTTTTGCTCTGTTTGGCGCTCAACCATAAATATATTATCATTATATTGCAAAACGGAAGGAGAAGAGGAATAGTGTCTCGAGTTCTTTGGTTTTCTAGCAAATCGTCTACGAAAATAGGAACATATCCCTCCATTCTTCTTGGGTGTACTGTGGCTCACCTTGTCTAAAACGTCAGTTGCGCTTCGTCGGTCATCTGTCAATGGAGTTAATATAAACAATGGTTAATATAGAAATTCGTTAATATTCAACAATAATACCATTTATGAAAACATTTGTGGAAACACCATGTAGATTATTTTATTAGCTGAGCTTTAGTCTCGTAGGTCTCGAGACTTCATCAGAGCAAACCACATGGTGTTTCCACAAATGTTTTCATAATTATTAATCACCACCATGCAATCCTTCAAGAATTTAATAATACCATTTATTATATAAATTCCACCATTTTGTTTTTCATTACTAATAGTATATAACTTTTATATAACTTATGAGCTGATAGCTTGCTAGTATAAGAACCAATCAGATTACAGAATAGCTCATATATGATGGATATCTATATTGTGATCGTTAATACCTTGCCGAGTGACGTAATAAAAACACGAGAGAAGTGTAGCAATTAAGTGTAACTTCTCGAATGTTTTTATTACTTCACGAGGGTTTCGATCACGTTATAGAGACTCAAGAAAACGTATTCTATTATTTTTATAAAATAATTCGGAAACAATTTCTTATAGTTTGGATATGATATATAACACTTTTGATTTTGATTCAATGCAAATTCTCATTAATTACTGACGTCATTCCGGTTCCGTAGCCTGATCGAGACCGGCAAGCTGACCAATCACAGCACTCGTGTTTCTATGTATAATTGTACGGGAAATGTTTTCTATTTCTTACATTTAGTGAATACAATTAGTGAAATTATAGATAGGATTGTTCAAATTATAAAATAGGGGGTCAGAAATGGCGTTACAAGGGAGGGATGGGTGGGGCTTCTTGGTTTGCGTTATGATTTTTTGCATGTACGAAGTTTTATGATTCTATTTTAGATTTTAACAATGAAATCCCACAAACCTTTTTTGGACACAACTTTGACAATATGAGTTCTAATGTCCCCAACTCTTAGATTCATATCCAGACTATCATCAGCAAGCTGCATGTAGTGGAAATAGTGATCATTCGCCCGTAAATGTTCCTTGCCACAAATAAATTTCAAGGTATTCTTGAGTTTATCATTTTTTAAAACGTGGTAGTTTTTCACCTCTGAGTTTGGCAGATGAACTTCAAGTTCAAGCATCTGTAAAAGACTCTGGGTTAGTAATTTAAAGTGATTCTGCGATGGAAGTAGTCTCTTCGCAGCCGTCGTGACGATATCGTCGTAACTCGCCCCCACTAACGAGATCGTCACGACGGCTGTGAAGGAGACTACGATGGAAGACGCCGTTTATCAAATGATCTTTATCAAATGATCTTTATCTTTATCATCATAAAATGATTACCAACTGTGGTCAACGCAATCTGTCCAATAATTAGTGTAACATAAGATTATTCATTATTAGGTGGTCAGCGGACACGGACAACGATATTTTAGTTTAGTTTATGTTAGAGAACGCTTGACGGACTTTACTTGTAGTTCTTTCAACGAAACACAGATATTAAAGAACCTCCATATTTCAGTGTGTTACAACAGAGAATAACACACACAATCAAAAGCTTTCTTTAGATCTAGGAAAATGATTCCATTCAAATGACTTTATCCATATTCATATACCATTCATTAGTAATATTTAATAATGACGTTTGAGTAGAGCTCTTTCTCCTAGAGCTGTTTCTCCTAGAGCTGTTTCTCCTAGAGCTCTTTCTCCCAGAGCTCTTTCTCCTAGATCTCTTTCTCCCAGAGCTCTTTCTCCTAGATCTCTTTCTCCTAGATCTCTTTCTCCCAGAGCTCTTTCTCCTAGAGCTCTTTCTCCTAGATCTCTTTCTCCTAGATCTCTTTCTATTAGAGCTCTTTCTCCCAGAGCTTTCTCCTAGATCTCTTTCGCCTAGATCTCTTTCTCCTAGAGCAATTTCTCCCATAGAGCTCTTTCGTTTGAGTAGAGCTATTTAATGACGTTTGGGTAGAGCTCTTTCTCCTAAATCACGCTTGGTATTCAGATAGTAGGAAACCAATTGTATTGTATTGTATTGTATATTGTATTGTATTGTGTTGTATTATATTATATGTATTATATGTATGTGTGGTAATAATTGCATAATGTAATATAATATAATGTAATGTAATGTAATGTAATGTAATTGTAATGTAATGTAATGTAATGTAATGTAATGTAAAGTAATGTAAAGTAATGGACATCACATGCCCTTAGGTAGGCTATTATACAAATGTGGTCCTATATCATTTTAATAAAATATTTTAATCTATTTAATAAAAACAATTTTGTAATAATTCACCTTGTCTGAATTTTGATCTCTCAGTGCTTTACCCTTTCTTAAAGTGGAAGTCATTCTGCAAATAGTATCATAAAACTAAAACAAATAAAAATGAAATGAAAAACTGGACAGCTCATTATTTTAAATTTCGACGAAAGGAGTTTTTTTTTGCGAGTCAAACGAAGCCTATAGTTGGTAAAGTAAAAAATCAAATGAGGCCAAGTAGCTACTGTTTTAAAAATAATTTAATTTGTTCGAGCTTTCGTCGTCTACGAAAGTCCAGTTTTTCTGACAGTTTTTTCTGTCCAGTTTTTCTGACGATGTCGTAGACGACAAAAGCTCAAACATATTAAATCATTTAAAAACATTTTAAAACAGTAGCTACATGGCCTCATTTGATTTTTACTTTACCATTTATATCATGCTACTGAAGGACAACTTCAACCTTTTAAGAAGCCAAAAGTGTATATTATTAAATGACATTTTGTTAACGCAAGCGATGATTGGCTGAAAGCCATGTGAACAATTTACCAGTTGAAATAAGAGAATCCAAAGATATTATTAGTTTTAAAGCTTCCGTAAATAGACATACATTAAGAACTATTTTATATAATTAATAATGATGTATATATAATGAATTAACTTATATTTTTAATTGTTTTTATGTATATATATACTGTACTTGTTTTTATGTCACGTTCACGTTTTTACGAACTTGTTTTTAGCTCCTTGGTGATACGTGGGTAAATAAATTATCCTATCCTATCCTATGTTTCTATAACTGTATGGAAAACATGGAAAATACGCCATCATTACGCCACCATGAACAGTAAGAAGAACACCAAGAACAGAAAGAATTTGTGTATTTATAAAGAAACCTATTGCCACATTTTATAAAAGAAATAGAAAACATGTTTTCCTCATGTGTTCCCAAACGTATAGAAACACTCGTGGAAGTTTAAGAGAACTCGAAATCGCGGTCTGGAACACTCGCCCTAAGTGCTCGTGTTTCCACAGCAATTTCTCGTTCTACCAAACTTCCACTCGTGTTTCTATTTAAATAATAGAATACGTTTGGCCGGTCTCTATAACGTTATCGAAATCCGAGTGACGTAATAAAAACACGAGAGAAGTGTCCCAACTTCTCGAGTGTTTTTATTACTTTACGAGGGTTTCAATCACGTTATAGAGACTCGGGCAAACGTATTCTATTATTTTTATAAAATAATTCAGAAACAACTGCTTATACTTTGAATAATGACGATATATAACGCTTTTGTTATAGTGTTATGTATTTCTAAATATCTGGCGAAGTTTAATAAATTATAAACCATATATGCAAGTGGTATATCTGTTGAGAGAATATTCTGTTTTCATTTAGTTTATTAAAAGCTTTACAGAATTACTGCATTTTGATTGGTTGAGAAGAATGCAAATTTTATTAATTGTACGCCAGTGAAATTAATAAAATATTTTTTCCAAAACAAACAAAATGTCAGAAATACGCTTTCCAAACACAACTGAACTTACTCTGGAAGGATCTTAAAGGAAAAGTGAAAAAAAAACACGAAAATATGATCAGCAGTACTGAAAACTATAGTTAAATGTCAGGGGAAGGTTTGACAGAAGTAATTTTGTTATACATATAATAAACAAGTGATCATATGATTTTGCTCGTGCAATTAAAGATGTTTACACCACTAGTGATGTTTGAAAATTGTGCCAATTGCACTCGCTACAGTATATCATACGATTACCTTAATATTTTCAAAAAATAATCCAGTGAAATGTCACCTGTATTGCTTGTTGTTTACTTGAAAATCTCACTCCAAATGTTTCTTGACCTTCCCAACACACTGCTTGTTCACTTATACGCGTCTTGGTATCACAATTCACAATAAAATCTACAGCCTATAGTTAAATAAAAAATAACTTAAACTAGTCAGTGACTAGCACGATTCTCACGAAGCATTGTGTTGACTCATTGATAATGCAAGTGGAACTAGAGAGGAAACTTAAAACGATGTTTCGAAACCGGAAACGATGTTTGCACAACTTGCTATGGTAATTATACGATTGTAAGAGGCTGATGGAGCAACTGATGGTCCACATGGCTACGATAAGTTATTGCTGAATTTAAACAATGGTATATTACTTTAAGTTCAGTTGTGTCTGATTGTAGCTATGTGGGCCACCTGTTAAGTGCAATAACCGCTTATAATCGTATAATTACCATAGCAACTTAAGTTTCCTATCCAGTTCCCCTTCCATTATCTATGGTTGACTAAAGGGCTGATTACGCGAGGCGGGCTGATTACACGAGGCGGGCTGACTACACGAGGCGGGCTGACTACACGAGGCGGGCTGACTACAGTTTCGTTAAAGTGCCTATGTGTTATTGCAGTTTCGTTAAAGTGCCTATGAAACGAAAAATTCAACTCTGTTTTTATGACCCATTTTATTACTTCTGGATGCGTTGAATCTTATGGTGGTATCGGTTTTTCAATCACGACAAAGGAAAGTGTTTTATGTTTTATGTAAAAGTGGAAACATTTCACCAATTTTGTCCCACCTTATCGCGCGGTCAAATCACCTCTTTGAGGTCACACGTTAGAGTCGGTATAGATTTTAGAGATGATAAAATCATTACTGATCTCGCTTTCAGAGGAGGAAGTTGACTCTAACTCAAGGAATCAACAGCTAAGGATTCAATCGCCATAAAATACATATCGATGACTCTAACGTGTGACATCACTACTGCTGCTGTTTTGGTCCAAGACTGCGGACATGTTTTAGGTCATAAAAACAGAGTTAAATTTTTCGTTTCATAGGAACTTTAAGATTATTTCATGGCTTCAAATACCAGCCAAAATGTATTTAAGAAACAGTATTGAGCTTAGTCTGGTTCGTAGGTCGCCCTCAAGTTAATTTAAATTGATATTCATGGCTTTGGAAAGATTTCCGCAAAACAAAAGACGAGAAGGGAAAATTAATATCTTAAAAGGAAAAACATTCTTAATGAAAAACATACAATCGAATGCTGTTTATATATTCTCTTATCATAACTAAAATAACCGCTGCAATCTATGCTATTTTCATTATTATTTCATCACCCAAAAATAAGCCCAACTAAAAAAAATCTGTTAACCTCTGTTAGTCCTGAGAAAAAACGTCGAACTTTTTATGCGTCGAACTTCATGAATCGAAGTTCGTTGTTTGTATCATTAAGTTTGACTAATTTATTTCGATCGATGTAGACGTTTCATTCGTCTGGAGCAGATGGATAAAACGTCTGAAGTTAAGTTAGACTGAATTAAATTCGACGTTCGACTCACGAAAAGTTGGATTGTTTGGCCCAAATCTTGTATCCTCGTCTTCATTATCCATCTGTAATTCTTGTTGTTTTTTAAAAGGGTAGTAAGACGGAAAATCATCCATCCAATTTTTATTTTATCTATTAGTATTAAAAAAATGAAGAATAGCGTTCTTACTTAATATCTTATGTGGTTCCAGAGATATTTTGAAAGATGCAAATGAACTTATGACGTCATCTACTCCTTAATTTAAACTAAAGGTAATTCCTAAAATGAAAAATGTATAAAGCATTAACTATATATAGTGCAATGTACCATTCTTAGTAGCATACATGTGGAACGTTTCAGCACAATCTAGCGCTATCTCCAAATTAGATATTCCTCATTTTTAGAATTTGAGTGAGTAGATGACGTTATCAGGTATCTCATTTGTAGCTTTAAAAACTTAAATATCTTTGGAACAAGATAAGACATTGACAAAGTAAGACCGCTATTTTTGCTTATTTTGAATGCACTTCTCAGGGACCGAAACATGTGATTTTTTATATAGCCCTAATTATCGCGTTCGCTAGCCCCCCCCCCCCCCCCCCCCCCCAATCCAAAAATTGTTCCGCCCCTGCTTCTAGATAAAACCCAAATTGGGATAAATAATTTTTACGTCTTACTTGCCTTTAAAATATAAGATTTCCAAGAAAACACCAGATAAGGGTTCTCAGAGATTTCGAAATAAATTTAATATTTTGTACCCAGCGATGGAGCTTAGTAGATGGTAAAAAATAATCATAATTTAAGTCTATCTACACGATTTTCGCGTATACGAGATTGTCATTCTGGTGTATGTAATTGTTTGTACGCGGCACAATTCTCGTTTATGATTCGCTGGTGACGCCCTTTTCAGGCTTGTCAGTGAATCACATACACCAAAATGACAATCGTAAGGAAACATCGTATCATGTAGATAGTAAACTCACCTTTCATAGTTTGCCGCAATAGCTAGTAGCATAGCAAAAAATAAACATATACTATTAATATAAAATTGAGTAAAAGTTAAGGTAGTGAACTGCTGAACAACTGGCCATCGTTCAAAATCCTACAAATCATGACGAGGATTCTCCTTTAACAGACGCATTAGACGGCATGGACGAAAATAGCCATGGAGTTGTTAATAAAGCGCTTGCAGGAAAAACCAAATATTTAATAATTGCTCAACATGTGTCTACAACAATACAACATACATTATGTAAGCTGGCTCTTACACTTCCTGTGACGCAGGTCTACTATGAAAAAACATTTTCAAAACTCAAATTGATAAAAACTAGATTTCGTAGCACATTATCTAATAAGCACCTTGAGTCATCGTTATTAATTAATATAGAAATCCGGCTAAGCTCCAAATTAAGTATAGAGAGCATTTGCAGATAGAGTATTCTTACATTTAGAAATTGAGACTGTTGTTGCGTTGAACACGCGAGTTGTTATTCCGCCAGGGGTCCTCAGATAACCCAAATATAAATAAAAAAATATATATATGAATTACAAAATCAGAAGAAAAGAACTATATACAGGTATGAATTATTGTAAAGCTAAAGTTGTACTAATTGATTAATCAAGAATTATAAAACAATACTTATCAACAACTACAAACTAGGTATCAAAAAGCAGCGTTGGAGGCGCTTAAAAAGTAGTATAAGGTTTGCGCACGGAACAATCAAGTCGGTTCCAAATATCAGCAGCGAAGTTTAAAGTAATCCAAACAATTATTAAATACTTCAATAAATAAGCTTGACCTGTATGATGTATCATATGTACAAGCTAAACAATGACTACAATTTTCACCATACGATAACACACACATTTGCCCACAGGAAACCCTATCCCGTTTGATTACCGATAGATTTACGCACTTTGTGTGTGAATCCATCCGAATACTTTCCATCTGGTATATACACACCGGAAAAGTGACGGAAAAAGTATTACTTGCCATGCTTCCTAAAATCGTACGTTTTTTTTGTTTTCGATATTTGCAATGTACATACAATACACTTTTTCCTTTTTTAGCTTCGCTACAACAATTACATAAATTAAAAAAGGTGGCAGAGTGACCGCAAACAGCATGACAATTACTGCGAGCCCATCTGATATTATTGACAATATTGGTATCGGATGTTATGCGTTATTGTCATCCTTTCCTTGCGTTATTGGTATTGGTCACAAAACACGATTGACGACAAAAGCATCAAAACGAAAACAAGAGAACTACAATCCTGAACAAAATTCATGTGGACGCAGCGCGTACTTTTGCATTATCAGAAGAATATTACTCGGAACCAACAAAATACGGTCTCACCTCCCCTAGGCAATGTTGGTGAATCTACAAGCGCAAAAAGCCGAGCTTTTTGTTTATCGTGGGAATAATACAACATTGTTGTGGGGAAAGGGACGTTTTATTTAGGGAGAAATTGGGCAATAAAAAGAAAGTAGGTAATTAACGTTGTATATCTTGCGTTGTCCACATAATTTTGTCCAGGATTGTAGTCTAATTTCAATCCTGACCATAACCTTGATCCTAACCCTAACCGTAGTTAACCCTAACCTAGTTAACCAAAAATAAAGACAAAACAAAAAACAGAAACAGAAAAAAGTTAAGTTAACGTTTCAGACACTTTTCAGACGACGCGGTTGTCATTTCAACAAGTTGATAGAATCGTTGCAGCTGTATTGCATTTGTTGTTACCTTGTGCCAGTGCTCGCAGTTGGCCTTATTGGTGGGTGTCTCGTGTAAAAAAAAGAGTGCGGGATGAAACTAATCAAGTAAATAAGTAATTCATAGTAATTATGATGAATAGAAAATAAGTAATTAATAGTAATGATGATGAATAGAAACTTGTTATAATAGTCCAATGAAAATGCTGCAATCTAATTGGCTACGCTATTCGCCATCTAATTGTCGATAGATATCGGGTAGCGGCATGTGACACGATAAGGACGAGTTTTTCGCGAAAAAGCAATGCTTGTAGATCATTTATCGCTCTCAATTTCTATGAGATAATAGTTAACTCGAGCATCGTCCTCGTCGATTATCACCTCTTAGGCATTCCGAGCTCATAATATAATTGTTAAAGTGCCTATCCGGGGTTTTTACATATTCGTAATCTTTGGGTTCTACCAAGAAGAAATGTAACACATCTTGTCGTTCGAAAATTTCATCTTCATGCCTTTTTTCCCTGCTAAAGTTGATTTACTATTTACAGGAAATGACGTCAAAGCAGGGACACGCGAAGTCAATATTGTACACTAATTCAAGAGTGAAATACAAAGAAAGATTGGCTCTGAACTTTAAACACACCTGTTTAGACAAAATTTGCTCAATTCCCAAACTTTCATTGTATTTCACTGCTGAATCAGTGCAATGTTTTTGCGAGTCCCTGGTTTGACGTCATTTCCTGTTAATAGTAAATCACTTTAGCAGGGAGAAAAGGTATGAAGATAACATTTTCGCGCGACAAGATATTTTACAATTCTTCTCAAAAAATTTCAAAGATCAAAACTATGTAAAATCCCCAAACCCGGATAGGCACTTTAATTAGAAAATAAAAATTATCTGCATATAAATCTTTATGCTGATAATATTAGAGAAGAAAATCCAATCCAATCCAATACAACATAACATAGTACAATATAATAACTTCTTTCTGAGTATATTTTGTGCACTTACTCGATGTAGATCATCATCAACAACCAAGATTCTGAAAGGATATTTAGCATTTTTCACTGAAACACGCACAAAATAAATAGGAAGATATTCTGATTTCAACACATTCCAATCGTTTCCTTGAATTTCAAACACGACACCATAAAATTTTGCAAGAATATGCTCTGCAGGCCGAAGAAATGCTTTTCTTTCAGATGTGCCAAGGTAGTCTGGTAACTTATGAAATAACAGTTCAGAAATGTCTTCTGAAGTTTTGAACAATTGTGGTGGTGAATTACTGCAGCTGGTGGGACTTGTGGCTGCAGGGACCAAACACTCCGAGAGTTCAGGAACTGGTGGACGAGGTGGTTTTGTTTTGCTTTGTGCTTTTATACCTCTGGAAAAAAGTGATTCAAGATTACTTGAAGATTACTTTACTTAAAGGACATTGGCAACAAAAATTAAGTTTGTCTAATATGAAAGAACTCCTAAAATGATAGAGTAACACCTTTTACAACTTTTCCATGTTTTACTTCGTTTTTGAAATATTTCAGTTTGTTTGATATGTACATTTACATATTGGACATTTACATTGGTTTCGGACGTCACGTGCAGGGTAGATAATTTTCACCCATCAAAAATGTCTTATATCTGAGTGATTGCTAAGTTTATAACGTTCATTATCATGAGGAGTTATTATACGCACATTTCAAGTAAATTTGTGGAACAAACTTGAAGATGGAACTAATATTTTAATGAGGCCAAGTAAAAAAAAATTATGTGGTTCCGGTTACATCATTGAAAAAAAATAAGGGTAGGAAGGTCGGGATTTTATTTTTTTTGGTCAATTGCCACACAGGCCGTCATCTTGTTCCATTAAATTGTTGTGCAAGAATGATGGCCTGGGAACTAATTTAGCAAACTGGTGATTGTTACAAAGCTAGCGACGGTGGCAGGTTACGTAGTGATCTTATTTTATGATTATACCAGGGTAAAACTTATTTTATCATTAAAGTCTATGTAAAAACTATAAAGCCTACCATTTTATGGCTAATAGTCCTTTGGCACAAAAATATGTCACAAAATTTACAGGGTCGGCTGAACTGAGTTAGGGTCGGTCGGGTAACCGGAACCACACAATATTTTTTATTTGGCCTTATCTCGTTTACATATCAAACAAACTGAAATATTTCAAAAACGAAGTAAAATACGGAAAAGTTGTAAAAGGTGTTACTCTATCATTTTACGAGTTCTATCATATTCGACAAACTTAAATTTTGTTGCCAATGTCCTTTAATGTAGCTATAATATACGCTTAGCGGACACGCAGTAAGATAAACTGGAAAAAATGCAGCATAAGAGCAGTACGAATAATTACTATGAATCAACCCTGCTTATTGGATATGAATTGGCCTTCTTTATATCTTCGCCGTAAAATGCATACAGCTATCTTGGTCTTGCCTTACTTTTTACAAAACTATATTACTTTTACTAACCCCAGACGAGTAACCAGAAACTCTTAATCTAAGTGTTTTATACCAAAGGTTAAACTTGTTATTGGAAGTAACGGTTTTTATTATCGAGGACCGCAAGTTTGTAATAATTTACCAACTTATATTCGAGATGAAAAATTGTTCTCACACTTCTGTATGTCAACACATATAAGAACTGAAGCTGAGAATTCGTATATGGAAAGCTTTCTTATTAAGAACTGAAGCTCAGAATTCCTATATGGAGAGTAATTTACGAATGCATTTTGTTGTGCATATACAACAATCAAAGGTCACAGTTCGATCCTTGTCCGGGACTCATTTTCTGAAGATTTTTGAGCTTGATGATCTACAACAATCGAATCTTTGACAAGAAATCAAACAACGAAGCCCACGAGTAGTTATCAGTCAATCGATCGAGGGTGGAAAAGGTAAGATGGCGCCCAATACAGTGAAACCCTAACCCACCCTAATCCTAACCTTGATCCAACCTAACCCTAACCTTGACCTAACCCTAACCAAAAATAAAGACCAGACAAAAACAGAAAGCCCCGTCCCAGTTGTAACGCGCTTTGACGACAAACAAGTAACAACTATAATAAACATAAATGACCAACTTATATACACGTTGGCATGCTTATAATTAGCACATGCATAAATTACTAATCGTCACATCCTTCTCTGTTTAAAGCTAAATAAATTCCATTCTCTAGAAATATATAAATTGTCTAAATATATTGTAAATAAACTAAATATATCGTGTCCGGTCAGTTCGTCATTTAAGCTTGAAATCGGTCTGGTGCGCGTCTATCTCTCGTTGACCTTCTCACTATTGGTTGACAGCTAACGGGCTCATCGTAGATCCAGACAAAGTGGCAGCGATTGTGAATATGCCTACGCCAACTGATGTCAAGTCGTTAAGAAGAGCGCTTGGGATGGTTAACTATTTAGCAAAATTTTTGCCCAATCTTTCGTCGTCGTGCGAAATCCTACGTCAACTAGAGCACAAAGATGTAGAGTGGCACTGGGACGAAAGTCACGAAAGGGCCTGGTGCGAGTTGAAGAATGGTATAACGGAAGCTCCGGTCCTAGCATTTTTCGACCCACAGAAAGAAGTTACCATCCAGTGTGATGCTTCGCAGGCTGGTCTTGGAGCCGTTTTAACCCAAGTGGGGAAGCCAATTCACTACGCCTCCAGAGCATTGACACAAGCTGAGAAAAATTACGCACAAGTGGAAAAAGAGCTATTGGCGATTGTTTTCGCATGCGAACGGTTTGACCAATATGTATATGGTAGATTGGTTACCGTCGAATCAGATCACAAGCCGTTGGAACAGATTGCGACGAAGCCGTTCCACGATGCACCGAAGAGATTGCAGCGAATGTTTTTGCGATTGCAAAAATATGATCTTAACATTACCTATAAGAAGGGATCACAGCTTTTTATCGCGGACACGCTGTCACGTGCATATCCGGAGAAAGTGGAAATAAGAAAAGAAAACTTCTTTTCGTTTTGTTCCCAGGTAGAGGAAATCAACTTGGTAAAAGATCTACCCATTACAGAAGAGCGACTCAACGAGTTGAGACGTGCTATTACTGATTCAGAGCTTCAAAAGGTTCGGGAATGTGTCCAGAATGGTTGGGCGACGTCACGACTTCGAGTGTCACCAGAAGAAGCCCCATATTATTCGTTTCGTAGCGAAATTTCCTGTCAACATGGTCTCGTTTTCAAGTCTGGAAAAATTGTGGCTAACCCCACACCGGGTTCGAACCCCACACCTGACACCATGTAACGCGCTTTGACGACAAATAAGTAACAACTATAATAAACATAAATGACCAACTTATATACACGTTGGCATGCATATAATTAGCACATGCATAAATTACTAATCGTCACACCAGTGTCATCCCATCTAAGTTTTTACTGGGAGAAAAATGCAGGGAGGCTGAAAGGTAACTTCAGAACTACCAAAAAGGTAACTACCAAAAAATACGATGCCATTAGGAAACATTCTCCTTCGTCCAGCGCAATATATTTAATATTATTTAAGATAACTTTATTTGAATTTACGCAGTATGAAAGAATTATTAATAGCACATTTGATAATGGACAGGAATATTAACAATGGACAGGAAAAAATACACTGTAATTAATATTATTAAATGAATAATCAAATTACTTGATGAACATTATCAATACATTATAAGGTAACATACGATTAACCTCTAAATACAATGACACAAATGCTAAAGTCACGGACCCTACACAGAAGTATATTATATTTATGCATTATTCACTACTGAGTTTTAATTGCTTTGGTATTCCAGCAATTAAAAATCATCCCTTGGGGTTCAGGAAACTATTTTTGGTACTTTGCTTCTAAAATCTTAATCTCGTGTCTGTCAATTGATAATTTTACAAGGTGTGGCACACTGGCAGCAGTTTCTCTTCCTATTATACTCTGCAGTTAGAAAATTCAAACAAAACTTCAAATATTACAAACCAAGCCAATAATATCTGACTTGGAATTTCCAGACATTAATAAGATTATATTGTCGACTGTCATTGTCCTAAGCAGATCTATAGCCTTGAATGGGTTGATTATTTCATGCAAATATTGAGAAGGCAATAAATGTACAATATTCAACTTACATTAGCATTATGATGTGAGATAATGTCTAGCTTTTTATTACCTTTCACTACCAAGTTTAATGACAATTTTTAGCGCTACATTGTCGCGCCTCTCTACTCCGCAGAGGCTTCTTGGGCTTTTCTGAGGTGGAGAATATTGATGCGGTAGAGGGTAATGGGGAAAACCGTTGAAATTCGAAAGCGAGCCATTACACTTGCAATATCCTCCACCTCAGAAGCTAATATATTGAAAAGAGAAGTCTCTGCGGAGAGAGTTGTAGCGCTAAAAATGGATGATGATGACGACAACTGTAACATGGCATTTTCGGGTCGACTTTTAACGAATTTTTGTTGCGGTAACATGTTGCGTTACATGTTCAAAAATAGTCGTAAAAAATCGTCCAGTGAGTTACATCAACTTTAATTAACATAAATTGTATCTTTGATTAGTTTACATTTTACATTTAGACATAATCACTTGTTTGGTCCGAGAGCTCACAATGAAATCCCTTTGAAACTAGTGCTGCGATTACACAGGTGAAAACGTCAACTTGTTTACAGTTACACGGGCTGGAATTTTCTGCCTGGTCAATCGGACCAAAACATCCCATTAATATAACAAAAATATTCAGCCCGCCGGGCTGAGCGTGTGAAAATCCACTGATCTGATGCACGTAGACGTGAAACGGAGATAAACACGGTTTCTTCGCAATACAATTCCCGCGGCATGTTTTTACTTAATTTCGGCTTCAACAGGTTTCAGCCTTGTCCATCGTTCCAGGCAGCACTTGAACGTCCAAGAACGATCAATACGTAATTCAAGAACGATTTGTGTTCAAGAACGTTCAAGAACATCGCCGCCTCCCACACTGCTGTTCACTGACGTCTTTGTTCATACATGCCGTAATAATAGTTTACCAATACGGTTTCACGTATTCACAACGTAGTTCTACAACCAAAGCAATCGATATTTCAAAGTAACGGAAATTTTACTCAAGGGTAAACTTGGTTTATCATACTTCGAAAGGATGTAAACCGGCTAAACACTTCATACTTTCTACTTTTAATAAGAGGCAAACATTGAAGAGCTCAGCATAAACGGAATTTAAAATTCTGAGCGTGTTAATTATGACGGTGAAAAGAACGACCCGCGACTTGTAAAGCCGTGTAAGATAATTAGCAACATAAACATATAGATATATAAAGTATAGTTAGGTTAAAAAGACAACTACTAAGCTGTAGATCACTGTGATCGGCACGGACGATCGTAAGATTACGACCGGAACACGCCTCTCGGCTCATACTATGGCTGGCTCACACAATCTGTCGTAGTATGTTCAAAAATATTTTAATAATTACACATGAAATACATCATCACATTGATTTATATGTTCGTTATATCCGAAGAAATTTGTAATGACTATATACTCTTGAATAGCTATATACTGTTGAAAATATCTCTTAAGATTAATAAATATGTCTTAACTTTAAAATATTCAAGGGGTTCAAAATATTCGCTTAAGAATAAATATAACAAAACTGTTAATGGTGTTTATCAACGCAGTAAGGTGTTTCGTAAACCAATCCATACGATCAGGCGTCAACCATAAAAAACTCAAAAATCTTTAGAAATCCTTTGTTTTTCTGGAGGAAATATGTACGATCTGAACACGGCCGATGATTCTCAAATTATCAATAGAAGTCGTCGTCAATTGCATGATTTGTTCGCAATAATTTATACAATATATGGCATTTACGGTTGTCTAATCTGCGGTTTAATAAGCTTCGGAAAAAAGCAGACATGTGTTTCACACACAAGATAAGTGTCAATATTTCGAAATGAAACCAAGACTATAACATAACAGAAAGAACGACACACTAGAGATATTTTACCCTTCTATATACCGACATGGTTCACTGTCGATGTCTTAAGAAAATAGCATGAAACTAAGAATGCGTTGTATTTTACCTAAATACCTAAGAGAATATATATATATAACCAGAGTAATACACACTATATATATATATTTTTGTATAATCCTGGTTAAGTATAAAATGTTGTGATTTCTAACCTTGGATTATCTTCTTCAACGTCGGATAAACGTGTAGGCCTTTCTAGCGCATAATCACCATTCCTAGTGGATATTTCCATAACCAGTTGACAGCTCAGAAACAGTCGGGGGTCATTCCCTTCGCATTTTAATTCAAATTAAAGAAATTTCCTTTTCTCAAAAATGTAAACAATTTAAACAGAAAGTGGTCCAAGTGACCTTGAACACGTTATATGCACTAATTTGAGCTAAGACAAACAGCTCTTTGCATATGACATTAATACGAAACTGAAGCCGTCGGTGGTTGGTCTATATTCATATGTCGTCATTCCAGTTATACTTGCATAAATACAGCATTAAATATATATTACGACATGCGTTTAATATATAGTTAAGACTGTCCAATCCTGAAATTTCGACATGACAAAGAACTTTGTCCTTCGACACTTATTAGCCACGTCAAACTGCCTATCAAACGACTGCTTTCTCATTTGTGAGTGGCGGGAATGACGAGTTTATTGACAGTTCGACAGTTTGTATTAGGCAAACTGGATTAGACAGAAGGCTACACAGATCTAGCGATTACTTTCGCTTAATCCCCCACATCTCAGGAGTCTTGAGCGACATTTCTCAATTCTAAATCTCTGTAAAATGCGTCATTTTGTGCTGAGTATTGCTGGCAAAACCTCTGGTATTTTACTTAATATTATTCCAAGATCAAACGCTACCCGTAAGGCGTTATGCATGAAGTGATTCACTTTCAAACTGCACACTGACGCCGTCTTTCTATGCTCAGAAATATTATAATAAAAAAGTGCAACTAACCTCACGTTAAAAAGATGGTTCTCTTGTATTTATCGATGCAATCATAATACTGCCAACAGTAGAATCTAAACGGGAAGACATGATAGAGTTAGTTATTTCTCACTGGCTGTAAAACACAGACTTTCCGTGTTACGTCTACAATTGTATAAATTATACCTTTTACTTTCTGGACAACCGGAAATCTAAAACAACTGAAACACCGACATACAATATCATGGTTTTATTACTTTTAATGTCGTTGGTAATGCGCAACAAAGAAAAACATCGCGAAAGATCCAAAACTCAATAATATGTTTATTTGAATAAGCTGAAATATCGACAATTACTTAACATCCACACAGAAATATAACAATTAACATGCAAGAATTATTTAGTTGGAGATCAGTTACAATTTATCAAGAATAATCTTGTAATTAATTTTGGTCACGCCGTTATCGACCGCAATCACGCTATTTTCCATTTATGGTCTATTGGTCTAAACTACAAAAATAAATTATCAAAAGGAACACAATGATTTGTCGTGGTACTGTAGTATATATGACAATAACATTTTATTTTTTAGCTTTTGAAGATTTTCTTTTTTTTGAATTTGTTTTTTCAGAGCAGTATTTTCCCTCCAATCCGGATAGAAAACTGTCCATCTCTGATTGTCGATTTGTCTGACGTTTCATTATCATGGCAGCTAAATCATTATCTTTTCCCAATCCAAGTTCTTGGGCAGCTTCTTCTGCTTCTACAGCCTCTCTCTTGGCCTTAACAAATAAAATAAAAATTAATACTGCACAAACAACCAACTTGTGCACAAAATCAATCATAATTAAACCTCTCCAGACAGCTTAACAAGTTGGCAAAAACCTTCTGTATATACATGTACTGTATGTTCATGTAAAGGCAAGAATTATAAGCCAATAGTGACTTTGGATTTATTAGCCCTGAACAACAGTACTGCAGTATATTTGTTGATAAATAACAATAATAAACAATTATTGGATGAGGCTGAGCATGATACCAAGAATTATTCAGACCGAGGTCAATGTTATCTACTGAAGCCAAAGGCTGAGGTGGATAACATAATTCTTGATATCATGTGTAAGCCAAATCCAATAATTGTTTTATTACACAATTATAAATGTAGAAGCCTTTAGGGAGTTTAGGAAGTAAGCCATGCAAAGACAATTATGTCACCTACACTGCTGGTATTTTTTTATATTTTGTAGATGGAAAGACTGAAAAAACATTTCTGTAGGTTTTTTAGCCAATCACAATCGAGATTGTACATGTATGAGTACTGTATAACAATTGCACTTGTTGGTCCATATACACTAGCTCAACAGACCAATAAACTTCAAGATCTTGGTATTCTGTTTGTATAGTAAATAGTACACCATAAAGGCAGGCATAAGAATCAAACTTTTTCCTTCATTCTAATCCTTTTCATCATTTACAGAGGCTGTTGCCAAGAGCCTAGCCATGAGTTCTGTATATATAGTGGTGGTAATGCTGGGAGATGATTTGGTTATTACAAGTAATATTTGGCATTTTACTCGATTAAACTCCGTGTTATCTAAGGATTTATGCTGAAGGAAAACTTCAATTTGTGGTGAAGGAAAACTTTGAGAGCTGGGCTCTTGGCAACGGCCTCCGGTTCAGTGGTCAGAGCACTGCACTAGCATCGCAGGGTCAATTCCAGTTGGAAGGTCTTGATGTTGCATTTTGCACAACTGGTCCCAATTTGGTCTTAAATGTATATATTTCAACACTCAAAGTTTTCCTTCACCACAAATCCTTAGAGTAGTTTAATTGAGTGAAATGCAGGGTTCAAATTAATGGTGTACAATGTGTAATTTGCACATCATTTTGGCCCAAATAGTAAAAGTTGCACATTACTTTTCAAAATGATGTTGCAGAAAAAAATAGTCTCAGTATTGAACACAAACAAATAGTTCTGACAAACTATAAGTTAAGTTAACAGTCCTATTTCCCAAAGTTGGAAAAATTGTGTGTATTCCGCGCAGCCACGCAAAAATTGCTATTAAAATTGTAAAGAAAAGCCATAATTGATTGACGATTGTCATCAACGCCTTTTTTTTGCGTGTCTGCTCTAAAGTGCCCTGGGGACAAATCACTTTCCCGCACAAGCCCGCACAGAATGGTGGCCGAAATTGTGTGATTTTATAAATTTTCCAATCTCTTAAACCAACAGGGTTGGCCCTAGCCTAGAATTCCTTTAGGCATTCAATTTCTTGCACATCATTATTTCGCTTAAATTGAGAGGGCCAACCTGGACATCATGTTTTCGGGGAAAATTGCACAATATTGTTTTTACTCAACTAATTTGAACCCTGGTGAAATGCCAAATATTAGGTACTGTATATCTCGGTGTATAAGTCTATTTCCTAGGACTAAAAATTGATATAAAAAACCCGACCTTGACTTATACAAAGGGTCATGAAATCATAGAATGGATAAACGAGCACCCAGTCCTCTCGATGCGTCAGGAAATGAGCCAATCAGCTTATCGCTAGTCTTTGTGTTAATTAACACATGTAAATAGCATGCATTTCATGCTAAAATACTAAATACAACATTGACATGCCATTAAAACAAAGAAATCAAATTAAAGGTTGTAGACTTTGCTAAAAACTCAAACAACTCTGCTGCTGGACGTAAGTATGGCATTTACGAAAAGCTCGTTCGAGACTGGTGGAAACAACAAGAGAAAATTCAGAAGTTACCGAGGATAAAATGCGCTGATCGTGGATAGAATTGCCACTCGCCGAAACTTTGTTTGTAATATCCATTTCTTTATAAGACTAGCATATTATTATATGTAGTAAGTTGTAACTGTGTGTTCGATTAAAAGCGTATTTATTTATTTCAGTAAAATACTTCCATTTTCTTTTTTAATGATTTGTTATATTATGCTATTGTTATTAACATTTCTGTGAATATTATTCTGTATCTGCTACAAGTAACTATTTAATTTGGGGACTCAACTTATACACAGAGTATCCTAAAAATAACAGTTTTTACCCCAAAAATAGGGGGTTGACTTATGTGCCAGGTCGACTTGTACGCCGAGATATACGGTACTTGTAATATACCCAAATCTTCTCCTGGCATTACCACCACTATATATATACAAAACTTATGGTTGGGCTCTCAGCGACAGCTTCCATAGCTCAGTGGTCAGAGCACTGCACTAGCATCGCAGGGTACCATTTTTCACTACTGGTCCTGCTTTGGTCTTAAAATGTATATATTTCAACACTCGAAGTTTTCATTCAACACAAATTCTTTTCATTATGGTTGTGTCTATATATTGTTGTGTCTATATATTGTGTCTAATATCTTGTTGTGTGAAAATTTCATCTTCATACCTTCCCCTGCTAAAGTGATTTACTATATTCACTAATCACAGGAAATGACGTCAAAGCAGGGACACACATAAACATTGCACATTGATTCAGCAGTGAAATGGTGTGTTTAAAGTTCAGAGCCAAACTTTCTTTGTGTCTAACTGTTGAATTAGTGTACAATGACTTTGTGTGTCACTGCTTTGATGTAATTTCCTGTGAATAATAAATCAACTTAGAAAAAAGGCAAAATGAAATTTTCGAACGACAAGATACAGTACATTTCTTCTATGCAATTCTCTGTGGCACATCTTGTTGAGTAGTTAATGGTGGCAATGCTACATGTATATAGTGAACAGAATGGGTATATTTATCATTTATAGACCCTCCGCTCGGGGAATTCGTCGAAATATTACCCCTCGGGATATATCCCTCGGGCACGAAATATTACCCCAAGGGATGATATATCCCAAGGGCAAAGCCCGAGGGATATATCATCCCAAGGGGTAATATTTCGACGAATTCCCCGAGCGGAGGGTCTATAAATGATATATTATACCGAAACAATCTTGAATGCTGTCTTGAAACATCTAGAAATGTCTTGAAACATCTAGAAACATCTTGAAACATCTAGAAACGTCTTGTTGTTCCTCCATTGTGTTATTTGGTTTTCGCACGTGGTATTTGGTTTCGCGCGTGATACTCGAGATAAATACGGTACAAATCTAACTCTTTGATTGGACAATTTATATTTGTTATTTATATCTTAAAAATATATACATATATTTAATTCCTTATCTTAATTTTCAGTTTTCACTGATTGCCATATAATGATATATTAAAGTGCCTATCTGGGGTTTGAAGATTTTACATATTCGTAATCTTTGGGTTCTACCTACCTTCTCCCTGCGGGCTTTTTTCTTTTTTCTGTTCTCTTTAATGAAACTATTAAACTTGGGCAACTCTTCACTATCAATACAAGCTTGCAATATATCACGATATCGTTGCTCATCGTCCACTGTGGAACAGAGAACATTTTCTACGATACTCTCCATGTCACCTTCAAACTCAAGATACGCTGTAATTAAATCTTTTAATTCTTCATCTGATCCTTTGTATTCGTTCTCAAACTTAGCAATATCTTCTGTTGTTATTTTAGGAAACATCAGCCTCCAATAACAAAGCCAATCTCTTTCTTGTTCAACAACTTCTTCACCAACTTCTCCAGTCTCATCATAAAGACTTCGTAGCTCTTTGTTCGACAATACAGTATGAACATTACATAAAGCTTGGAACTTCTTTGTAGCTATTTCCTTTTCATCTTCTTTCACTCTGTCAGGGTGAACATGGAGTGATAGACGACGATACGCTCGTTTAATGTCAGTTTCTGATGCGGTTTTAGGTACGCCAAGTACTTCGTATAAATCACGTTTGCCAAATAAAGACTCTAACTCTCCCACAAAACTCATTTGTGAAACAAACGGTCAACCTTTGCTGTTGTGTTTAGTGATTTTCAAGACAAGTGAGCTTGCCTGACTCCTCATTGACGCGGGAAAAATTGAATCCAAACATGGCGGACGTAGTTTCAGTCCCCCCAAATATATTAGATATATATTAGCATATATTAGCAACATAGATGTTATGTATCACCTCGTTCTTTAAAAAAAACCGCTTTAAATTTCTGTTTTTATTCAGAAAGTTAAGCGTGGTTTTTGAGAGAACGAGGTAATATGCATAACATATCTATCGTTCTAATATATGCTAATATATTTGGAACCTCGTAACATGAAATTATAACCAAGCGATCTGCCTCTTGATTGTTTCGAGACGGGTAGCATTGGTTTAAAGACGAGAGTGTATGGTTAAAGACGGGGTTATTTCGAGTGGTTGTTTCCAGAGTGGTTTTTGGTTTATTTTGAAAAGAATCGGGCAAGCGAAAAAGCGGGCGAGAAGAAAGGCGGGCGGGAGGAAAGGAATTAGGCGGTGGGCGGGTCCCGGCGGTGGGAGCCATAAGGACGTCTACTAGTAGGCGGGAGGAACAGGACCATTAAGTTTGGGACACACGAGGTGACAAATCGCGGGGACGTGTCGTGGGGACATGTTGCAGGGACAAATCCCGTCGTGTGATCGTGTAGCGGAGACAAAATGTTGTTCCCGCAACATGTCCCATAGTATAAACAGCAACTAGTCCCTGTGACAAAATTAAAATAAACCAATCAAAGAGCGTTATTTTATTTTCCTTTTCCTTGTGAAATGTGATCCCCGCAACATGCCCCCACGATTTGTCGCCTCGTGTGTGCCAGTGACACCTTCAAGTCTCAATGGCCTGCAACGAATATTGTTCAACCTTTTTGAAATTTAGTTATTCTTCAAACTTGTTCGCAACGGCCAGACAACGGTATAAAATCTGTTCATTTACTATATTACTGAAACAACTTCAGTCAGTAGAACTTCGACATGACCAGAAATCGCATGAGACATATTAATGGTTCGGCCTCCTGTTGGCCAGTTTACATATCGGCTCTTAAACGAATATGAAAGCAAATAATTTTACTGTCTTGGTCAGTAAACTAGCAAATTCGGCAAGTTGCAAGCCGAACCATCTTAATTATCAGCAATATACGATTTAGCCCAACGCCCCCCTATGTAACCATAGACAATCCAGATATGATGTAATTCACTGTATTTACAGCGGAATCATGTTTAACAGCCGATATGCAAATTACCGAACGCGAAGTTTCTGGGCCACGGTGATCCTGTAATTATTAAACAATTATTGGATGAGGCTGAACATGATATCAATAATTATCCAGACTGATGTCAATGTTATCTGCCGAAGCCGAACTCGGCGCTTCGCGCCTCATTGGCTATGAGCTCATATACGACTCGAGCTCATGGTATAATTGTTAAATACACAATTATAAATGTAGAAACCTTTACGGAGTTTAGGAAGTAAGCCACGCAAAGACAATTACGTCACCTACAGACAATTTTTGATATTTTGTAGGTGACAAGACATCAAGAATTGTCTGTAGGTTTTCCAGCCAATCACAATCGAGATTGTATGAGTATTGTGTAATAATTGCATAGATTCAGAGCCAATCAAGTTCCAAACGGCTGGTGGCGACGATAACGCACGACTATGGCACAACTATAATTAACAACCGATTGTAGGCGCAGACACATGCATGTACGCCTAGCGTACCTATTTCCTATATGTACATATATTCGTGTACGGCGACGCGACAACCAAGTCGCGAGGACATTAACTCTTTCCCTACGGGCGCAGTTAAAATGGGTCGTTGATGACCCGCAAAGTCGTCAATCGAAAAACACGGCACACGGTAACGCAAGATTAAAAATTGAAATTCGACAAGCGCCAGGAACATGAAATCCACGCACACGCCAAGTTTGATTTGATTTCATAAACAACTCTGCGATTGGTGGCATTTTGAGTTTTCAAGATGCTATGCGGGCGTGCAAGATGGCCTTTTCTGGAAAAATGTAAATTTTTCAACCTGATTTATGATAATTAATGCTAATTTATATTAACATAATGTGTTTTGTTCGGGAAACTTAAAAGAACAAGTAAAAGCCGGTTTATTGGGCTTCCAGAAAATGCATAGCTTTCGCAACAGTTATGGTTATTTCAAGAGATATCAATAGAACAACGTGGTCGTTCAATTTTTGATGTTTTTCAGCCGTAAGGAAAGAGTTAAATACAATCAAACTAAGAAGAATATAATATATTAATAGAAAATGCAATTTGATATTTAAGATAATGTAAGATAAGTGTAAGATATGTGAGATACAGTTCTTACCCGCTTATAAGAACCTAGAATTTAAGAACCTGTTAGCCTAAAAATATCAATTTAGACCCCCTTTACATAAGAACCTATTTAGCCTAAAATTTGAAACAGGTTTTTATTTTAGAAAATGAACCTTAAAGATCTTCAGGCAAAGACAAAAGACATGACTCTCAAAAGTAGTGAACTTAAACATGTATGCACTATAAAAATTTCTAAATTTGGTATAAATAATGTATGAAAACCTTGTAAATTTTCATTACATTAGGGATGAGCCCTGTCTTATGCAGCGTTTAGGCTTCTGCTGTTAATAATAAAGTAACAGTAGTATTTACATGTTGCGGTTTTGAATTAGAATCCACATGAGTACCCTACAAATACATTTAGAACTGAAAATTATGAGTGCATTAAATTAATATACATGCATGCCGCCCTTCTACCAGCCACTGTTATCATATCTTTCTTATAAAAATAAGAACCAGTTGTTTAAGAACCTAAAGCATCATTTATATAAGAACCTGTTTAGGCTAACTTGGAAAAACCTAGGTTCTTATAAGCGGGTAAGTACTGTATTTAAGATAATGTAACATCCTTAGGGGCTGATTACATGGAGAAATTTCAGCCTGGGCTGAGATTTCAGCCCGGCTACTGAGGTATGGTAAAGAGGGAGAATAGAAATCACGGTGTCGAAAGCGGTCAAGCGGTAACAAATATGGCATAAAAACAAAGCTATTTAAATGATTTTCCATACTCCGTAATTTACCATACCTCAGTAGCCGGGCTGAAATCTCAGCCCGGGCGTGAATTTCTCCATGTAATCAGCCCCTCAGACAACTTTAAGGCAGCTGCCCTGCCAGCAGTGCGAAGGCTGGAAGCACCAGCATACCTTCGTACCCTTCCGTCATTAGCGAAAGCTACATATAGGGAGGTATTTATATTAAGATAACTATATCATTCATGACAAAACATTCATGACGAGCATTCATTATAATGTATGTGTTGTATTTATTAAGATGAATTGTTAGTTTCTTGTTATCTATTTTTTGTTATTTGGTTGATAGATTTGTATACATACTTATTATGGATTTTTAGATATATGATGTATTTTAATTTTGGTTATTTTACATATTTGATGTATTTTTAAAGTATCAGGGCTCCTTTTGATAACAGTTTGTTTAAACTGAATGGACTACCCTGTCCAGATAAAGTCATCATAATCATCATTATGACAAAACTCATTCTTTGGGAGAGTGGAGACGTACAAGGGTCGCGAGACTCCGCGCACACTGTCCCTCCTTTCGACGACTCGAATAAAGTTGGGAGAGCATGAAGAAAGAGAGAGATAGAGAGATTTTGCAGTGCTCTCCTAACTTTCCAAGTGCATCCATGACTCGATGGAGCACACCAAAGTCAAACCATGAACCATTTCTTAGAATAAGACAATAAAAAATAAAATAATGAAAAGGTTTATTTCGTTGATTAAAAATAATTTTTTCTTCAGTGACTAGCCAAATATTTGGAACGTTTCTTATCGTCTCTTTTGGTCGCCTCTGAAGTTACCAAAGTTCTTCCTTAACGGACGGCAACCGGGAATCGCGAATAACGTATTTTCAATAATAATTATCATACAAAACAAAGATAATGAAGGTTTGAAATCCCAATGGAGGACTAAAAAACCGAAAGCAGTGACTGTGTTAGATAATTAGTTTGAATTATTGTTACTACAAATTGTCAGACGTTGAAGTATAAGTACATTGTTTTCTAGTTCATGCATACAAGCTTCAAAGTTTCTGAAAAACTAATCTAATCAGTGAGTCAACGTTTAACTTTACTAGCTAACTGTCATTACAGTTTACATACAATCGACACAGATTACGTCATAGACACATCAAGGTTAATTCAGAAGCTTTACAAGAACAAAAACCCTAATACTACTTGTAAACCCAACATTTCAATGATCTAATATCCTGTGTCTGGTACACGAACTAGAAGCCGTCTATCAACGTTGTCTTTAGAACGTGAAAACGCCCTCAGTGACATTTGTGTAGAACAAAGCCGTCATGTTTACTTTTGCGGAAATAATACGACGGTGTCCGTGGTTCTAGAACGTGACTATGGCACGTGATTAATGCATGCAACGCACGACATCCAATTAGTGCAGAAACAACGTTATATTAAATCTCTATGTTATAACAAACGTTGTCATCAATTGGGAGATAATATATTTGCATGTCGTCTCATAGTTAAATACAATGCAAATCACTAAAAATGTACAACCAACTTCGATCAATTGCAAGATAGTCGTCCATAACAAGAGTACGTCTATAGTCTTGAGTCTTCCGTTTGTTTCTTTGCCTCCTTCACTTCAGTACCAACATCATGACGTTTCATTCGTAATTTTTCTAACTTCACCTGTCTTGCTAAGGCGTTGTCGTAATTATCACGTAATTTACATCCGTGCTGTTAATAAGAGAATGCAATGATCAATAAAAATACAAACGATGATTGTAATCAAGTAATAACATTAGTGATTAAATGCCCCGAAAAACATAATTCTTTAAAATTTTCCATGTTACTTTTGAATCAGAATCTTTAAATTTTTCTTACTGTTACTTTTGAATTCATTCAATGGTGATTCGTCGAGTATAACTATTTTCTCTCCCTGGAGAGTTATAGTGTCATTCACATTATGTACAGTGTGTATAAAAAAACAACTGAACCGGCATAAAATTAATTAACATTCCTTTCAAAACTATCAAGTTTTGTGATTGGTTGATTAAAACAATAAAACAATAGAATCAACCACAAAGAAACCAATGTCCTAACCCTAACCACTTTTGTTCCATGTAGCCAATCACAAAACCTGTTCATTTTAGGTACGTATTTACCGGATACACACTGTAGATCAAAACTCAGACAAACAAACCAAATTTGAATCTCAAGGGATTCCTAAATAGCCATTGGGAATGCAAGAATAAACAAGAATAAATTATAGACTCAGACAAACATGAATACTGACGTCATCTGTGCGCTTCGCCATTCACTGTCTCTAGCTGTAAAAGATGATAATATATTTCTATACTAACACCTCATAGAAATTACATGCTCGTAATCTAATTGTTAATTAGAATGCGGACCATGCAGATTACGGAGGTTTGGTTAGGAATGATTTTTTAAAAATATGATTTTTCAGTCCGCAATTTGTTCACCGTGACGACATGTTTTTTCCTCTGTTTATCTCCCATCCCTCAGACAGTCTGACCATGCTTCCTTTTGTTTGTTTATTTCACTGCTTAGTTATCATGGAGATTGGGGCTTGTTTAAATATATTTGTCTGCATGTCTGTGTAGCCATCCTATATATCTGCGACCAAAAATGTCAAAAATGAAAGCATTTTCAAATATCAGAAGTAGCACGAGATCATATCAGAATGATATGATCAAATCAGAACTGCTTTCATCGAAGGGGTTAGAGCGAGATTAAAGGTACTCGTGTTGATTTGAGCAGTCGATTTCCGTAAGGAGTTCGACACAAGTGTCAACTGTGGTAAAATTCTCAAAATACTACGAGCCTATATGGCATGATACCCGAGGAGCTATAGTCAAGGCAATTGACTGGATGTACAAAAATAGTAAAATACACGGGTGAGAGTGCTATCACCAGACGGAGTCACGGAGATGTTAAAAATCCTTGCCGGTGTCAGACAAGGCAATACACTGGCGCCATACATTTTCGCCATCATCCAAGACAACGCAATGCGGCAAGCGATTGATAACTAGCAGGAGAAACTAGTTCACAGTTGAAACGAGAAAGAACAGGAGGGTACCGGCCGTTGTCGTCAGTGACTTGGATTTTTCGGATCATATAGCACTGGTATCAGACAAGATCAAGCAAGCTCAGAAATTCCTCGGAGAGTTGAAAAGGAAGCAGCGGAGATCGGTCTCTACTTCAATGAGAAGAAGACCGAATCCATAACATTCAATCAACCACAGGCGGAAGTAGTCGAGCTAAAACTAGAATTGCTTAAGGTGGCTCGATACCCTAAAATTTGACAAAAAAATTTGGGGGGGGGTATTATCACTTTTAGTATGTTTGAATATTATACATTCAGGGGAAATCAAGAAAAAAATCATTTTTCAGGTTTTTATTTGAAATAACAGTCCTACAAAATGTCTCATCGTTTTTGTGATGTTCGTTTCCATGGAAACTGTTTTTATTTACAGATTTGTTATTGAGAAATCTGCAGTTATTTTGTTGTTTTTGAGGAGCTATCCCCCCAAAACATGCGAGGAGGCCTGTTAACTAGCTAAACATTGAGGCCTGGTTACATAGTGAGAATAGTGAAGCAGATATTACAACTGCAAACGACAAGCGAGTATATTTTCTTAGATATTTTCCTAAATATGCCTCCAAAAAAGAAATTTAAAAAATCGAGAAGTAAGAGGAGAAGGTTTGGAGGAAATCAGTATGTTGATAGTGAAAGTTTGGCACAATTTCAAGTCAGAGCTCGAGAGAAAGCTCCTGAAACGTGCGAAGAAGTCAGTGGAGAATCGAGTAAAGATGAATGTGATGAAACCCCAGCTTCATCTTTATCCGCCTCCGAGAGGAAATTACAATCACCATCACGCGATTTTTCTGACTCTTTGGACAGTGATTTATGTCATGAAGACACTGAAGAAGCTGAGGGATTTCGTTTGGTACATCTCTCAATCCTTACCTCTGTTTTCAGTTCGTTTTGGTGTCCCACTTGCAAGTCCGGCCATGTCATAATGAAGGAAGACAAAGAAGGTAAGATGGGATTTGCTTCAGTTATAACACTTACATGCACGGCCAGAAATTGTAAATTTTCCAACAGTTTCTACACTTCTCCAAGAACAAACAAAGGGCAAGCATTTGAAGTTAATAGAAGGGCTGTACTTGCTGCTAGAAATATTGGGGTTGGCCATCAAGGTCTGTTGAAATTCGCTGGTGTTTTAAACATGTTGCCCCCAATGAATGAGAGCTCTTACAAAGATCATGTCAGGGCTTGTAAAACTGCTGCCGAAATGGCAGCTAAAAAAAGTATGGAAATTGCTGTTGAAGAAACTAAACAACATTATGAACCTGAAGAAGATGAAACTTGTAATATTGGGATTTCAGCAGATGGTACATGGAGAAGGAGAGGATTCTCTTCTGCTTATGGAGTGGTTACATGTATGTCATTGGTAACTGGCAAAGTCATTGACATTGAAATAATGTCAAAAGATTGCAGAGGATGTGTGAACTGGAAAGGAAAACAGGGAACAAATGAATTTGATGAGTGGTGGGAGAAACATCAACATTTGTGTAGTTCAAATTTTACCGGCTCATCTGCTGCAATGGATAGCACTGGAGTACTTGCTATATTTCAGCGATCCATTGAGAATTACTCCTTGAGGTACACTGAATTTCTAGGAGATGGTGACAGTAAAGCTTTTGCCTTACTGACTGAAGAGTCAGTTTATGGTGATAATGTTGTTGCCAAACTTGAATGTGTCGGCCATGTGCAAAAGAGAATGGGTTCTCGCCTCCGTTCCCTCAAGAAGCGCTCAGGTAAGAATAAGCTAGAAGACGGGAAGAGTATTGGTGGCAGGGGAAGGCTCACTGATAAAGTGATTGACAAAATTCAAGTCTATTATGGTCGGGCCATAAGAGACAATTCAGCAAGTATCACTACTATGAAAGATGCTGTCATGGCCATTTGGAATCACACACAGTCAACAGATGTTGAACCATTGCATAACCTTTGTCCTGCTGGTGAAGATTCGTGGTGTGGCTTTCAGAGAGATCTTGCAAAAGGAACTTGTGAATATGCTCATAGCCACCCACTTCCCAAGGCAATTTCGAAAGCCATCCTACCTGCTTTTACTGCTTTGAGCAATGAAGCTTTACTAACGAGCTGCTTGCATGGAGGTACTCAGAACCAAAATGAGGCATTCAATGCACTAATTTGGCAAAGAGCTACTAAAGAGACCCATTCAGGACTTCTTACAGTTGAACTAGCAACTTTCCTTGCAGTTTGTCACTTCAATGATGGTGCAAAATCCATTCTGAAGATCTTGGGAAACCTTCACATATGCCCTGGAGCGAATACAACAAGGGCTTGCAGCAAACTTGACAGCACAAGGCTGCGTCATTCCTGCAGAAAAAGTTCAGATCATGCAAAAACAAGGAGAAGGAAGCTGAGACATGCCAAGAAAGGATACATTGATGATTTGGAAGAAAGAGAGGGAGTTGTTTATGAGGCTGGGGCCTTCTAATTGTGTACTTTCAACTGAACGTCCATTGGAAAAACATTCTTTGTCTTTGAACGCGATTTCCTGAATTCTTGATTTTTGGGTGCTGTTTCACCTAAGAAACACGATTTCTCAAAATCTATATGAGATATTGATCTGAAATTTTCACCAACTATTTGTGTACCTTTTAGCTGTACAATGAACCAAAATGAGATGTATTGGACAACCTATGCACATTATATACAGTTTTTCCAATGTGCTTTCAGAGGAAAAATAATGTTATAACTTTGTGAACTAATTTCTCAAGACATACCAGCCTCGCATACTTGAAAGTGGTTCATTGAACAGATCTCCTATCAATGTAACTCCATGTAAAAAATGAAGTCTTCAATGCTTGTACTTTTGGAGATATCATGTTTCCCGTGACACATACTTTTTGAGAGTTGAGATTGGGTGTGATTAGTATCAGGGGGGTGGCTTCTTTATAATTTAGTGGGGGAACCCAAATTTTATTGCAAATGAAGTTTGGGAACAATTCATGTATCTCAACAAAATATATTTGCTTAATTCAAATTATAAAAGTCTAAAAAACAGGAATGAACATAGGCTCTTTTAGGGTATCGAGCCACCTTAATCATCAAGTATTTAGGTGCCTCTATGGCTAAGCAGTTGTGAGAAAGATATCAAAACGAGGAAAGTATATGGCTTGGAGAACTTGTCACAATCTGCAAAAGATCTGGACTTCCAACTTGCCTTGCAAACCAAAGATCCGCCTGTTCTTGGCCACCGTAGAAACAGTCCTGTTGTATATGGCAGTAACATGACATGGACGCTCACGAAATGTCTTGAGAAATCCATTGACGAATGTTACACCAGGATGCTGCAGCGCATGACACTAAATGTGTATTGGAAGCAACTTATGACGAACGAGACACTCGATGGAGAACTACAGAAAGTCAGCACTAAGTTCAGGGAGATCTAGTGACGATGAGAACAGCAAGGCACTGCTTGCGCCACCCCGAGGAAGAGGCGTCGTAGCCAGTGGCGTCACCACGGGGTGGACTCGGGTGGACTTGTCCACCCCAATTATCATCAGGACCGATTTGTTAGTTTGTTCAAATCCGTGGAGAAAATTGTTGGGTTGGGGGGGTAATGAATATTGTGACTTGTGACAATGTATGTTTGCGGAGTATTGTTGCAAACGGCGAACCTGATCGCTTCGTATGTATAGTAGTTATTTGAGCTACGCGCGCGGCTCCCGTAATACCAGCTACGACCAGCGGCGTCGCCAGGCCTGCTAGAGTGGGGTGGACAAAAGCACGAGGAAGTCTAGGGGGACCGGGGGTATGCTCCCCCGGTCCCCCTAGACTTTATCACCCTAGGGTTTCATCTTTTCTCCACGGATTTGAACAAACTAAAAAATCGGTCCTGATGATAATTGGGGTAGCGCCTCTAGGAGTGTTTCGAACCGGGGGAAGGAAGAGCTCGACCTGGAGACAACTGATGAACTACACACACTGATGATGGAGAGGAACATATGGAGGGGATTCGTTAAATCGGCTCGGGATAATTCCCGGCCGAGATAGAGATAGTAAATATATTGTGTAAATATCCTCCAGAGTAAGTTCAGTGGTGTTTCAAATGCATTTTACTGTCATTTTGTTTATTTTTGAAAGAATTTGCACTGGAGTACAATGGGTCGCCACCTACCTATACTATCAAGTTTTGTGATTGGTTGATTAAAACAATGAAACATAGAATCAACCACAAAGAAACCAATGTCCTAACCCTAACCACTTTTGTTCCGTATAGCCAATTACAAAACCTGTTAATTTTAGGTACGTATTTACCGAATACAATAGATAGAGTAATTGCACTCTTTTTGACCAATCAAAATGCAGTAATTTTTCATGCATATAATAAAATATAAAACAGTCTAGCGCGGCGTACTTTTGCAATCCGTATTCCCATAATCCAACTATTCATCATCTTTGTATCTTCACTACAGAAACATTTAATTTCTTTCAGTTCTTTTGCAGAACGTGGCTGAAACAATAATGAGAAATACTTTCAATATAGATTAAACGTGAACTCATGATAGTTAATTTTGAGAAATGCTTGACACATTTAGGAGGTTATGTTTTTACCTTGTTACCTTTTAGCTCGTTATCAGGAGGTTATGTTTTATCTCGTTTCCGCCAGGATGTCTGTCTGTCTGTCTGTCTGTCTGTCTGTTTGTTTGTTTGTTTGTTTGCTTGCCAGCAGCATATCTCAAAAAGTATTAGACATCTCAAAAAGTTGTCCATAGACCAAGGACTAATCCAACAACTTTGGAATGAATTTAGATGAAAATTTGAAAATTTAATAAAACTCTGTCTGTAAGTTTCCCCATGTAGAAGAAATGTATGAAAAATGCTTGATTGCGCTCAAATTATCCATTACATTATATTATACATATCGTTAATCTTCACAGACAAAATCCATTCACAAAAAACAATGGACATGCGGTCATGGACCAGGGCCTATTTTGCTTTAATTTAGATTAAAATATTATTAAATAACCCGCCAGTGGCGTAGCCAGGTATTGTAGCTGGGTCACGGCAGGGGCACAACATAATTTCTGAAAATATCGAGTACACTGTACCACTGAGTTGTCATGTACAGGCTTTTAAAATTTGTAAGCTCTGCTGACTGACTGGTAGGCTGCCTTTCTTACTTATGTCACTTAACGTTTATTTCTGTTGCTTATTTTGTAAAATGCACAACGGAGTTCAAATATCGGCCGCCATTTTGCGCGACCTGCACCTCGCGAAAATTGCGCGCGAAAATGACTCGTTCCTTGGTGTCCACGACAACCACTGATAGCTTCACTTGATCTCATCCAGCAGTGATTTCTAGGGCACAAACCTAAGTTGCTGGGGCACGTGCCGCAGCGTGCCTAGCGTGGCTACGCCACTGTAACCCGCTGGCGGGGGAGGTATGCAGTTTCTGAGTGCACTCTAGTTGTATATGCATTTATTGAACAACAATTGTATGATACTGATGACTTACCACGAGACAAAAGCAGTGTTCTCTCGGCGACTTGTGTCTTTTCTTAAAGGTTGTGGAATCAAGAAAACAGGTATAGAGTTCAGATTCGTCAAACTTAATACTGCATTCCAGTTCATAAGAGGCCCTTGCAACCTGAAAGTAGATATTGAATTATTACATTCCACTCTGATGATTTCACTTTTCTTTGAAAAATAAGTGGAAGCAATATCATTTCCGAATTTTTTTGTGGGACAGGATCGGTGAGGGGAGATCATCCGTAAGCTTAGTATCCGGGGGGACAGTTTCTGCGCGAGGGGGGGGGCACTGTTTGCTGTGACACCGGAAATAATCTTTCCCCTTACCTTTTGCTTTTTCTTTGTTGTATAATATAATCCTGATCCTCTTAGTATAAACAAGCGTTTGGTCCAAGATTTTTCACTGAATTTCTTTGTATATAAATATCCTTCAATTGCAGGAACGTTGGTACAAGACGAAAATAGTTTCTACAAAGAGTCATTAAAAACACAATTTACGAAGCAATATATCATACACGAGAAGCCGTTTATTATCTCATTTCCGCAAACACCGAGATGTGTGTTGAAAAACGAGGCCGCAGGCTGAGTTTTTTAACCAACTTCGAGGTGTTTGGAAATCAGATAATAAACGGCTTTCGAGTGTATGATATAGCATCTCAAACAAATCAGTATTTTAAGAGAAAATCGAGGTGAAAGTTGTCGAAAGTTTATGCTAATTAAGATCACATATCCAAACAACGTCTCGGTTGTAGCTATTGGATTAAACCGGATTTGTTAACACCGTCCACGGGTCTAATTTAACGATACGTAGCTCGAAAAACGCACGAAAAACACCCGACCGGAGATTGTGCCACCACACGTCAACATCATCGAATCACCCTCCCTTTGCTCGTCCACTACAGAATTTACAAAACAAACAAACAAAACTAATATTTTTTTGAATAAAACAGCGCTCTTTATTTGATGCACTACTTTATTACCTCAAGTAAAGTTCTTTTCTTCTTTGCTGCCTGCTCAGTAACTGCTTTGTCAAAATGTTCAGAATCAAGCATGTGGGTAGGAAAATAATTCTAAAACAAAACAATTAAAATAAACGTTATACGTAGGTATATGGTAAAGAAATTATGTATACCAACTTATAAAAAGTGGTTAAACCGTTTTTTAGTTGCCTAAAAATTAAACGCGTTAAAAATTCAAGCTAGTGTAGAATTAAAAGTGAAAATTCTAACGAACGCTAATACGGCTATAGGATGCTATGAAGTATTTGAACTTTCACAAGGCCGATTGTGATTTTTTAACATTTAGTACTTGTTTCTATATGGGAGACAGAATAATACACATGATATTCCTTTCGTATTTACAATATGTGCATATACAGGTATGAAGCACATTTATTGAAATATTACATTTACTATATAGTATATTTACTTTGTAACATTTACTCAATTTTGAGTAAATACGAAATAAATGCAGTATTTATACCATGTTTACTATGAGGGGTGATTACCTTCAATATTCATCTTCCAATTATGTCTTGACGAAACCCAATTATGTTATGCAATAGTGACATGGTTCAGTTCATAATTGCTATTGTATTGTGAAGTAATATAGTCGGTGGCAGGATATCATGCCAGTCCATCATTTCAAAAATTGCTTTGCATATAACGTCTTGTCTTATTCCGACGCTTTCGGCAGAACATCATGTCAGTCATGCATTTCCAAAATCACTTTCGCATATGACGTCATATTGGTTATCAGGGGGTGTGTGGTTTCCCCGCAAAAAGCAATATGGCGGCTGTATACATTGCGTCTTCAAAGAAGTATAAACCGGTATTAATTCGTGTGCTTGAAGAACACACTAATGCTGCTGTTATTGAACATGCTCTTTTCCGAGTTGACGGTTTATACGAAGCAATTTTAAGGTACAGTGACATATTACCGCAGGGAGATCTCGTCGTAGATTCTTTAAGAGAAGCTCGTGAGCAATTAAAGAATACCCGTCCACTTTTGAAACCGCATTTAAAGGCAGAAATACAAACCAGGTTGCTCTAAAATCTCTTTAAATATAATATCGAAGGTTTATATTGTGTGTACTTGTTGATAATTATCAAATTAAATGGGGTTATAAAATAGAACGAAGCAATTGTATATGATGAATTGATTGAATTGTATATAACCACGGCACGTCGTGAAAGAAACTCTCATTCTTTTATATCCCGTGTTCGGAAAGTTATAAAGTATTTCCAATACCACGTTGTCAAGGTCTTCATCTGATATTTCGAGTTGCTGTTCCTCGAGCGTAGATAAAATCTACGCTCTCGGCTCTCTATAAAGAATTTAAGCTGCTCCTTTCTCACATTATAGCGTGGTCTTCCCCTTCTTACTGAAATCACTTGTTCGGTATAAACCGTCAACTCGGAAAAGAGCATGTTCAATAGCAGCAGCATTAGTGTGTTCTTCAAGCACACGAATTAATACCGGTTTATACTTCTTTGAAGACGCAATGTATACACCCGCCATATTGCTTTTTGCAGGGAAACCACACACCCCCTGATAACCAATATGACGTCATATGCAAAAGTGATTTTGGAAATGCATGACTGACATGATGTTCTGCCGAAAGCGTCGGAATAAGACAAGACGTCATATGCAAAGCAATTTTTGAAATGATGGACTGGCATGATATCCTGCAACGGACTGTATTACTTCACAATACAATAGCAATTATGAACTGAACCATGTCACTATTGCATAACATAATTGGATTTCGTCAAGACATAATTGAAGATGAATATTGAAGGTAATCACCCCTCATAGTTTACTCCTATATAGTAAAGGCAACATTGCATATAATTCCATTTTTTCGTGCAGTGTAAGAAATCGTATTTTATATCAATTTATTTTTCATGTATACTTTCATGTATACTTTTTAATATATAACTGACAAACTTACCGAAGTATTTTGAAAAAAATCATATTTCTGGGGGTAGTTGGTAAATATGAATTTATTATTGGATTTTTTTGCCCATCTTTCAAAAACACTGACGATAGTGTAATGATCATCCAAAATTCTTTCTAAAACAGCAAAACAGAAGAAAATGTCCATAATGAATTGCATTCTTGGTTAAATACTTAGTGAAAAGTTAGAGTTAAAATGATTTTGAAATAATCACTTAAACACAAGAAAATCTCGCTGACCACGTTTGATGCCTTATTTGGAAATTGTATAACGTCATTAGAGGAACTCTGAGATTTTTCTTGAAATCGGCAGTGTAATCAAAATTTTTTTAAAAAACAGTGAAGAGACGAAAGTGGTGTCAATAGTAAGTACTTTCATTTGAGTAACTTTTAACCTGGTTGGGCTCATCGTTCTATCGGTTAAGGCACACGCTAATCGAAACCTAAAAATAGTCACCATTCACCGAGCATGGCTGCATTGATAGCAAACTATTTGGTGGTATATTTACAGTTGTTCAGGAAAATCCAGGGATATCGATACAAAATAATTAACAATTATTGGACGAGGTTGAGCAAAACACCATTGACAAATCACGATACTTTGCGATAACAAGAGTTCAATAATTGTTTTATTATTCAATTTATTTTTTCTATAGTAAGATCTAACAAGTCGTTTTCCGACATCTCCGCGGCAAAAGGAGCCATGTTTACAGTTGTCGATAGTGATTAACGTGCATGAGCAGAATGTTATTTGTAGTAGAGTAACGTTGCGCAGTAATGCGCATGTGCAGCTTGTTATTTGTACGCAGTTATTTGCAGCTGACGTAGCCAAACATATTAATATGATAAATTTAGGAGAGGTATAGTTCTTGTGTTCGTTCTTCGTAAAAACTAGGATTAAAGATATTGCACTCACCGGACACAAGAACTATACCTCTCCTATATTAATATGATCATGCAGTTTCTCACCTATCCCAAGATCCAACAGCTGTTCAATTATGACATAATGTATGTCATATTCCAATATACTCATCATCTCCAATCTACGACAGGCTTCTGAAACTTTCATTGTTTCATTTGCTTCGAGTTCTCCTATCTTTTCACCATTTCTGGTAAAAATAGGGATCATAAATTTCACCTAGAGAATTTATTAAATAATTATCATATAATAAAAAGGCCTCATTATCAATCAACACTACTAAAGTCAACTGAACAAAATTACTCAAGAGCAACATTCCTGCGAGTTTGAATCCCGCTCAAGTCAACTTATTCACTGTTGACAATTATTTTAGTAGTGTTGGATATAATGATTAAAAATTCACTTCATGTTACCATGAGGATTATATAGAGAATAATACACATGGATGTGCGGAAATATGGAATTTATTTCGAGTGTTGAACCATAGTCAATGGAGGTATGGTCTGGAAACTCAACGAAAGTCTTTGTTCTATCTTCTTGTTCGCCTTTATACAAATTGCACGGTGACGATTAGTGAACACATTGTATTTTTGGTATGATGAAGCAATCAATGGCGAGCAATAAGAGATGGAGAATGGATGACCAGGATCTCACGAACACAATCGACACCATGCACCATCTCCCAGACGTTTGTAGACTTACCAGAGCTACAGAGTATACTTAGTCAGCGTTCGTGAGAATTTGCAACCTTGACAACGAGATACTTCCACATAGACCACCTCGTGATCCCGATCCCGTCGATAGCGCTCATGTGTCCAATGCACGTAGACAGGTTCTCCTATCGTCCACCAAAAACGTCCAAGCAGCCCAGATCCATCTCAAAAAGACTTACGATAAATGCGAGGACGATCGTATCACCAGACCCTACACGCCTTTGAAACGAACTTTGCTACAGATCACCAAAAATCTTCGAATCTAGTTCGTGAGCTCTCCGGCAAGAAAACAGGGGTTATCTTCATAAAGGGGGAAAACAGATTCAATGTCTGGAAAAACCACTTTTCCTTTTATTTGACGTTCCAACATTCCAGCACATCAAGAACGTCAATTATCCCAGTGTTCAAATCAGCCACGAGATTAGTTGTGACCCATTCTCCCAAGCTGAAGTATAGACACAGCTATCAAACAGATGAAATCGGACAAGGCCCCCGGATTGGATGGCCTGCCTGCTGAACTGTGCTGAACGGAAACCTCACTCTTGCTGACAACTATATAGGGGTATCTCCCTCACCCATGAGTAGCTCCAAAAGTATACAACCGCATTTTGCTCAACAGACTTCGCCCTTTAATCTACAAACTTCTACGCTCAAACCAGAACGGTTTCCGCGCATTGATTAGAAAATTAATTAGTGTTCTTGTAAAACAACCTATTGAGGTAGTTTGAAAGCCCTAGACACCTAACTTTCACCATACACTTAATGAGTTTTATAAAATAACATGTATGCTAGCTACGCAAGCTCTGATTGGTCAATACCCGTGTTTGGACCAGCCCATCCAAACACGGAAATTTCCCGCCAATTTCCCGGAAATTTGTGTTGCTCGTTCGTTCGTATTATTTTATAAAATAAATACCTAATGGTTTTTCCGTGTTTGGATAGCCTGATCCAAACACTTGGGATGTTGCTCGACTTTCGAAAAGCTAAAAACACTCGCCTAGCGGCTCGTGTTTCTTTACGTTTTTCTCAAGCCTTGCAACATCCCGCGTGTTTGGATCAGGCCATCCAAACACGGAAACCATTAGGTATTTCTTTAATCTTAATTACCCGAGGTGTATAAGACCGTGTTTTTTCGCATCCGTGGCTCAGAGGTGTCTAGTGGGGCTTTCAAACTACCACAATTGGTTGTTTTAAAAGAATACTAATTAATTTTCTGCCGGTTTCAGTTTTTTATTCACACTGTATAATAAAAGTGGCCAGCGTACGCCAATTATACTAAGGTTTATAGTTTAGGCAAGTTTGAAAGAAGTTATATGTACGGAACACATAGCAGAACTATGCAAATATGATATTTTAAGTCTATATGTTACTAACCTCTGCAGAGATATACTCCTGCTTGCTAATTGTTGATTTTTTCTGACATGTTTCTGTTTCATGTTTATCAAATTCCTTATTCCAGTTTACATTTCCTGGAAATTGGTTAGCCAATGATTTACTTACAATATCTTCTGCTTGCTGTGATTTTGACTTTAAGGAAAACTGGAAGCGATCCAAATCGGCAATTAAATCTTCGAGATCAACATCTAATTGTTATAAAGGAAGATTTTAAATGAGTATCACTTTTTCGGCACGGGGAAAATACAAATAAATAAAGCAAAGAACATATGTACATGAATGTTGCAACAAAAAAACAACAAAATAATGACGCTTTAGGAGCATTATACGATAATTACATTTCATTATAAAATCAATACCAATAAAGTTCTGATAAATATAAAAAACTATTAATTCTAAAAAAGAAAAGTAAGTGTTGACTTAAAACTACTTAAACAGTCAGTGCTTCTAATTTTCTAAATCCAGAGTTTTGCAGCGGCAACCAAGAATGTTTGTCTCCTTCGATTTTGGTACAAATAGCAGATTTCGATGATCTTAAAGTGCAAGTAGAGTTATATCGAATAAATCACTGAATAGGTGCCTGGCCAAAAGAAACGAAGAACTAAAAATACGTAATTCTGCGTGAAAAATAGAAGTTACGTTTTTTTCTATTCAAATTTTCCCCATTGATGCAGTAATTAGAAACATTTCAAATCTATCATACACAATATTTACTGCACTGCATGGAATTATCATCATTTCTGTGCCGCGGTAAAACCTGTTCATTTTGTGATGTCATCACGCTAAAATGTGGTCGGACCTCCACTCAGGGTCTTAAAATTGCTGCAGCCTTTGCAACAACACAACCAATGGTAATTAGACTTCCGGGTCTTCTTGGAAAACGACCTTGAAAATCGTAGACCATCGAAACCCGTATCAGTTGGGTTTTCCGTTCACACCAGAGACTATAATAAACTGAATAGTCGCTTAAAACACGAGACTCTGGCTCAGATAAATAGGTCAATCTTATCCTGCGTGATTGACTGTAAATAAATCATACTCGTATTCATACTGACTGTAATAAAATAATATTAAAAATATTAAATGGGAATGCAAAATCATGTAATTTCGAATTTTGATAAAAATTAAGAATAATTTGCATTGTCCATTATTTCATAGAAATAAATATATTATATAATATATTATTATAATAATAATATAATAATATAATAATATTAAAATATAATAATATAATAATATAATAATATTAAAATATAATAATATAATAATATAATAATATTAAAATATAATAATATAATAATGTAAAAAAATAAATAAATAAATATAATAATAATAATAATAATATAATAATATAATAATATAAATATAATAATTTAATAATATAATAATATAATAATATAATATATTCATATATTATAATATATTATATCATTCCACTGTGGATTTATTTAACAGACTTGGTTGGATACCTTTTTATGTAGAGTCGGACATTATAAAATGTATAATACTATACAAACGTACTATTAATGATACTCCTGAGTATTTGAACAAACTGTTAAAATTAAATAGTCAGCAACATTCTAGAAACACACGCAGCGCTCATTTGAGCTTAATAACACCTAAATTCACTAGAGTTACAGAAGCCGGCCGAACTTTTTCAATTACCTCTATTAAACTGCCACTTAGTCTGGCTTCCCTTAATTTCTTTAAGCAGTCTATCTTTGTATAGATGTTTTCGTCTTTTTCTGATTGTAACTTTTAACTTTACACAGTGTATTTCAACTGTCATGTAATTAGGAGTTCACCTTGTATCATAATATTAACATTTTCATGTAATTTAGTCATTAATTTTTATATTTTTATACTTTTGTACACACACATATATACATATATATATATATACTTATAGATATACACATATATTTACATTTTTATTTTGTAAAAATTTTTCGAGGGCCAGACGTTGGTTAGTACTTTGTACTATTTAATGTAACCCTCCTTAAATAAAGTTTCTATCCTATCCTATAGAGTCTACAATAATAGAATAATAATTAATATTTATGAACATTAGCTGAAAAATTAATAAAATACCTACTTTCATTAATATTGGGGATTTGATCACCAGTGACAAACGATGAACTACTCTGAAATGGTTTAAATAATATAATGATTAATGATTGTTGAATTACGAAACATGATGTAGTTTATCTTAGGGCCGATTTGTTTATGTGGAGGTGAGTTACTCGCTCGGTTCAACGAGTTACTCGATTTACCGGGATGACATTGATTTGATGCCCTGAAAATCTGAAATACGCAGCCTTTTTCGTGCAGCTTGCGTCGCAAAAACAAAGTCCAAGTTTCAATTTTTGGGCTGTCACACGTTAAAAATGCTCGTGCAGTGAAGTTTGTTTTTTCCAACGCAAGTTACATGAAAGTGAAAGTGTAATGGCTACAGTCTGTTTATATATGAAACCAAGTTACCCCGGATGCAAGATCGAACATAAAGTTATCATTATTACGAATATAAAAAGTTCATCGCGGCATACCGAGTTACCCGGGGGGGGGGGGGGGGGAGAAGCTGCTGCCAGTTTTGCGAAGTTTGTGAAACATACGCCCAACCTCGTACCCAGACGGGCGCAATCTCGTTCCGTTCCCAGAGCCTTCGCCGCGCTACGCAAACGTTTGCGTGGCGCGGCGAAGGCTCTGGGAACGAGATTGGGGCGGGCGGGGAGCGGTGACCCTGGGTTCGAGGTAAGAGAGGTATATTAAAATCAAAAACATTGGTGGTATGTCACTCTTTAGTGTAAACTAAATTGTTGTTTCTTGTGATCTATCTCAGTAGAAGCTTTTAGTGAAATGATGACCTTAAGGGTGTTCAGACGAATTTAGATTTACAAACCTTATATCCGTTGCTAAGGAAGCTTAGAATTAACAAATTTGCCATAGAATTTCACAGTTTTAAGAATCCATCAAGACAGTCTGTATGTGGTATATGTACGCAAAGCTCTTTCGTTTAGAAATGTCATATGATGACGTTGTCATAACGTCACCGAAAATTTAAAATTCCTATAATCTTCGAAGATTTTTAAGAAAAATTAAGCTTTCACATGTAATTAGAATCTGGACTCGTTTGGGTCTTAAAACTAATATAACTTCTAGCACTCGATCCAAAATTTCCTTCAATCACGTATATCATCACGAACATCGAGTCAGTGCAAATGCCAAATATTTATTCTATCAGCCAAATATGTTTTGATCCAACGCCGATTCATGCATATCATCATTCACATGCCATGAACAAATGATATTTATTACTATATCAGAACTATGCTTTATAGGTAAGGTAAGGTAAGGTAAGGTAAGGTAAGGTAAGGTAAGGTAAGGTAAGGTAAGGTAAGATAGATAGATAGATAGACACCTTTATTTATTAATGTCAGGGTAGTCCTCTCAGCAATAAAATTTATGCTGTTATCAATAGGAGCCCTGACAAACAATGAATACAATGATGTTCTAAGGTAAGGTAAGGTAAGGTAAGATAAGGTAAGGTGAGGTAAGGTATAAATTAACTTTATTTAGACTGGGTAGCAGGCCCTTCAGCTCTAAATTCTGATATCCATGGGGGCCCTGTATCAACAATTACACATTTACTGAGGAGTATATATAAATATAATATAACTATAAAACTCTCAGACAATTTTAAATTAAAAAGAAACGACGTCGATTATAACTATTATAGCTTACTTCAATATTTGATGAATGCTTTAACTTATCGTCCATTTTTTGTCTCAGCAGTGGTTTATGATTTCCTTTCATGTAGAACTTGTTCTGGAACTGATTCCAAACGGGATTTCAGAGCATTCTGAAAATCGAACATTGATGAAAGCGCCATATATATACGGCAAATTGTTATAGCTAAGCAACCACATATTTATGATATATGATATAAATTATATATTGTTGACCCTCCATAATCTATTTACTCGGTTCGTATTAAATTATAACTCTATAAAAGTGCCGTCGTTATTGAACCTGGCCTATGTTGAACCTACCTGACATTTATCGGTTCAAACAGCCGGTTTCGATCATCGAGATTGTCAATTTTGAGTTTTAACTCCTCTTTCAAACACAAACAATCAATTTTTAGATTTCCCACCCGCTTGGGCACATTCTGAAGTTTACTCAAAATATTAATTTACCAGAATACTGTTTACCTTTTAAAATATTGTGTTCGACGGAAAAGTTTTAATTATGCATCGGATAGTACTGTAGTCGTTCGGGGTTCATTCAAAATTTTTATTCCGGCCAGAACTCTGATCGCTGCTTTATGAATGAATTAAAACAAGAATTTCAGTTTTAGAAATGGTTCATGGTTTGGCGTGTTCCGAAAATTTGGGAGAATACTGGCGAAGAAAGCCTCGTAAGAGTTGCTTCAGGCGATAGCCCACCGAAAGACTCCGAGAGTAACTGCTCCCTCAACTTCTCATGGTCATCCATAACTCTACGCATCGAACCATATTGCATAGAAGACGCCATACTTCTCATGAACAGAACCTAATAAATGAACTTGTACAAATAATCCCCTCATTTCATTTGAATTTTCCTCGTGAATTATTAATGAGTTTGATGTACAATAAAACAATTATTGGATCCGACATACGTAATTACGGATGATACGGATGATATCAAGAATTTTGCTTCAGCAGATAGCACTGTTCTGGGTCTGGATGTATTTTAGTTAGTTCTTGATATCACACTCAGCCACCTCCAATACTTATTTAATGTTTATTATTCCAATCCCAAAATCCCATTGATTTTTTGTTTAAAATAGAGCAATTTCAACTCCTGACCTCCATCAGAAGAGTCATCTAAGTATCGACCTTAGCTCAACCAAAAAAATGCAAGGACAGCAAACCCGAGCCTTTTCCTCTAACTGCAGCCAAACACACCAACAGGCATTGCTTTCTCATCAGGCGTTAACACATGGCTCAGTAGCTTGTTTGTTTTCCAGCCAATATCAAACTGAGCACAGGAAGATGTAATTAATGAAGTTGCTAACGTCGTTGAAGTTTCTCGTATAACAAGGGATAGTCATTCGTGGTCACATTGAAGAAGGATATTTTATCCAGCTCCTTAGATGTAGGGCTGAAGATGTACCTGGGTTGGAAGCATGGCTAAAGAATGGAACTTACAAGTCACACGACATAGTCAATGAACTGATTCAATTAATGTATCAGCAGGTCTTGAGAAAACGTCTTGCCGAGATTCGGAGTGCTGAATGGATGCAATTATTGCCGATGAAACCCGAGACCTAAGCGGTGCTGAGCAGTTCGCAATCGATCTCCTTACGCTGGGTAGACACTGATCATACAACATTTATGAAGACCTGATCGGGATGGTTGAAGTTGAGAGCACAACTGCAGAAAACCTATCATCCACAATCAAGGACACTTTGTTACGATCTGTCCTTCAGCTGTCTCAGTGTCATGGACAAGCATACGATGCAGTGGCGGCGGAAGATGTTTTATATTGGGGGGGCTAATTCACAAAGAAAATCGATTTTCTCCCACTTGTGCGGGCGCAGATTTTGAGCGGTCAGCGGTGCGTGCATTTAATTACAGTACTTCAAGTAACTATTTTTAATAGTTATTTTTAATAGTTATTTTTAATAATAGTTTTAATAATAGCTGCCAACTTTTGAATAGGGACAGTTAAAGCAGCGAAGTTTCAATTTGAGATGTTTTTCCGAATGTTTGGATAAAATGGACGGGTTTCTAGAAGAAGTTGTGGGGATTAAATTGGAGTTGGTTGGCCCAATGGTGGACGGGTATTTAAAAGACATTGGCAATTAACGCTCTTTCTGAAAATATTGGGGGGGCTTAGCCCCCTCGTCTGAAATATTGGGGGGGCTACAGCCCCCCTAGCCCCCCCCTTCCGCCGCCCTTGATACGATGGCGCTTCAAACTCATGGCAGCGTGGATAACTGGAGTTGCTAAGTATCTTCAAGAGGATGAACCTGCAGCACTCTTTGTCCATTGCTTAACACATAGTCTGAATTTGTGCCTTCAGGAATGCGGGCGTCAGTGCAAAATAATTGTAAGAGAAGCTCTAGATCTGACATCAGGCCTGGCTACTCTTATACGTGCATATCTTATACTCTTATACTCTTATACTCTTCAGGGGCGCAACTAGAGGGGGGGTTGGGGGGTTGCAACCCCTGCCCTTTTTAACCCCTGCCCTTTTTGTGAGACCTCTAATACCAACTAATACTTACTTAGATGTTAGATAAACAGATAATTAATTGTCTGTTGTAGTACGCAATACAATTCTCCGCAAATCTGTCGAGACTCAGAGGTTTCTAGTTCGGCTTTATAGTCTACATACTCAAACGCACTCTGCCTTGTAAAAGATGCTACACGTGTGTCATAACTCATAGAACGTGCTTTATATATTTTGTAAATCATTCATGTTAATTTTTGGGTAAATAAAAGTTGTTGTTGTTGCTGTAATTTTGTTGTTGTTGTGGTTGTTGTTGTTGTTGTAGTTGTTGAGTGTTCTTGAAGAAGCATAACGAAAATATCTAGTATCCCAAATTGTTTAGAATACTGAGCGCAAGGGCGGCGGTTATAGCCTCCCAATATTTGAAATGGGTGGGCTAAGCCCCCCAATATTTTTAGGATTTTAGAGCTAAAACACTGTTTGTTCCCTTGTTTAACGCCAACGGATATTCAGCGAAAGATAAACTAAATTATTCTGAAAGGTTTGGTTCGTTTTCCCCTTGAATTCTGGTGCCATATCGGTTCTTACAGACCTTCTCACGTCCCAAACGTGCACATTTTGGGTACAATCAATTAACCTGATAATTCTGTTGAGGAACAGTCTCAGAATGCATGAAATACCATTTCAGAGACTCTAGTTTTCAAAAATTTTCCGGCAGAGCATGCCCCCGACCCCCCTAGCGGTTGCAGTTACCCCCCAAAACACAACATCTTCCGCCGCCAATGACTGAGCTACTTTGCCCTTTTTTGCATTCAACCCCTGCCCTCGAAATTTTCTAGTTGCGCCCCTGCTCTTATACGTGAAACAACTCTGTCCAACCCGTTGGACCTGTCCAACCCGTTGGGCTGTGCGTACTGGCGCCCTCGAGTCCATCCTGAAGAATTATGTGGTAATTCGTGCTGAGCTGGAGGAGATAAGCGAGGAATCTTCTGGAGAACCATTTGCCGTTTCATCGCACATAGATTTTGAAGGCAATCTCGGCCAATATTTACTCGATTTCAATTCTGAAAACAGATTTGGAATTATACCGAGTCTAAATGCGACACACTCACAAATCTAATGTTGATATTAAATGTTTTGTTTATTTGGAATAATGTAAATGTAATCAACGAGAGAACGCCAAAGACATTATAAATTTATTAAAATGTCATCATGTTTTCATTTCGTATTGAGAGCGCGTTATTAACGTAGGACTAATTAACTATTTCACCAGCTGACCAGGGTCATTTTAGTAGGGAAACAACGGAAAGACAATATTTTACAGTGGCGGATCCTCGCACGCGGCGGGCGCCCAGCTTTAAAATTCCGCAAACAAGTGTTTTCTGTTTTTTACCATGTCAAGACGAAGAAGTCGGAGTGACAAACGCAATATTATATGACCGAATTGTTTTGGTAGCTTATCCCATTTTCATTGCAAAAGCCAGTTTGCATGCACTCATAGATATTTTAACATGGGTTCCAAGATAAAACGATGGACGTTTTCAGATGCCTAAAGGCTAAAGTGTATATATTGGTTCTGTACTACTTCTGAGGTTGTACTAAAGTGTTTCATAATCTTGATGCCCCTTTGTAATCGTGCATTTTTAGCAACGGCGTGGTGCCCTAATTTCGCAAAAATTATTATCAGAAATCGCCGGAAAAGCACTTCTGGGTTTTGCAAAATTAAAAAATTTCATGGGGATGCATGCCCCACCGGAGTGGGTTCGCGGCTATGCCGCGAAAATACACCACAATCTGTTGATTCTTCATGTGCGCCCCCTCTTTCGAACAACCCTGGATCCGCCACTGTTTTGATAGTAAACATGTTACTATATGCAAGATGAGCTAGTGAAGCCATCTTTCGTCGGCTCAGACAATCCCCAATCTCGAAACGCTGGTACTGCTGCTCGTTTATAAAAAAACACCTGAAAAAACTCACTACCATTTTCTTGAAAATTTCAAGTGCATCTGGTGCATAGTCTTGGAGCTATAAGGTTTGCATGGCTAATCAATCTTTGGAGAAATCTAATTAATACTCGGTTAGAAGTCCTGATGATGTATCCAGTTGTACAATCATGTATAATAACAATAGATTGCCGCATGTGGAATATTAGTCCATCTGCGTACGTTATCAACTCCGTATATTATATCCTAGTAGTACGCCAACGGAACAACTTTGTCATTCAATATCCGGAAAATACGGGCCACATTTATTTACTTAGATGATGAGCAGTTGATTTTAGACATTTTCTGAGATCGAAGGCTTAGGGACGTAGCCGGCTCCCCACCCCCCCCTTTGCTTGTTGAACTAAAACCAAAAATTCAACTAAATATTTTACAGTACATAATTAATTTGTTTACAGATTGCTTGCTCTTCACATCACAAAACAAAGTGCTTGTGCTATGGTAAAAGTCAAACTGTTTACATTAGTCTCGGAATTTAAACATGTTTCCATATTCAGTTTTCTTTTTAAACCTACGCCTTTTTTAAAATAAGCAAACAATTGTGTTTTACTGTCAGAAATGAAAGGCTGGATAAAATATAACTATTAGCACGATGTAAAAGCTAAAAATGAAATTTCTAGCCATCGCCTGTTGGCCTAATTTCGCAAAAAATCATGTTATAAATTGCTGTTAAAGCACTCTGGGCCTTTCAAAATTGAAATTTTGGCTCCCCCACTTTGAAGGTTCTGGCTACGTCCCTGCACCAAGCTACCATATATCTGTTCACCAATACATTTTTTCAACATATTTTCAACACATTTTTTCACCAATACATATTTTCATTTTTTACCAGACTTCAAAACGGCTTGAAAAAATTGGCTTGAAAAAATTTGTTGTGCAGGGAATATTAATTAATAATAATAATTCAATTTATATTACGCATTTTACATTAAAATATGTTCATATACGCTTATCAAATTTACAATCAATAAAGTAAAAATAAATTATTCTATAAGTAAAAATAAAAATAAATCGTTCTATAAAATATTAAAAGCTAATTTAACTCTTTAACTTTTCTCAAAAAGCAATAATTGGATGGACCTAAAATTTTCGACGTTTTGACGATCTGCAAAATATGTAAACACGTTCTGCGCAAGTGGGTCTTGAAACAAATTTAAACAAACCGGAAACAATCAAGAGGCAGTCGAATTTTCCTAGAACTGCGTTCCTTGATTGGGTTGCTGTGCCCTCATCAATGATTGGGGAAGAACTAAAAATAATGTGGATATGTTAATAAGGAAGAAATGACAGAGAAGCGTGAATTTGATAATCCTTTTAATGATGGTGTTGAACAGAAGCTTGTTGGTGACAATGGAAAGGTATAGGCTTTAGTTTTATGTACAGAACCTAATGTGCAGTGATGCATTCTATATTTAGTTGCAGAGCAGGTACCTGCACACTGATGTGTACATTTCTATTATTATATACGTACTGTACTGAGTACTACACACGTTTACTAAATATCTTTCTGTAGCTGTTCTTAATATTTCCCTTGCCATTTTTATTCACTATGATACAGTGGTAATATTGTCAATTCTTCATGTATGATTGGCTGATGTTTCATATTCACACTATGCTACTGTATATTCAACTCAAGCATCCCAAATGGGCTATTCCAATTTTTATCCGCACCTCCCTGTTGAGGAACCCCTTTCTCTTAGTTCACTCTCCCTGGAATTTCCAACTGTTATTTGGCCCCTACCCTGGAATTTCCAACTGTTATTTGGCCCTATATACCCTGGAATTTAGGTTTAAATCACCTCCCCAATTTCCAGTCTTCCCAGTACCCTCCCCTGGAAATTCCAAGGTTGTAGATAAAAATTTGAATAGACCAATTCAAAACATACAAAGTACACTCCTTATCCTAAACCTAATACTAACTCTTATGATGATCGATGCTTTATTGTCAGAATATTACAGCTGATTTTAATAAATTTTACATTTTACTACTGATATCTATGTTAAGTCATTTTGGGAAGAAACTTCACAAAATATCATGCACTGTGCTGTGGTGACTGTACTTGTAATTTGTACACTACAATATATCGAATTTTACCATAGAGTATAATTATATTTTCTTTTTCTTTATATTTAATATAATTCAAAATACAAAATTGCAGATTCTTCAACCATTTCAAAGTCAATTAAAAGAAAACATCCAAAAACACTTATTAATGCTAGAAAATGGCTTGAGAGAAATAGATGAAAGTGACTACACTATATACACAGGAACTACAGGTACACTCAATGAACTACAGTTACACTCAATGAACTACAGGTATACACCCATTTTGAATTTATGACATATACACCAGTCTGGAAAAAGTTTATATTGAATTATACAGGTATAGTAATTAATTATACCTGTAGGTACACCGTACACTAATTGTAATTATAGGTACACTTATTGAACTATATAGGTACTGTATATTAATATACCCAAACTAAGTGATAATAGAGGAAAGTACTGAGCTCTACACTAGCTATTAATGCAATTTGATATAATAATCATTCATGTTGACAATGATTATATAATTGCCTTACCTTTAATTATGTAAATGCCTATCTGAGCACATATATCTAGATTCCATTTTGCCATTCAGTTATAGATGCACAGATGATGTCAGAACATGGTAAGAACAAAAAAGTGGCCCACGAGTCGAGAGTGTGTCACCGATGTTCTTACCATTGTTCTGATGTCCTCTGTGCATCTACCTTGAACAGACAACAAAGAATGGAATCTATTTGTTTTATACAATCAAAAACAACCCCAAAGGTCTATCAAAGCTGTTGGGGCATGAAAAAAGAAAAATACAGCTGCTGACATGATTTGACACCATCCACGTATCTGTCCTTTAATAGATCAGTGGGCAAGAACCAATGAAAATACGTATTAGATGTGTGAAGTTGATTAATACGTATTAGAAGTGTGAATTGAAAAATCGTATATAAGTCATGTGATTGTATAATGTATATATATAGGTACACTTATTGAACTATATAGGTACTGTATATTAATATACCCAAACTAAGTGATAATAGAGGAAAGTACTGAGCTCTACACTAGCTATTAATGCAATTTGATATAATAATCATTCATGTTGACAATGATTATATAATTGCCTTACCTTTAATTATGTAAATGCCTATCTGAGCACATATATCTAGATTCCATTTTGCCTATATTCAAGTATACACATGATGGTCCCTTAATTTTCATGGAATATAAGTGGGTTAAGTAGTATAGAAGGTAGGGCTGCGAGCTCAATCGACCTCAACCGTGAATATAAACACCAAAACATCACCAAATTTGGCCAAGTCACGACTCGACAAATTTGGCGATGTTTTGGTATTTATATTTACGATTAACATCGAATAAGCTCGCAGCCCTACCTTCTATACTACTACAGCGATCGTTAGTCAATCTAGACACCCCTCGCACGTTTTCTACTAAATTGATGTCAAACACACGCGAGACTAGCGAGACAATACCAAATTTATACTAAATCGCGACTCTCGCTAAATTTGACACCATTTCAGCCACATTTAGAAAATAGAGAGTGTCGTTTCAAAATTCTCACAAATTTATGTCAAATTACATTTAGGAAAAAATAGAAAGTGTCATTTCAACATTTTCGCGTGTTAAAAAATTAAAATGTGGTACGAGCCCACTCTCACATATTGAAAAATAGAAAGTGTCATTTCAACATTTTCACAAATTTGTCGAATCACATTTAGAAAATAGGAAGTGCTGTCTCAACATTTTCACAAATTTGTCAAATCACATTAAAAAAAATAGAAAGTGTCGTTTCAACATTTTCACAAATTTGTCAAATCACATTTAAAAAATAATCGTTTCAACATTTTCACAAATTTGTCAAATCACATTTAAAAAATAGAAAGTGTCGTTTCAACATTTTCACAAATTTGTCAAATCACATTTAAAAAAATAGTCGTTTAAACATTTTTACAAATTTATGTATCGTAAAAGTGTCTCACGCGTGATAAAATTGCCACCTGTTATGCAAATTAGATTATTGCCACCTGTTAATAATAGATTAGTCCGTTTGTTCACTATTTTCAGCGTTTGTCGTCTCACTTTTAAAATGGTGATCGTATACATATTTCGACGTTGTGATTCCTCCCGACAACAAACCTAAGAAAGGCACGTACGGTGTCACAACCGCGACAATGCTCTCGACGTCTTTCTTTAGTAGCGAGTCTTTTTGCAACTCGTCATTTAGTTCGTCAGGGTTCTCAATAGCGTTCAACCCATCTAATAAGCTAGCGAATTTGCTGATTAGCAAGTCGGCGAGAAAAGCGTTTGCAATCTCCATTCTCTTCAACTCATATTGGCGCCATATCTTATCGATAACCTTTGCAGACGCTTTTTTGATGTACGCTTCAGATTGGCTTACCACACCATCACCAGACAGTCTAATAAGTTCAGCTCTCCTAACGTCAATGTCGTCTTCCACAGTCGAGGCACTAGCGGCTTGAGTATCCTCAACTAATTCCTCAATCGTAGGATTTTCCTCACTTTTGCGTTTTACCATCGCGCTATTACTTATACCCATATTTTATTGCGGAATAACAACTTCGTGACTGTATGGATAGCGCAGTGAGATTTCGAGTCTAGCGTACTTATTATTTTTTAATGCGGTCACAATCGCCAACACTTTTTCTTTGCTAATGTCTCCAAGGTAGTCGTCAATAACAACCTTCATATCACTTCTGCTCGGACAGTAAAAGCAAATGAGCTTACTAATGTTTTCTCTATACGGTTTTGCGATCGACGTCAGTTGTTGTGTGATGACAATAACGCTCAACATAAAATGTCGCGCACTAAAAGCCAAGTTGACTAATTGACTAGTCCTATTCTTGACGTCCTGCCCACTTGCACAGTCGTCCAACACAATCAGAGTGTTAGTGCCTTTAAAAACATTAGTTACACACTTGAGAACAGCGTCGACACTGTCTTGCGCGCAGTCTATCGCTAACACGTCGGGGTCGCGCACATATCTCCAATCTTGATACGCTTTGTTCCACTCAAAAGTAGGACAAATCAACACAATGTAGTCAAATTTGCCGCGATACTCAGACTCCAGTGTTTCTAGCAAATAATGTGTCTTACCACAAGCTGTCATACCAACGATTAACATATTAAACGGAGTTTCCATTAAATTGTGTTTGATTTAATTCCAGATTGAATGCAACCCATTGTTCATAAAGTTGACCAACCCATCGCTCATCACAAACACCCTGCACATGACATTTGCGGTCGTCGCTTTTTTAGTGATTTCAAGAAGCACGCCAGATTGTGTGTTCACAATGTTCTTGCCAGTGGCGACATTGCGATTATCTTGAACACTCCTCAAGTCGATGACTAACGCAAAGCCATCTTTATAGAACTTCTGTATGGTCATGAACTGAGCGTGTTCTTCACCCAACCCAAACAGTCGTTTCGCTTCAGCATAGAACTTCGACTTTGGGATGCCTTGTGAGTACACACTATTTGGTACACCTTCAATTGTGACTCTAACACTCTCGACATTTGGGTAGAGAAACTCCTCGCTGTCTGTTCGCACCTTATTCGTGAATAGCAACACAATCGCCTTCATGCTTTTTCTTGGAAGATTAATGTTTTCATTCACAATGGTCGTGCCTTTGTCCCATTCGGTGGTTTTCATCAACGTGATGTGCTCATATGACAAACTACGACCACTTGCATAGCCCGACGTTATCTCATCAGCGAGCTCCTGGTTATCAATCGTCTCGTACTCAAGCTCGAGGTTCTCCAGAGTGTACCCGCCCACAGCGCTACCGGATTGCGCCACCATGATGTCTGTGGCCTTCGGAAGTGTGATCACATACTGCAAGTTGTTGTTCATGCTAAAAGGAGCGTACAACCCATGGTCGTTCATAATCTTACCGAGCTTAATCCGCTGCTTCGTCCTAATCACACCAAACATCAACGCGTCACTAACTTTAGCGACGTTCCCACTTGCCGCACCACTGTCATCCTTAGAAATTAACTTTCTCAAGTTCTCACCACCAATACCATAGTCAATCATTTGGTCTCGCGCAGTAACACTTTCCCAAAGGTCGCGATAGACACCAATGTAATTTTCCCCATTGTTGTCATACACAGTCTCCCCAGCTATAGTCTCACAACAAGTTTCTCAACCAACAACTTGCTAACATTATTCAAGAACCAGCTTTTGGCGTTCGCATTCTTAAAGTCGAACACTAGACCCAACGATCCAGGCACCAAACAGCTACTAGCCTTGAGCTTCGGTATGTCAATGTAGAGTTCCTCACCAGGACTGGCCTTATTAGGGTTCAACGTGATTACGTGTTGCGTTCTCGCCCCTTTTATGACACCCATGGTCGCTCGTCTAAAACCAGGGCTCAACTCTGCTGACGTGACGTTCATATACTTTACATATGTTTTATCACTACCGTTTTAGCTTGTAATAATCATACACAAACCACGCAAATATCACCGCGAGCACCCACAGATTTTGAGCCAACCATGCGAGACCCTTCGCACCCAACGTCAACGCATTGTAAACTAAGTTAGCCAACCCAACAGCCCATGGACCCATCTTCGTGATTGCGTTCTTAACAGCTTGTGCGAACGACTTTGTAGCCATAGCGCCCCTCATAACAGCAGATCTCCCAGCGATAATAATAGTTGTTATAATCCCAGCCACTGAAATTGCTACAGCGCTCAACCCAACTATGTTTTCTTTAGCCCATTCCTTGAACCTCTGCAATCTGTCAATGTCGACTTCCTGCTGCTCTCTAACCTCTTCTATTTCTCGCTGTTCAATAACCCTGTCTCTAGCCTGTCTAAGTCCAATCATTCTCTCAACTAGACTAATACGCTCTTTTTTCTCTGCAGCTGTGAGGCCTTCTCTGTTGAGCTCTTCCAATCTCCTACTCGTTTCGTTTATCGCCTTTTGAAAATAGTCTGCTTGTATTTGCAACGCACCAGTGTCACCTATTCTTGACTCGCGCAACGCACTATCGCTTGGATTAAGCACACCACCCAGCTCGCGGTTTTCGTTTTGTGATAGCCTAGGTATGTCATAATAGCCCACTTTTGTCTCAATTACTGGGAAGTCATCTGGGATTACTTCTGTTGTGACAGCTGTTGTTTCTGTACTCTCAGGGATTTGACTAACTAACTGTTTGAACTGCTCAATCGCGTTTTTACTACTCGCGTCTTTACTGTAGATCAATTTATTTCTCCAAGGTTTTAGAATTCGTTTGGGTTTTCCATATTTACCATCTTTGTTTATCGGTTTGAAAAGAATAGACCCCAAGTCCGTCATATACGATCTGTCGGCTATTTTCCTCGACGCGTCGTCACGACCGAGTCTTTTTTTTTTGTATAACTTACGTATTTTCTTATCTATTAGCTTGATTCTTTCTACTTGATTTTTTGTCACCTCTTTGTTGAACACGTTTAACTCATCCAATCTTCTATAAAGATCGTTCGACTTCTCTTCAAGAGCTATGCTGTAGCTTGTGTCACTAACGCCACCGTACGACTCCTGTTCGACAAACTCTACCGCTGGGACTTCTGTGTTGGTTCCCCTTATTGTCACCGTTTTACCATCGTCAGTGTCGATAAACGACGTCTCTTTTTCTCGAAACCTTCTCTCTTGCTCATTCTGCAATCTAATCATTTTATCATACAATTTTTCATACTCAACACGCTCAACGTCGGGCGCAACATCGTCGGCGTACTTGTTGTTAAATAAATTGTAAGCTTGAGCAATACTTTCAAGTTCGACATCTAATTGATCGTCAGTGTAGACTCTACCAAAGTTCTCCATCTCGATCTCGTCGTAACCTTCCCCACCTTCAGCCATATTACATTAGCTCACATTTTGAATGTCGCTTTCTGGTATCCACGAATTATGTTTGCTCTCATAACCCAACCATTTGACCAGCGCCATCTTCTTCCCTCTGACTTTCTTTCTTTTCAACACCTTCTCAACTCTGTACACATCATCGCCATGTTTCTTATTGACCAGCGATAATTCCTGTTCGTAAAATTTACCAATAATCTGTTCACCGGTGTGATCCTCAATTTCGTACACATTCGGATCACCACGAATAACCTTTACCACTTTAAACAGCTCTTCAGTGAAGTTGGCTTCATAACCCTTTGTGAACACACTCTTGTATTTACTAATTCTCACTGACTCGCCAACTCTAAACTTTGGCAATGGGTTGTCTGCAAGTTGGTGACCAAACAAAGTGGTCCAAACTTCGCCTTCGTTTGACTTATCGACATCCTTTGGCTTCATCATAATACTGCGATTCACACTGCTATTGTAATTGCTTACAAACTGGTCGAGAACGTCGATCCATTTGTACGTCCCGCGGGTATAAAAGTACTTCCACATAACGTTCTTCAGACTTCTATTAAAACGCTCAACGACAGCAGCCTTTTTATTGCTCTTAGTGCTGAAATATTCAACGCCGTGTTCTTTCAACAAACTTTTCACCCCAACATTGTAGAACTCGAGTCCATCATCAAATTGCGCTAACTTAGGCGTGGTTCCAAACCAATCTTTAAAGTCATCCAATAGCTCTCCAACAGCCTTAGTCATGTTCTTAGTGTCTTTTCTATAAACCGCGATGCCAAAGGCGTATCTACTTAATATTTCAATGCCTGTCAATATCCAATAATAACCTCCGTTCTGTTTTGAGTACTTACTCATGTCCACTAAGTCCATTTGGAGCTCTTCACCAAGAAATCCGACGAAGGTGGCACGGAATTTATGTCTTCTCACAATAGGTTTGTACCTAGTGTAAGTGTCCTGCGCTGTCAACCATTCGTTCACTGTTTTTCTAGTTACTTTCAATCCGTCTCCCAATGCACTTTGATACAACCTCTCTGCGCCACTGAACCCTGTCTTGGGATTATAATAGATGTCTCTCAACCCTTGCTCTGTCTCCACACCGAGCTCCATATAATTCACACAATATACAGTTCCAATAACACCGCGCCAATTTTGAGACTATCGTTATTTGGCTTGACACGAAATGTCATACTCGAGTAAACGCCTTTTTTAATACCCACCTTTGACTCAATATCCACATGGCGTTGCACTGACCCCTTCAAAGACTGTTCGGTGGGTATTGGTAACGTTGTGATCACATTGCTACGCTTCCCATCAATACCCACATTGTTCTCCGTCTCAACAATGTCACACGAAACTTCTATGTACTTCAGACCTCTATACATATCGACCTTGTTTGGGCTAGTGTGCCACTGTGAGTTGCCCTTAATCACCTCGTCCTCCGTGAAACCAAGTAGAGGTCCATAGACACCAAGCGCAAACGATTTACTAAACTTAACCACACATCTACTTGTGAACGTCACTCTCTCTATCTCGAAATCCACCCCATCTTCTTTAAGCGTTAGTTTAAGGAGTTTGGCCAACGAGTCGAAGCTAAAGTACCCCTCGGCCGATGGAGATCTTAGAGTGGGGACTACAGGGTCTCTCAACACGCGGGCATTAGCGAGGTCGTTAAATCCTACGTTATGATAGTCCCAAAACACAGTGGCTGTCTTAACCATAATGCATGGGTTGTCATGCATGATCATCACACTGTTGTCAAAGGACACAACTTTTTCTACGTCTTCAATGAATACCGTCAACTTTCGCATTATGTATAACATATGGTATATTATATGCAGAAAGCCCTTCACGACTACTATGGAAAGTACTACAAACGTGCGATGGCTAACACATCAAAGGCTACACACAATGCAAAGGCAGACCTCATCAAAAAGTACCCCCACGCCACTTTAAGCAAATTCGAGTTCTATCCAAATATTTCGCAAGATGGTAAGATCATGAGTGTTGACATATATTTCAGAAATAATGACATCCTCAGCACAGACATAACCAGCACAACCTTCAAAAATGATAAAAACATGTGGAAGTGGCTTCACAACAGTAAGTTCCCAATAATATGGCAAGGTGGTGGAACTATCCAACCACTGCCAAAAGGTCATAAGAACCACTGGGGGCTTTGGGATGGCTACCCAACAGAAAATGTGCTAAATTATCCAGTGAATAACTTTAAAGTTTTTGTTAACCAAAATAGCTACTTCATGTCAAAGCTACCAACCTTGCGAGTCACTACGTCGAAGACAAAATCAGAGTGGGATGACAGCGAATCTTACTACCGCATTGTGTTTGCGACGTATTGTGCGAGTTTCTGTTGTGGAGTGTCGTTGCAACATTTATCAGTGTCACAAGAAGTCCACCCTGTGGTCACAAGTGTGATGAGATTTCACGTGTACTTCACCATTAGAAGACTTCTCAGAAGAATGGAAGGTGGTGAGACCATGAGATCAATAAGTAGAGAATTTAACGCTTCCGAATTGTATGGTAAGATTTCCAAGATTCCCAGAAGGCACTACTACCAGAATAAAGTCCTGAGCGATGGCACTTTAGGCGAATCCAGAGTCTACACACTCAACGACACCCATAATGATTACAAACGATACGTCGCGCGATTGTCAGACGGCTTTACCAACATTGGACTACAATATCTAAATCAAAGCATAGAAGCCTTTGTGTACTCCACACTTGGTGCGCAAGCGAGAACACGTGTATCAGTCGTTGGTGGTTCTGCAGGAAGTCTAGAAACCCAACAAGAATTCCGCAAGTTGTTTTCTGACAGTGTTGTACAGTATGACGTGTCGACATGGATTCTCAACATGAATAAATCGATTAGAGACACCAACGTTGTCCAAAATCTTGCAGTGTCGCCAAGTACGTGGTTAATGCCAAGTAACCTAGTGATACTCAAGAATAAAATCGCTGGGTACAACAACTTATTAAAGGTTGCTACAGAGTCCATGAAATTTGGGGTGAACACTAGCTTGAATGCAACAACACCAACAATTACGGCTAAAAAAGTCCACCAAGAAAATGTGGTGACTCACTCATTAGTAGTACCAACGACCGTGAAGAAAAAAGCTCACCAAGAAAATGTGACGGCGCCAACTAATCTCATGGCTAAAAAAGTTCACCAAGAAAGTGCGGCGCCACTTCCCACGAGAAAAGCAGTGGCCACAAGTAAGTCAGACACGACAACGCTGGCGATAGTGTTAGGGTTCTCAGCAGTCTCTGGCTATCTACTAACCAAATACACCTTGAAGTAGTAATGAGTCTAAACTACGGGTATGAGTCTGACGACCCTCACGATAAAATACTAAAGAGAACGAAAAGGCATCTGGACGAAGACCCTAAATTAAGCGCGACCGGTGGAAGGATGTCTGGAATAATAGACATGCAAGGCTCAGCGATAAAAAACGTAGCAGACCCAGTCGACGACTCAGACGCTGCCAACAAAAGAACTCTAGAGCAATTGCTATCAGGTTACCTCAAGAGTCAGTCCTACAATGTTGTGCTCGACTTCAACGTTAGCACACACGCCTTGAAAAACGTGGAATTTCACACCAATGGTTCAAACAAAGTGAAAGCCATTGGTGAAACAAGTAAACTAATGCAAAACAACCCAACCTATGGTCCTATTGTTGGCATCAGCAGTGTAAGCCAAAGTTTTCTATCACCTGTGTTAACACCACTCCCACTTGAGTCAGGCCTTCACTTTAATTGTCCGAGTATGCAATGGTGTGATCTCTCTATTTTTGTTGTGGTGAGGTTACCTATATGAGAACCGTTGGATCAAATTGGGAGACAATTATATCAAACGACGATGGTCAGTGGGATAAGTTCATAGGGTACAAGACTGGTATGGCTAATGGACTCGCGTATGGTGGTAGCATCCCAGCAATGGAGAGCATATGCACTATTCCAAGTGGCGTTGACATAAGTAAAATGCATATGATATCAATACACTGGCAAATGGACAATTCACACGTCAGAGTCAACAACATCAAGTCAACCGATTCAGACTTCATAGCGAACATGAAAAAGATAGGCACACCTTATGGAACAATTTTTGGAATACATCGACCAAGAATACCACTCGCACCTTATGCATACCCATCGTTGATAGAATTCTACGGCATGAAAATTGTGAGTGGTTACATGACGAACCGAGACATCATAATCATGGGTGGAGAAATGATGAAGGAATATGGTATAAAGTAAATGGGAGCATGTATTTCGAGACCCCATGAAATATATAAGATAAATAAGACGACTGATCACATGTTCAAAGCTGGTGGATCGTTTGGCCGCGGTGATGTGACTCTCGAGCTTCACGCTGAGATTGGTATGAGGTCTAAAAAGACTTACGGCAAACCTATTATGTTACCAGAATCAGACACTGTGGGAGTGGTAGGAGACGTGACCTAAGTTAAAATGGGTTGGTTTAGAAAGCTGGTTCGTAACATTAGAAACTTTTTCAGACGACGTAGAAAACTGAAGACTAACGAAACACACCTGATGCGTTGGTACACAACAAACCAGATCTATAAAAAACCTAGCGCCCACATCGAGTAGTTTTTTTGTGGGAGACTATAATATAGTGATGACTTCCACAGCACTTCAACTATTTGATTTCGACGGTCATCAAATCACAACGGTTAATCACAACGGTGAGATATGGTTCAAAGCAAAAGAGGTCGCGAGCGCTCTAGGTTATGCTCGACCAAAAGATGCAGTTAACGACCATGTCGAACCTGACTGTAAAGTGAAGATGGAGCAGGCCTCATTTATCAACGAACTTGGGGTCTACTCGTTGACGTTCTCGAGTAAAATGGAGCGTGCGAAACACTTTGGAAGGTGGGTGCACACAGAAGTCTTACCAAGCATTAGAAAGGGTTTAGCTGACGTCGGTCTCAAACACAATCAGTTTAAAATGATCACTGAGTTCGACCTTCATACGAAAGTTGTTGGTTTTCTTAGGAAATATTATCCAGAGGTTATTTTGATAGCCGCTTGTGGTGAAAATCAAGACACTTCGAGTAAAAGAATAAATTCGTGGAAAAAAGGTTACCAACGTGGAACGCCTGACTTGATTATTGCCAATGCAAACCGACAGCATAGCGGGCTTGTGATTGAGTTCAAGAATCCAGGTGGCACAGGTAAGACGTCCAAAGAGCAAGACTCTCTGCTACTCAGATACAAGTCCGCTGGTTATCTAACATTGTTGTGCGACTCGTACGATGACGCTATCACCACGGTGATAAAATATTTCTTTGACGTTGGGTTTCAGTGTTCCCAGTGTTTTCGTAAATTTAAAAATAAAGCAGCGTTGAGTAACCACGAGAGACGCTATTGTAAAGAGACTTTTTAGACATCGAGTAATAAGTCGAATTAGCACTCGTTCTCGTTGTTGAGACGACGTTTGAAGCGACAACTGCTCTAGCATTTTTTAAAGACGTTTTTTAACTCGATAAAAATATCTGCGAAACTTTCTCTCTTTATTTCACAAACCTTCTGACCACTGTGTGAAAAAATGTTTCTATGAGACATTGGACGCCTCATGTGACCAATGTCTAAATTTAAAAAAGTGGGGTATCCGAGAACACCCCTAATTTTGTGTGGAAGGATGATGACGTCTGCACACTGCGCGATATTGCTCAGCACCACCAACAAACGATGGTCCTGGGTTGTATCTCCAATTGAATGGTGCTTCGACAGTCGTTCCGCTAGTGTCGCGACAAACAGCACAGTACGCTTTTAGAAATGTGATGTCGTCCGCTACTGGGAGCAGTGTGTCGAGCTCACCAATTCTTTTTAAGCGCTCTGTCGCTATGAGACCACAAATAATGACGTGAATGCCAGCTTTGATGTACTCGCGAATAACTGGGAGTAGATCAGAGTACCAATGGCCCTCATCAATGCCGATGACGTCATAATCGGCTATCTCGGAAGAACTCGGAAGGTTGGTGATTAACTTCGCAGGTAAACTGTCTGATCCGACAACAATGGTCTGACGATGTGTGGAGAACGCGTGGTCAGTTCGCCTAGTGTCGCCTGTGTTGTTCATGTAGAGGACTTTGAGCCCTGATTTACTTAACGTGATTAACCTACGAAGAGTCTCTGTTGTTTTTCCTGCGAACATGGGACCAATCACGATTTCTAGTTTACCGAGTTTCTTCATGATTACTATACCTCCAGAGAAATGTTCTCTCCTGTTGCGGCAACTGTTGTTCGTTGTTAAATATCCGCTGAAGCTCTAAGTTTTTAAGATGAGACCTCGAGCTCTCGTGTCTTGAGCGATGCATTGGGTTGTTGGTAACCACACCACATGGGTAACAATTGTACGACGCGCCGCCGTGCGCAAAATCCAGGTGAGTGTGTGAGAGTATGTGACTCATAATATCGCCCGCACCCACTATTTCATTACACCCCACCCTACAAACGTTGACGTCACAGTTTGCGGCGAGCTCTAGCCACGCTTTGGCTTTGGTTGAGCATGGTTTCCATAGAAGGGTCGCCAAGAACACTTCGAGGTAGTTACCGAGTAGTGTAGCGGCGGACTCGCAAGGGTTGCTCAAGTAGTGGCTACTTGCTAACGTAAGACGTTTGAATGGTGAGTAACACCACACAGGGATCATCTTGGCTAGTTCGTTAACCATCCTGTTGGCTCTAACTTCATCAAGCCCGACCCAAGCCTCATGAGCGAACTTTGTATAGAGAATCTGGGTACCAAATTGTCTTGACACCTCTTCGTTTTTACGATCGGGGTCGCACAACTTGAAGACTTGCGAGTACCCTTTTAAGACGTTGGGTCCAGAGGCGCCTTGTGGGGTAGACGCATCGACAAAGGACATTCTCCGCGTTGCGTCGATCTCCTCTTCTTGGCGGGCTTGGTCTTGAGTCATCTCTTCTGCGATGTCTTGGACTTGAGTCATTATGTTATACCCCCAGAAAAAATCCTAATTTTTTTAGTGCGTTTGGTCTGGAACTGTGAGATACCTGTGAGGTCAACTGTGAGACACCTGTGAGGTCAACTGTGAGTAAGATAACACGTGATAGTGTATTAGATGGTTGAAGACTCACAGACGGCTGTCGACGCTAAGATCACAGCTGATGTGAAAAGTGTTAAGGTAAAGGACCCAAAACGCGTCGCTGCTGGTAAAAAGTTGGCTGAGATATCGAAAGCTGCGAAAGAAAAGAAAATGCGTGAAATGATAGTCAACGAAGAACAGGGTAGTGAGTGGAGCTATGGTGTCGTAACAAGAAGCGCATCGTACAATTCGTTCATAAGTTCTTTTCGATCGATCGCAGCCATATACATTGTCGTGTGTTTTGTTCAAGAGTCAAATGTGTCTAACGCTGGACGACGAGTTTTATGACTCTCTGACGCAGGTGCTGGTGCAGTACTCACAGGTTCTTTTTCACTGCTAATTGTGTACCATAGCGAAGCACCAGCAATGATAACACCAAGTGTTCCAACAATGTCTGGTGCTGTGGTAGTGAGTATGATTTCGAAAAAGGCTTTGGGAGAACCATTGGGAACACCAGAGACTGTGAAAGGCATAGTGAAACTTGCTGCGGCTGTTGGTGCAGGAACGCTGTTAGTAAAATGGGTGCAATCGAAAAAGTGGATACCGACAGACCCATTCAAATCAATGTAAGTTAATGGTGAGCGTTGTGGCTGGAGGGATTTTTAATGCAGTGGCTTTTGCAGGCGCTGGCTTTATGTTCTCGAAGTTTAATCACTCAGGCTATGAAGCTGAGATGAAAAGACATAACCATGCGTTGGAACAGCTAGCCAGTGCGAAAGAAGTGTGGTATGAGAATGAGGTCGCTAAGAAAGATAAGATTCAGCGTTTACGACAAATGCTCTCTGACGCTAATGCTGACATCAATGACACAAACCACGCGTTGGAAGAACTTAGAAGCGTAATGACCACTCACTACAGCGGTCGAGTGTTCACTGACCTCCCGAAGATTGCGGATTACTACCAACCGAGTGCGGAAATGAAGGAATACCAATTATTGTTTGTTAGCGCGCTAGGTTTGGGTAGTGGAATAGCGGTGTGGGTACTAGTTCGGTGAAAAAAAATGTTGGAGTAGTATAAGCGATGGACAAACTTATGAGGCAGATGAGTTATGGCTTGACAATTGACGAGATCGCGAATGAGATGCAAATTAAGTGTGGAGGCACCTTCAGAATTTACTACTGCTCGGATTGCGACGTTGTGAAAAACATGACTGACTGCGGTGGGTACGCGTGTCCAAAGTGTGGCGACATCGAATGGGGATACATTCAGAGTTATGGTGACATGAGACTCACGCGACTAAAAAGCGTTCACAAACGGTCTTGGTGGATGGGTAGGAGACTACGGAATGTTGTGAAGGGTGAGCACCTTGAGTTGATAAAAGAGGACTTCTTGAAAGTTGTCAATGTGCTGCACTCATGCAATTTGATAAAGGGTAGAAATGTCAGCAGATATGGATACTACATTATTAGGTTGTGTCATAGAAGACAACTCGAGACACTCAAGAAGGTGCTTGACCTCAAAGACGGGAAGGTGAAAGACTTGTTCGACAACAATCTGTTTGGGGTGGTGTACCCAAAGCTGGGATGGTGTGAAAGTGGTGATCGTTATTACAACGAGTGGGCTAAGAAAAAAAGTGTAGTGTAAGTATAAGCCATGAATGAGTCGGACTGTGAAAAACCCACTGACAAAAAGACGGGCGCATAAGACGAGCGCAGCCGTTGTCAATTCACTAACAGATGAAGCGACCAACGTTCACGGCTTCTTTAGAGATCAAGAGGGACAACCTGTAGTCGAAGACCTCGCACCGTCAACGCATCTGTTGGATCGAGCACTGAGAGGGTTCACAAGGTCCTATGGAGTCGAAGTAATTGACGACAGAGACATCAACCAGGTAAACGCTAGTAGAAGTGCTGTCACTAACCTTTTGAGACGTGAGCTGGGTGAGACCAACGGAATGAAAGTGGTGGAGACAGTCAAGGTCACTTTTGAGAAAGTTTTAGAGCGTGATAAGACCACATACAAAACTGCCTACTTTAACAGCGAAACGTTCGTCGTCATTAACGAGCACGACATCGAGGGTGTCGCCAATCGTGGGTCGGAGCAGATTTTGACGCGGATAGCTGGGTGGTTATCTGAGGGGTCTGGATGGACTATCGACAAAATAGATGCGCACTACGTCAATATCGCTATTTATAGACCTCTGCATGGGAGTAGCTACATTGCGTTGCCAAAGGAGCTGCGCAATAGTATGAAGGGCTTGATAAACGTAAATAATGGGGATGACAACGAGTGCTTTAGATGGTGCCACCTCGCACACAAATTTCCTGTTGGAAAAAACTCTGACAGAACGTCAAAGTACGTCAGACATGTCAGTGAGCTGGGTTACGACGGAATTGACTTCCCAGTCACACTCAAAGATTACAACAAGATCGAAAAGGCTAACGAAATTAGCATCAATGTTTTTGGGTACGAAAATAAGCAGCCATTCCCTGTGTACGTTTCTAAGGAGGTGTACCCTGACCATATGGACCTATTGTTGATAACTAACGACGTGGGCAACAAGCATTATGTATACATTCGCGATTTTAACAAATTCATGTACCGTCAGACAAAGTATAAGGCGAGAAAGCACTTTTGTAGGTATTGTTTGCAGTGTTTTACCCGAGAGGACGTGCTTGAACGCCATGTGGAAGTATGTTTGGTCATCAATGGGAAGCAAGCTATTAAAATGCCACAAAAAGGTACGAAAGTGAAATACGAGAATTTTAGTAGACAGCTAAACGTACCATTTGTGGTGTACGCAGACTTCGAGGCTATCACACAGAAGGTGCACACAACAACACCATCGAGCAAGTGTAGCTACACAAACGCCTACCAGAGGCACGTTGACTGCGGCTATGGGTACAAATTAGTTTGTTGCTACGACAACGAGTACAGTAAGCCAGTAAAAGTGTATCGCGGTGAAAACGCAGTCAATAAGTTCATTGGGGAGATGTTAGAAATTGTTGAATATTGTAAAGAGACATCTGAGAGTCACTTTAACAAAGAAATGATACTGACTGATGCTGATAAGAAGAACTTTGACGAGGCTAAGAGTTGTCATATTTGCAGTGTTGAGTACACTGGTGCTGACGTTAGAGTGAGAGACCACTGTCACGTGTCAGGTAAGTACAGAGGGTCCGCACATCGTCAGTGTAATGTGAACTTTAAGTTGACTGACAAAATTCCTGTGATCTTCCACAACTTACGTGGCTACGATAGTCATTTCATTATGCAGGAGATTGGCAAGTTTGGCCAAGACATAAGTGTGATACCAAACAACATGGAGAAGTACATGGCGTTCATGCTTGGAAAAAACTTGGTGTTCTTGGACAGCTTTCAGTTCATGAGTAGCGGTCTAGACAACTTGGTGAAGAACCTACCAAGAGACGCTTTCAAGTACACATCATAAGTGTTTCGCGACGATGGGTTGGCACTTATGACAAGAAAGGGAGTCTACCCCTATGATTATATGGACTCCTTTGATAAATTTGATGAATGCGAGCTACCCTCCAAAAAGGACTTCTACAGCGTTCTGAATGACGAGCATATTACGGAAGAAATGCATGAGCGCGCTTGCGATGTGTGGGACTACTTCGACGTCGAAAGTATGGGTGGGTATCACGACCTGTATTTGAAAAGTGATGTGCTCTTGCTTGCTGACGTTTTCGAGAACTTTAGAAAGACATGCCATCGCGAGTATAAATTAGACCCGTGCCACTATTTCACGTCGCCTGGATTGGCTTGGGATGCCATGTTGAAGATGACTGGAGTGGAGCTCGAGTTATTGTCCGACATTGACATGTTCCAGTTCGTAGAAATGGGTATGCGTGGTGGTGTGAGCTACATATGCAACAGACATGGCGTGGCAAATAATAAGTACATGAAGGGGTATGATAAAACGAAAGAGTCGAAGTATTTGATGTATCTTGATGCTAACAATTTGTATGGATGGGCAATGAGCCAAAGTCTACCCACAGGTGGTTTTAAATGGTTGACTAAGAGAGAAATAGAAAAGGTTAATCTATGCGACTATCACAACAATAGTAAAAAGGGCTTACTGCTTGAAGTCGACTTGGAGTATCCAAACCATTTGCATAACCTACATAACGATTACCCACTGGCTCCTGAGAAGATGGAGATAACCGTTGACATGTTGTCGGAGTACTGCACGAAAATCAAAAATAAGTTTAACGTGAGTGTTGGTGGTGCGAAGAAGCTGGTGACTAATTTGATGGACAAAAAAAAGTATGTGTGTCACTACGGAAATCTGCAGTTGTACATGGATCTTGGATTAAAAATCAATAAGATTCACAGGGTCCTGCAGTTTGACCAGTCCAAGTGGCTAGGCAAGTACATCGACTTTAACACAGTCAAAAGAACTGCGGCTAAGAACGCTTTTGAGAAGGACTTCTTCAAGTTGATGAACAACAGTGTGTTCGGAAAAACGATGGAAAACTTGAGGAAGCGTGTGGACGTAAGATTAGTGACCACTGCGAAGAAATTAGAAAAGCTTGTCTCGAAGCCGACGTTCGTGTCTTGCAAAATATTTAGCGAGAACTTAGTCGCTGTCCATAAGGTTAAAGAAACGTTGACACTAAATAGACCTGCATATGTGGGTATGTGCATACTAGACTTGAGTAAAACGCTGATGTACAATTTTCACTACAATTATATTATGAAAAAGTACTCTAGCGACACCTGTAGATTGCACTTCACTGACACTGACAGTCTGTTGTACTCAATCAAAAAAACTGACGACGTTTATTCCGACTTTATGATGGAGTGCGAAAAGTTCGACAATAGCGACTATCCTGCAGACAGCCCATTCTTTTTTAGAGAGAATAAGAAAGTTATTGGGAAGATGAAGGACGAGTGCGCTGGAACGCCAATTGTTGAGTTCGTTGGGTTGCGCAGTAAAATGTACAGCTATTTGAAAGAGGGTGGAGGCGGCGGGAAAACCGCTAAAGGTATTAGAAAGAATATAATTAAAAAAGTGATCAGACATGAAGATTACAAAAGTGTGTTACTCGAGCAGAAACAGTTGCGACACACAATGAAGACCATTAGAAGTGTCAAACATCAGCTAGGTAGTTACGAAATTAATAAAGTGTCGCTATCCTGCTTTGATGACAAACGATACCTTTTAGAAAATGGCATTGACTCCTATGCGTATGGTCACAAAAACATTGAAGTGAGAGGCGAGGCAACAAACGCTGAAAATAGTGAACAAACGGACTAATCTATTATTAACAGGTGGCAATAATCTAATTTGCATAACAGGTGGCAATTTTATCACGCGTGAGACACTTTTACGATACATAAATTTGTAAAAATGTTTAAACGACTATTTTTTTAAATGTGATTTGACAAATTTGTGAAAATGTTGAAACGACACTTTCTATTTTTTAAATGTGATTTGACAAATTTGTGAAAATGTTGAAACGATTATTTTTTAAATGTGATTTGACAAATTTGTGAAAATGTTGAAACGACACTTTCTATTTTTTTTAATGTGATTTGACAAATTTGTGAAAATGTTGAGACAGCACTTCCTATTTTCTAAATGTGATTCGACAAATTTGTGAAAATGTTGAAATGACACTTTCTATTTTTCAATATGTGAGAGTGGGCTCGTACCACATTTTATTTTTTTAACACGCGAAAATGTTGAAATGACACTTTCTATTTTTTCCTAAATGTAATTTGACATAAATTTGTGAGAATTTTGAAACGACACTCTCTATTTTCTAAATGTGGCTGAAATGGTGTCAAATTTAGCGAGAGTCGCGATTTAGTATAAATTTGGTATTGTCTCGCTAGTCTCGCGTGTGTTTGACATCAATTTAGTAGAAAACGTGCGAGGGGTGTCTAGATTGACTAACGATCGCTGTAGTAGTATAGAAGGTAGGGCTGCGAGCTTATTCGATGTTAATCGTAAATATAAATACCAAAACATCGCCAAATTTGTCGAGTCGTGACTTGGCCAAATTTGGTGATGTTTTGGTGTTTATATTCACGGTTGAGGTCGATTGAGCTCGCAGCCCTACCTTCTATACTACTGGGTTAGGATTCATAAATGTAGATATTGGGATAACGTACGTGTAAGAAGAAAGAAGCAGATGATACATGATGATCATTAAGCTCAAATCCTCAGATAATGTTTCTCAGTAGGATTCAAACCTGTATATATATAACCTTCTTATTGCTGGTGAGACGCACTAACCATACCTAGACACATTGGGTTATAATGTTGTACTGGTTCAATTGACATATAGTACTGTATGTACTGCATATGTGGCAGTCACTATATATCAGTAATGCTTGGGTGTGCTGTATATTCACTGTATATAGTTTTTAAAATGTTTATCTGAGGATTTTAGTGTGATGTCCATCCATATATGTATTGTCTGTCTACTCCAAGCTTCCACATTCACTACATCTGCAGTGATATACGATACTAAGTAATGAAAGAAGGAATTGTGAAAAGAAGTTAATTCACTCAATGTTATTCTGTTTTTATGTAGGAATAGCACTATTTTACTTCCATCTTTCCTCAATCACCTTGTACACTGATGATACCAATCACCAACATAAACTCTGTAGAAAAGCATTAACATTTTTGGAAGAAGCATTGCGAAGAGTAAAGGGGAAGCGTGTTAGCTTTCTTTGTGGGGATGCAGGTACTGTAGTTATTGGAAAATCTGAAAAATGTATTTTGTTTCCTCTGTTTAAATAGCACTAACTAGTCTGATTATTCTTAAAAATGACAAAAAAACAACAAAGCAAATAAAGAGATGGAAAATGGTAACTAGTGCAAACTTTTAGCAATCCTGGGTACCAATATCTTCAAAGTATCTGCAAAAAAGCCATAACGTGAATTTACAAGTGAAAACAGGGCTGTTGAGAGCCACTTGTTTGGACCCGGGTTAAACTTTAAATTGCATCCTGGCCCTTATAAAAAAATTTAATAGGAATTCCTATAGGATTTCTATTTATTTAGATATATTTATGGGCCAAATCCTATAGGATCCAATTGGAGTTCCTATAGGAAATCCTATAGGAAATTTATTCCTATTAGATTTTGGCCCAATTTCTATGGGAAATGCAATTTTCCTATAGGAATTCCTACTCTTCTATTTGTTGCATTGTTCGGACTTGTAAGTGTTATAAAGCAATATAATAGATTTCTTAGACTGAAATGTTATGTGCCCTACAGTATTTAGCCTCAGGGATTTAGCCTCAGTTTTTAGCCTCACTGGGCCCCAGTGTAATTGAGTGAGACTTTTAAATAATAAATAATCGCGTAGCTCGAAACGTTAGATGACTATACTTAGTACAGCCTTTTTAGATATTTGATTTGTATTTCTACACTTCCTATACAGCACAACACGTTTTAATTACAGTAATTTGGTGTTATGAGCTATTTTATTTGAGAAAATCGAAGTTAAAGTTTATGTATATTAGGAGAAATCTCCCTGATCTTGTAGGATCCTGACATTTTCAGGATCCTAATTTAAGTATCCTAAATTTTCAGGATCCTAATTTATTTCCAGGATCATAATTTTCAGGACAGGATCCTAATCAGGATCCTATCATCCTATCAGGAAATCCAAAGTTTCTGGACAAGACCTATTGGATCCTGAACATGGTGGGGGGTGGTCATGATGATTTCATAAATTTGAAATTATGATCTGATGGATCAACACGTTCCAAATAAACTTGCCTTTTTAAACAAATCTCCATGGTACTTTTTGTTGTGTTGTTGCCGATAATTATCGTCATTAAATATTTGCTTGCAAACAAGACACGTCAGCTTAATTTTCTTCCGCATGTGTTTCAGTTGGTTGTTGTACATAACTTTCCAATCCAATGTATTTCAAAATGTTTCAGCTAATTGTTCTTGGTTGACTTTTTACAACTCAGTCAACTCTATACATTGTGTCATTGTTATAAGCATAGCGGCGATCTCATCCATATTTATGTATGAAGGATAGCCGTATAAGGGCACTCTACAATGTACAACGGCGTGATTTTCTCACCTGATTAAGGTAAATTTTGCTTTATCATTGTCAATGTTTACTAGTATACTGTCTAAACAGAAAGCGAATATTTCTATCAGCGAGTCATCTTAAATGTTATGTGCGCTACCTCTACAATGCCGAAACGTGATTACTGATTGCGCATTTATCCACGAAGTATTAGACGCTGTTGTGTACTTGCACGATCGTGATTTGACGCAAATTCTAGTAGCGCTACACAGCCATAGTTTAAAGTGCTTATAAACCCAAAATCGGTTTTTGATGATTAGTTAATAAGTTCTAGATTAGTTTTTGCGTTAAACTTTTAGTTTCGGAGATATAAGGGCTCAAAGTCACAATTTGTGAAAAAAAGTAGCGCAGGCCGGGAGACTGGATCCGAGGAACGTGTTATGTTTCAATACTTATAAAAATATATTACAATTCGAGTAGACAAGGTAACATCGTAAAGACACATCGTTTGGGCATTTTTCAATAAAAACTCTTAAGATAGCTGTCTTCTCCTATGCAAAAGCCTAGTTGTTGTTGAAGATGGGTTCCTCAGATCCAGGTCCCTGTGTGTTATTTTGGGGCGTTACTTTTTCCAAAAAAATGGCACAATTTGCATGTTTGAGCCGTTATATCTCCGAAACTAAAAGTTTAACGCAAAAACTAATCCAGAACTTATTAACTAACTTTTTATGCTCTATCCGAATCACCAAAAACCCATTTTGGGTTTATAAGCACTTTAATTAGATTATCTTGCACTTTTTGAGAGACGATCGGCATTAACGGATGGATTAAAAAGTGCGGCTCTACGTAAAACGCTAAATCGTCGACGCATTTTTATCGGATTTTGGCGGTCGGTAATTATTGGGCATTTGTAGCGCCTTTTAACCAACGATTTGTTTGTAATTTTGCGGGTTTTTTGTTGATTTTTGCTGACTTTTATCGGCACATATAGTTTATTCGCATAAGATCGCAGGTCCAAATTTGCCAACATAAATCCGACTTGTGCCGACAAGAGCAACATTGGGGGGGGGGGGGGGGGCGGTGCGACACACACCCCTTTCGCTACGCCCCGACAGGGAATGTTAGACTTCTGGATAGGTTCCTACAAGAAAACCATAAGATCCTCATGGACATGATTCCTGTTAGAAAAACATCAGATCGTGTATAGCATCCTGTAAGGAAAATCTAAGATTCTGTACAAGATGCTATAAGTAGGATCCTACATAGGATTTCTACCAGGGTCTTACCAATTTGCAGATATCGATTAAATATTAATTTCTTTTGAATTTTCTTCATGAATTCAATATATCAATTTTTTCAATCAATTTTACTCATTCCTGATTGGCTATGGCATCAAATTTTTTTACTAGGGGTATTTCAAAAAATACCACATTTGAGAAATAAATAGGCTTAAAATAGATTTATACATGTGATATTTGAAAATTTAGGCAAAATTTCACTCGCAGTGTAAATCCGTAATTGTACTCACTATGATATGATTACCTATATTAATGAAATATAGATTGCATGATATTTTTCTTTATCTTTGGTTGTTACACTTCTTTTCATTAATTTATTTCAGGTGTGTATGCACTTGCAGCCGTCTTGTACTCCAAAGTTGGTGAAACAAGAAAATCAGAAAAATATGTCGAAAAGTTATGTAGTCTTTGTAATGAAGTTGTAGTTGATGAGTCTTTACCAGATGAATTGCTATATGGTAGAGCTGGTTATTTATATTCTTTACTTTTTGTTAACAAACATTTGGGGAACGAAACAGTCTCTAATGCAGCACTTGAACAGGTAATTGAAAATGGTTGAATAGACATTATAATATAGATTTAATATAATTTCGTTTAGGGGTGCACCGGATAGTGATTTTTACTATCCGGCCGGATACTGGATTTGCCGGATAGTTGAACCGGATATTTTCGTATACAAGTCGCAGTCCTTCTTTTCAAGTAGAATAGTTGAATTGCCATATTTTGACTAGTTTCTGGGCTATAACCTCCTGCATTGTGACCGAAATTTGATTCGATTCATTGAAAATCACAAACCCATGCTTCAGGGTTTGAATCTGCAGTTATACCAATAACAATGTTATAAATGCAATCTCAAATACAGTACTGTAGTTTGCAAGTATAAATTGAAAATGAAATGATTAATCCAACTTGGTCTAAGTCAACTTGGTTTGGTTACCAACTCACACGTTTGAAACATAAACATACGCGTTAAAACGCTCACGCCTAACGGTTGCTTGCAAATGGTAGTAGTTGTTACTTTCTGAACTTATTTTTTTGCAAGTTGATATATATTTTGTCTGTTTAAGAAGACAGTTAACCATAACCAACAATACTGCAACAGTAAACAAGCTCAATATTGCTGTTTTGTTGTATTCATGTCTATGTTTATTATGTTTGAATTAACACAAATTTAATACGCCTTGGAAAACTGTCAAAAACAAATTACCGGTATCCGGCCCGATAATAGAAAATATCCGGCCGGATAGTGAGATTATCCACTATCCGGCCGGATACTAAACCCGGTGCACCTCTAATTTCGTTCAGGCCCGGCGGAAGCTCTGGAGAAGTGGAGCGGCCATTAGAGATATTACGAAAGTTGTGGTATGTGTTCGTGGCGAAACCGTTAGGAGGATCTTGGGACATGCAACGATATCTCAGAAGATTTTGAATTTAGCATGCCCCATAAGTGCATTTTCTGCCATTTATGCGAAAAATTTCCTAAAAATTAATCGGTAAGGCAAACGTTTTTGAAAAAGAGAGTCATGATCATATCAGGCGTTTGTTGCATTAAAGAAAATAATTGACACATTGACAGAACTTTCGCTTTTAAAACGGCGTGAACGTCTTTTGTACCACAAATAATTTAGGCTTAGTCCAAGGCCGCCCCAGAGGTCTTCGCCGGCCCTGATTCTGTTTCTGATTGGCTTGTCATGCCTGTTCCATTTCAGCTTGATGGAGCACAGGAATTTCAAGTGACCAAAAAGAAACGTAAATGCAAAGTTTTGGCTTTCGTAAGGAGAAATAATTAGCGAGATAAAACTTGGTTCAACCTGGGAAAGCACTAAAAAAACTTTAGTTCTTACCTTTCCTTCGTGCTCGAAGAGAAGAACTTATGCTTTATTGCTTTTTTATGCTTTTTTATGGAAGAGAAGAACTTATGCTTTTCGAAAGTTTTGCAACATTCGCGTGTTTGGATCACAGTGTCCTGCACGGAAAATATTTGAAGTATTCCTTTATTACATGTAGTTATGATTATATTGAAGGGTATTTTGTTTTTGCACGAGAAAGCCTGCAGTGTTATTTTTGCTGTTTATAATATTTTATCGTGAATTTCATAGCTGTAGTGTACTATGTCATGTAATTTCTTACATTGCAATATAGTTAACACATGTAGACTAGAATTTGGAGCAAAATTTGAACCAGTGTTTAGTACATTGAGCATATACACTTAGGTGGAGTCTGCTAGAATTAAAAATATAATCAAATGTAAAACTGTTTATTTATAGTCTATTTTATTAGAGTTTGTTATTAATAATTTAGGTTGTGTCAGCTATACTCAATTCAGGGTTGTCACTCTCACGAAGAGAAAGAAGTAGAAGTCCTTTGATGTATTCTTGGCATGGAAAGCATTATGTTGGAGCAGCGCATGGTATCGTTGGTATCATGTTTATGTTATTACAGGTTAGATAGTTGCAATCAGACGACTTTATAGACCTCTTTCATAATGGCTGCCATTTTAAATATTTTTTATGCGCATTTAAATTAGCTTTAGTTTATAACCTCGTTAGGAAGCGAAGATTGAATTGCTGACACACAAACGAGGTCCTAAAGTCTAATTAAGATGCACATAAAGGAATATTTAAATTGGTTGCCATTTTAAAAGAGGTCAATATACTGCTTTGGTAAGGTGTAGATGAGAGTCAAGTCTGGTTAAAACTAAGATTGGAGGGAGGAGGGAATGAGGGGTATATTGACCAATCAGAGCGCGTGTTACGTACATGTTATTTTATAATTGCTGAGGCAGTGCTTCCACTTTGAAGGAAAATGAAGGAATTTTAAAGGAAACATGCATTATTTAAATGTTTTAATAAAAAATTGGTTAGAACTACAAAAACGTTATCAAGAATCGATAAATACTAGTTGCTTTCCCACCAACCCCACGTCAATAAACGCTACTAATAATAGAACTAATTCGACATACGAATTGTCCAATCATATTGGAATATTATTTCGCACTCGCAGGGCTTAATTTATTCTCCCGGGCAACTGCGCAGATTTATTGACAGCTTGATATCTCTTGATCACTCGGACTGAATGAGTCTGATTTCAACAATATAAAACAGCGACGGATATTCGCTAAAATGTAGTGAAATATGGATAGTGAGGATTCATCGTTATCAGAGGCTGAAGAACATTATCTCCATATTATTGTATCATAACATTGCCATTAATTGAGACTTAGGGGTTAGGATATCAGATAAAATCGTTCAAAAAATCGTTCCAAAACTACGACGTCATGTCATTTTGACAGCGCAATAATTAACCGGCGATGTGGCCGTGTGGTTAAGGCGCATTTACACGATGCGACAAAAACATACGACGTGCAACAAAATCGCATTTTGTAAACAGGCTTATTTATGACATTTATGCGACATTCGACTGTTGCATGGTGTAGCATGTCGCATTTCGTTGTATGTCGCATGTTTTTGTCGCATCGTGTAAACGCGCCTTAAGTTGGAAACGAGAAGTCGAGGCCAGGGGCGCCGGAAGTAAGTCAGGGCAGCGGGGGCAGAATCTCGAAAAAGGACACTTACACCTTACCATGGCAAACAAGCGAAAGGAAATTTTCATATAGTAGGAGAAGCCGTCTAATTGTCTTTTTTATTTAATATCTATTACTAGACTGACAGTAAACGTTTGTCAATAACAATATTTAATAATTAATACTAAGCGGATATATGTAACATAATAATATATTAATAATATATTTTAATATTTATCAAATAGAAAATACTTGCGTCAGTTGCGTGCCTCTAAATCGTCGACCACGACGACCAGCGACTTTTAGTTCGAGCTCGTTCCTCCACGCATCTCGCTCGTAAATTTAGATGTTTTTGCTTTCCGAATTTGGGTAGTATAAATTTTAACTTAGAGTGATAAAATGAATTCAAAACGAAGTATAAGATATAATGATACCAAATGGCACACGCGTGCCCCCGTAAGCAAACGGCCCCCGTGGCTCCGGCGCCCCTGGTCGAGAATAATACCTTGAACAACCTTGACAACGTTCTCTTTTGTTGATTTCACATACAAAACTCCTGCTTAATTTGACAACAATTTTGAAGGAAATTTAAAAGTTATTTTGACTTTTTGGAAAGATTTATTGGTCAAAATAAGAATAACAAATATATTTTGGTTCGGAAAAGAGGAAGCACTGTTTGTAAGGCAATGGTGCGAGAACCGCGGGTTCGATCACGCAGGAATCGAATCTTTAGCTTGAGTAGGATGTGAATACGTAGACAAAGTTTAAAGGTTTATATCCGAAAAAATAATTTTGCATTTCAGGTATATCCAAACTGTAAACCTGTAGTATCACATATTTCTGAAATCCAAAACTGCATTGATTATCTCCTCTCAAAACAATTTCCTTCTGGAAATTTTCCGTCATCCTTGGAAAACAAATCTGATCGACTGATTCACTGGTGTCACGGAGCTCCGGGAGCAGTTCATTTAATGTTGAAAGCTTATAAGGTTTGTAAAAATCAACAGATTTTATTTCTTTATTCAGTTCAGAGTAATCTTTCATCTTTGCAGGCCTTAGGCCCCGTTTCCACCTAGCCGGTTACGTTTCTAACCTGCATCAAATGATTAGGCGTTTTGTTCCAACGTAATCAGGTACATTATTTAGCGGTTACAAATATAACCGTATCCAGCTTCGAAGTTTGATAACTGCATTTTGGCCGATAAGGGGCTATTAATCGAAATAATTAACCTACACTGTATTGAGTCGACGGAGAGTTACTGACTCGAGCGGGATTTGAACTCACACCTTCGGGATTCCTTTCCACTGCAGGGGAAAGTTGCCCCGGGCCCCCAATTTGAGAAGGGCCCCCTAAATTTTTTGAAGATTTGGACATGATGAAGATTAAAGACAGTATCGCAATCGACGGCAACTGGGTCCTCGACCACTGTGGCGCAGGAGCCGCACAAGGGCCCCCGACCTCAAAACTGACAACAGGCCATTTATTAAGGGGCCCAGAAAGCTCCGCATCACTTCTTGAAACCTATTTTTGAAATATATCATACTGTATATGTATGGGGAGGCCCAAACGCAAATTCTCTAAGTGTCCCAGTCTCAGTAGCTCCATTACGCCTCTGATTAAACATGTTCTTCTGTGATTCAATTATTTATCGCCAAGGTGCCTCTTTTGTATTTTTATTTATATTTTCTTAAAATTAATGGGATATATTACCAAAAAAACCGTGATTTAAGGTCTTTAGATTTTGCTCAAAAATGCCCTCAAAGTGGGTGCAGGAAATGCCATTTCAGAGACCCTAAATTCAAAACCTTTCCGGGGGAACAGGCCCCGGACCCCCTAGAAATGCGGTCACTAAATATTACGTGCGTCCACTGGAAATTATGACGTCATCAGGGCCCCCAAAACGATATTTTGCCCCGGGCCCCACAGAACCTCTCGGCGGCCCTGGGTATCAGATACCCTGATGAGGTGCGTCCTTTAGGTAGAGTATCTAGGTTGCCCAACACTTATCCTTATCAACAGATTCACTGCAATAACAATATATACAAATACTCATTTTATCCCAGGACCATAGTTACATGGAATAACATTTCATTTGATAACCTCTCTTTTATATCTAGCGCTTCAAACTTCAAAACTCTTGCTATGCCTTCTATTAAGTCCATGTGTTATTCCTAATTTGTTAATTGATTTTGTACTTTCGTTCCTGTAATGTTTTTTTATGTAATTGTATTTTATTATCTTTTGACATAACATATGTATATATTCTAAGTGTATATCTGTAAACCTCCTAGTATAGTGTAATACTGATTTAGGAGTATATCATTAAAGCATTAAATAGTTTGTGTGAGACTACAGTGAAATATCGTACAGTCTACAGCTATTTTTAGTACAGACCGAAGTTCTTGCAAAAAACAAAGGTCCAATATTTCTCTGTAGACAGACCGAACAAGCGAGGTCACTAAGCTGTTTATTTATATGGCCTCAATAACGAAAACATTTCGATAACAAGCGATCGTGTGTGTGGCTTCGTTAGCATGTGTTCTCGCATTCCAAATGCACACGTGGGAACAACAAGAATATTGTTATTCCAAAGATCAGAACTGAAGCGGGAAAGAAAACTTTTGCATATCAAGGAGAAATTATTTTTAATAAACTGACCAGTGATATGAAGACAGAACAGTCGTTTTTTTAAGATTTAAGCACAATTTCAATAATTTAACTTTGATTTTTAACTATACATACTTTATAATTCTTTATATCTTAGTCTTATATTATTAATCTTGTAATCCTATTTGTTTGTCAAAAACAAAACAAAAAACCCAAATGAAAAGCATGAAGTTGTTCAATTCAATGAACTTCGTCTGTCACCAAACTAATTTGTTAATGTAAAGAAATTAATTTTATCGATTTTTTTCAGAACTCTTCCATTGTCATGACAGTAATCTGTGCATGGGAACGTAGTATTTCACACTTGAATAGTTCACGTTTTCACTATTTAGTGATTTCCCATGTATAGGTTCATCAGCGATAGTTCATAATGAACAATTGTTTCTTTTGTAGACTTTTAACGAGCAGAAATACCTTGATGCTGCAATAGAATGCGGTAACGTGGTATGGAAACGAGGCTTGCTAAGAAAAGGTTACGGTATTTGTCATGGAGTGGCTGGGAATGGTTATGTATTCTTAGCATTGTTCAAGGAAACAGGAAAACAAGTTTATCTTCATCGAGCTCTTAAGGTCAGAAAATAATGTACAATGTTATTAACCATTAAAATTAGGTAATCGCATGGGGCCGAGGAAATTTAAGGTTTAATTTCACACATGTTTTCAAAGTTTCACAAAATTGCCCGAAAACTGTGAAAATTTGTGAAACTTTGAAAACACAAGTGAAATTAAACCTTAATTTTACGAGGAACCATGTGAAAATCTGTTAATCATATAGAGGGCAAAATTTATTCATAAATAAGTTAGCTGCGCACGTGAACAACACGAGGAAGCAGGAGCTTGGATTTACAAGTAAAACAACATAATAACTTAATAAGTGTTTCCCGCTGGCGTCTCAACCAATCAGGTAAAAGTAATTTTTACCCTAAATTTAGGAAAAATGCCATCCTCATTAGCCAATCATATTCGAGTAATTTCTCTCTCTATATGTTTAACCCTTTAAGCCCCAGTAGCTGCAACATATACATTCTCATTATTGGTTTCTAAACATTTGTTATAGTACTAGTTGGGTGAAGTTGTTTTTAAAACTGTCAGTTTATCTTTGGTGATCAATTTCTTTATTCTCATTACCTTTATGCTTGGTTAACCATTGATATTATTAGGAGAACTTAGGTACTGATCACCTCTGGGGCGTAAACGTAATTTGCTGGTGAAATACACAAACGAAATACTGATTTGGATAAATTTATGCTTGGTTAACCACTGATATTATTAGGAGAACTTAGTACTGATCACCTCTGGGACGTAAACGTAATTTACTGGTGAAATACACAAACGAAATACTGATTTGGATAAATTTATAGATGGTCGTGAAATTACACACAACTTCCATGGTGACCCCCCTAACCATCAAACTACCAATATAAGTTACAACATAGATAATGGAAGTGGAACTAGAGAGGAAACTTAAAACGATGTTTCGAAACCGGAAACGATGTTTGCACAACTTGCTGTGGTAATTATACGATTATAAGAGGCTGATGCAGCAACTGATGGTCCACATGGCTACGATAAGTTATTGCTAAATAATGTTATACTTAAGTTCAGTAGTGTCTGATTGTAGCTATGTGGGCCCACGTGTTACGTGCATTAACCGCTTATAATTGTATAATTACCATACTGATAGCAAGCAAGTTGTGCAAACTTTCATGGTTAAACACGAGCTGCGAACATGAAAAGTTTTTGGTTTGATTTTAAATCCGCCACATAGTTTATCAAATGCAGGCCTGTTCTTTTTTTTCCCCGTTTTATTACTTTTTAATTAGTTTAATAATTATCTATTTTAATTGTTTCTATATTTAATAGTTTGCTGAATGGTCGTTTGACTATGGTAAACATAACTGCAGAACTCCTGACCGACCATACTCTTTATTTGAAGGTAAATAGACGTAGGGGCATTGCTACTACTGGGGACACTCCCCAAAATATTAAAAACCACATAATTCTGGAAAAAATGGATAGTGGAAGTATTAAATTTGGGCAAAAACTGGTCTGAGAAAGCAAGACTGAAATAAAACCAAGAAAGTTATTGTGCGTGTTAATGTTCAAATGTGTTTATATTGTAAAGTTTGGTTGCTGAAAGATAGAAACTATATGGCGATAAGCTATGACGTCTGAATGTGAGTAAAATAGGATTCAGGCAATTTTATAAAAAATAGAATATTTAGGAAAATTTAACTGGACACCCTCCCCACAGTACGTTTTTATTTCAATGTTAGTGTTTTAATGTCGGAAAGTAAAGCTGTAAGTGCTTTGGATGAAAATGAACGCCTATTGTACTTGCTAATGTCCTACGTTAAAACAGTGGATTTGAATATATTCTGATTGTCTGATATTTACTGTCTAATTCACTTTTTCTTGCTGAAAGCTTCGCATTTATTGACACTCTTGATTTAATTTCCCACTCGCAATATCCATCTTCCGAAATCCAGCTGCCCAGATTCTTGAAATGTTTGACTTGCTTTAGAACCTTCCCTCCAATCATGATGTCCATCATAATTTTTTTATCCCAACGAAAGTTCATTAAAATAAAAATAAATAAAATAAACAAAGATATATTGTTTTAACTTTCGTTTTCCTTTCATAGGACTTGCTGGAACACTTTATTTCTGGTCTGATCTTTTTGAACCTCAAAAGGCGTGCTTTCCGGCATTTGAAATTTGAGGATATTATCAATAAAATACTAATCGAAGAACTCATTGTATTCTGTTTATCTATTAATGTACTAGAATCGTACTGTTTATTTCGTGTTAAACACATGGTTGCTTTTAAAAATACAAGAACTTATAAAATACAGTTTTAAAGAGATACAACACCTCCAAAACAAGAGCTGTTCTGAATGTGAGTGCTGAAAGTTCTTTAGCGCTTTTCAATCGGCATAGAGGGCTTCTATGAGATTTTCCTCCTGAAAAACGACATGCATTTCTTCATTATCGCTAAATGGAACTTCTTCGGTGAACACTTGGTTGCTTAGTTACTTAGACATCGGGGGAATGTGCGATGGGAGTCAATGCTGCTGTCTTCTGGCCAAGTAAGTTTATTCCTTGAATTTTTTTGAAAAGTTTAGACATGCGGCAACTGCATACAAATTCGACACATCTCAGAAACTCCTGTGCTCCAAGCTCTGAATAATTCTTATCTATACGGGCACTTTCCCAGAGTCTCGCACAAGGCAGAGATAAGCTTACCAAAGTCCAAGCATTTATGAAGTAGCTTGTTGAGGTCAGAGTAACTGCTTTGAAAGCGTCGCTCAAGCTCGCCGATAATATTAGCGCCACGATCTTGTAAGTCAGACAGGGAATCTTGTAGCCCTCGTGCTTTCCAATCAACTGGCTGTTCACCACCACCTTCAATGATCAACTATTGAACTATTTCCGTAGCGCATTTCTTTGATTGCATTGAGACTTCAGCACTTGGTGCACCTGTAGTCAGCTCTTCAATGAATCTCTTCACCTGTGCTTTAACTAAAGGCAGATACTCAGTCAGTTTCCATCCAGGGTATATACCATGCAGGAAGCTTGGGATTGTAGCGTCAATACTACAAGAGGCCAAAGCAGGTCAAGAACACCCAGTAAATTTAAAACAAAGTCTTGACCATAAAGTTTATAACCGACGTCTGATCTTTAAAAGATGTAAACTTCCAAGCTTTCTTCTAGGTTCTCTCGATCTCGATAATTAGGCTCCGTGTAATTCGGGTTCGAGAGCATAAAAAAACTGTAGAAAGGATTCCGTGAACATGATATTTCTTAGTCAACATGTAACTAAGGGTTAGTAAATTATGTTAATGTTATTCTTCATTTTTATGTAAAATTTGAACTATGCCTGCTGCAAAATGAGCTGAAAACATTCGCTCAAATTGCAGGTAATGGTGTTTCCGAGGTTGTATATTTCAAAACTTTCTGGGAGGTACCCCCGTACCCCCATAGAAATGCGGTCACTAATTCTCATGGCTCCACCCTTTTCACCCCCTCCCCCCATATGAATTTGGTTACTGCATATTATATGACGACACCATATTTAATATGGTGTCAGAATATATATTCTGTTTTTAGTTAACAAAAAAATCAATCAGACATAATGTTCGACAAGTCGTGAAATTGATCGGACATTTGTATTTCCTGTCGGACAATGTTCGATGCAACCATTGTGTTTTTGTTATGGACCACTTTTGTGTGTCATCACTCATTGAAAAAAGCGCTAAAAAGTGCAAAAGCATTTTTTTAAAAATAAATCGCAAAATGTGGCATAAAAAACGCAAATTAGTACTGTAAGATTTTTCTAAAAAAATCTTGTCAGAATGCAGGAAATGCCATTTCAGAGCCAAATTTTAAAAAAATTCCGGGGTGCAAAAATTCCGGACCCCCCTAGATTGCGAACACTTTCTTGTTTTGGCGTCCCCTGAAAAATTCCTAGATCCGTCCCTGGCTATCGCCATTGTGTTTTTGTTACAGCGTTCGTGAGTCCATTGCTACTCAGTATGCATAATTACGCAGGGTTTCTTTTAGAAAATATAACAAGCGGGGCAAAACACCCCATAATGAAAATTTGCGGGCGGATTGAGAGCCCGGGTATGATCGCCCGGAAAATTTTGAATTTTAGAGTCTCTGAAATAGCATTTCCTTCATTTTGAGGGGATCTAAGAGAGTTTGAAGGACATAATGTCAAACAAAATACTCCAAATACATGATTGGAATACACCATATCCATACAACGGATACAAGGTATGTACATCGTGTAGTGGGATATGTTGTGGGGATATGTCACACAGACAAATGAAATCACATATTTGTGAGTACCACCACCACTGAAAATAAGTTGCAGAGAAAAATTTATATAGTATATATATATATATATATATATATATATATATATATATATAGGTAATATTTGGCATTTCACTCGATCAAACTACATGTATATACAGAACTCGTTACTAAGCTCTTGGCAACGGCTTCCGTAGCTCAGTGGTCAGAGCACTGCACTAGCATCGCAGGTCGCGGGTTCAATTCCAGCCGCAAGGCCTTGAAGTTGCATTTTTCGCAACTGGTCCCGGTTTGGTCTTAAAATGTATGTATTCCAACACTCGAAATTTTCCTTCACCATAAATCCTTTCAACATATATATATATATATATATATATATATATATATATATATATATATATATATATATATATATATATATATATATATATATATATAATATATATATATATATATATATATATATATATATATATATAATATATATATATAATATATATATATATATATATATATATATATATATATATATATATATATATATATATATATATATATATATATATATATATATATATATATATATATATATATATATATATATATAATATATATATATATTATATATATATATATATATATATATATATATATATATATATATATATATATATATATATATATATATATATATATATATATATATATATATATATATATATATATATATATATATATATATATATATATATATATATATATATATATATATATATATATATATATATATATATATATATATATATATATATATATATATATATATATATATATATATATATATATATATATATATATATATAGGCCGGTAGGGCACATTGTAATACTTTATGTATATATTACGCTCACGCTCACCGCTCATGTGGTTTGAGCACTCTTATGGATTGGGCGGAGAGTCTCTCTCAATGAGACGTTTACTGTTTGCGTTATGCATTGCTCACTGCTCGCAGTTTGAGCACTTTGGTGACTCCACAATGCAATCCGACAATGTGTAGCCGTACATAGTGGGTCCCAAGTCCACAGTTACCATAAAGCCATTATGGTGATAGCCGGTAGGGCACATTGTATACTTTATGTATATATATTACGCACACCGCTCATGTGGTTTGAGCACTCTTATGGATTGGGCGGAGAGTCTCTCTCAATGAGACGTTTACTGTTTGCGTTATGCATTGCTCACTGCTCGCAGTTTGAGCACTTTGGTGACTCCACAATGCAATCCGACAATGTGTAGCCGTACATAGTGGGTCCCAAGTCCACAGTTACCATAAAGCCATTATGGTGATAGCCGGTAGGGCACATTGTATACTTATGTATATATTACGCTCACCGCTCATGTGGTTTGAGCACTCTTATGGATTGGGCGGAGAGTCTCTCTCAATGAGACGTTTACTGTTTGCGTTATGCATTGCTCACTGCTCGCAGTTTGAGCACTTTGGTGACTCCACAATGCAATCCGACAATGTGTAGCCGTACATAGTGGGTCCCAAGTCCACAGTTACCATAAAGCCATTATGGTGATAGCCGGTAGGGCACATTGTATACTTTATGTATATATTACGCTCACCGCTCATGTGGTTTTGAGCACTCTTATGGATTGGGCGGAGAGTCTCTCTCAATGAGACGTTTACTGTTTGCGTTATGCATTGCTCACTGCTCGCAGTTTGAGCACTTTGGTGACTCCACAATGCAATCCGACAATGTGTAGCCGTACATAGTGGGTCCCAAGTCCACAGTTACCATAAAGCCATTATGGTGATAGCCGGTAGGGCACATTGTATACTTTATGTATATATTACGCTCACCGCTCATGTGGTTTGAGCACTCTTATGGATTGGGCGGAGAGTCTCTCTCAATGAGACGTTTACTGTTTGCGTTATGCATTGCTCACTGCTCGCAGTTTGAGCACTTTGGTGACTCCACAATGCAATCCGACAATGTGTAGCCGTACATAGTGGGTCCCAAGTCCACAGTTACCATAAAGCCATTATGGTGATAGCCGGTAGG